>OX387358.1:10295000-10802500 GCA_947563465.1 Archips xylosteana | reverse complement strand
TATTGTGTAAAGCTTTTTAAGAATAAAACTGTTAGCTTGATATAAAAGTTGTCAAACATAGAATTTCGGGCTTTCAACGTTTTGACAACTTTTATTTCAAGCTAATAGTTTTATTCTTAAAAAACTTTACACAATAATATAAAGAACACTGTTTTACAAGCGCAAATACCATATGAAGTTAAACAGTTACACCGCTTACCCAAAATAAATTAAAAACTGTAAAAAGTTTGTAAAGATGGTCTGATGACATAAAAAGTTACGCCGGACCGTACTGGCTCAGAAAGACTGAGAATAGGACGAAGTGGTGGAGATTAGGAGAGGGTTACATCCAGCAGTGGATAGAAAAAAATAATAAAATAGGTCTTTTAAAATCATTCCAAGGTAGGGCAGATGATTTCTGACTGTTCAGATAAAAATATTGAAAAAGTCAGGTTGGTAGGAAATATGTCAAATTAGCAAGGAAATCTATAACGGCTAAGTTTGCTTTGGAATTATTAGTAGTTTAAGAGTACATAGTAGCCTGACCTATAAAATATTCCTTTTTTATTACAGACAGTAGGTATAATTAATAGTAAAATTAATAATTTTTTCGTCCGCCGCTCCGGCCGGCCGCTCTTGGCCGTTTGTTTTTTAAAAATAGTATAATTTACCTTATGAGCTCCTTGTTCCTTGCATATTTCGATTTTTATGAACATCTTAGCCGCTCCCATATTTCTGACGCCGATTGTACCTACATATTATGTAAAAAAACAAGTCTGTATTTTAGGATTTTCAGGGTTTTTTTATTTAACATAGTATCTTTTAAAATATCTATGCATACGAATTTGTACTCTTTCAGAAATGCTATAAAGTTTCTTTTTCTACTGAAGCTGTAAGCTCACCTCAAATATTAAGTTGTATTTTTTAATATAAGACATAGACAATTATGATAACTTGATAAGGAATGTTTAGTTTTAAGTAAGAAAATTTACTAGCTTTTATTTTATTTAATTTGTTAAGTATATTTACTCGATTTCAAATGTCAAGACTGCATTTTGTTCGAGAAGCTTTCAGTGGAAACCGGGATTCATCCCTCTTCCACTTTCCGCTGCCACGGAATATGCAACCTTGGGGTGTTATTAATTTCATTCAACTGACGTCAGGCTACATAATAAATAACTATAAATTAAAAATTTTAAAAACCCCCAATGGAATTATGTCACTGTCAAAGCCCCTTATGTGTCTAAGATCCCTTCCGAAGCTAACAAAAGAGCTGATAACTTTGAAACGGCTAAACCGATTTTGATGAAACATATTTAGGAACCATCGCCAAGAAACCTACTTTCTATTAAAAAAAACCGCATCCAAATCGATGCACCCGTTTAAGAGCTATGATGCCACAGACAGACACACAGACATACAGACAGACAGACAGACACACACACACACATAGCGGTCAAACTTATAACACCCCTCTTTTTGTGTCGGGCGTTAATGATCATGATTAGTTGTTGTTCATGACAATTTTCCTTAAGTTGCAGAGTAGTTCAGTTGATTGTCTGGGACCGAACTGTTGCCACACTTTTAGTCTCATTAAGTCATTAGTTCGGTAATGTTATGACGTCAAACCGAACTAGTGAGAATTGAAACGACTCAAAAGTACGTTTAAGGATATAGCTAAATAAATATGAGATTGTACAACAAGAGCATAAAATGAGTCATTTTACCCGAGACGTTTAAATAGCTACGTCTAGGGGTAAACTGGTTTAATGCTAGAGAGTTTTACACTCTTCTTTCTCTTCTTTTCACTTCGATTGCAAGTAAATTAAATTGCAATATTGCAAATAAAATTAACTAGCGCTTATTTTTCACGGATTGTGTATTTAGCAATATTCTTAACCGCGCTTTTGAGTCGTTTCAATTCTGAGCAGTTCGGTTTGACGTCATAACCGAACTTATGAGACTAAAAGTGGGGCAGTAGTTCGGTCCCGGACAATCAACCGAACTACTGCAACTAAAAGCTTCCCAACAGTTCGGTTTGGCGTCATACTTATCTAACCTACTAGCGCTACTGAGACAAAAAGTGTTGCAGCAGTTCGGCCCCGGACAAATGGGTTCAACCGAACTACTGCAACTAAAGCGGGTTTTACACGGGTGACTGAAGCCGCACGATTATTGCCTAAAATCGACCTAAAATCGACCGTCTAAATGGCAATTCGGATGGAAAATTTGCCATTTAGACGGTTGATTTTAGCCGCGCGGCAAAAATCGAGCGGCTTTAGTCGCCCGTGTAAACCCCGCTTAAAGCACAATTTTTGCCACTGAACCACAGAATATATAATAGTACTAACGTACAGAATGGACACGCTCCGCCCCGCACCGATTCGAGTTACCCCACCCCTCAAGGCGCAGATTGCCGGACACCGCCCGAATCCAGAAGAGTGCGCGCGCGATGTATGTAGGCGTACGCGTGTACAGACGTCGTCGTGCTTATGTAGATTCAAGAACGCGTATATTGTACGTCGTGTCCGCCGTGTGACTGAACTAAGTCGAATGATCTTAATCTTCAATAATTATGTTGGTGGCATCTGACTATCGCATGGGTAGAAGCTACCGCTTAAGTAAAATTTAATATTATCTGCTTCAACTAGATGTTGGTGAAATCATCGGTAGTCCTATTTCAATAATTGAATTGCAAAAGTCGGTGACATTGATTGACGTCAGCAAGTAACTATCTACACACACAGTGCTACAAGCTTATTCGACCCAATGAAAGTGTCGCTGTTTGTACAAGCTTTTATTTAAGAGGAATGTAATGTTTTTTGTAAAGGTCAAATCTTGCAAATTGAATTTCACCCACTTGTAGTGATCGGTTGACCCACAGTTTGGTGCGGGTATGTAGTTAGGAAGACAATGCAAGTACAGTCAACAAAAAAGCTTTGTATCAAAAATCATATAACGGCGGCATTAAGGCCCTACCGAGCTTTTGGCGCTAATCGATTTAAGGTATTCTATGCACTCGTGTATGTGTGCTTGAGAGCGGCTAGAATCAAAGCCGTGCGTAAGCGCAAGCGACACGAGTTCCCCGTTCGATGGCCGAAGGAGAACGAACGCAACAGACTATTGGACATGGGGGGAGCACGATGACTCAAGATAGGTTGGTTAGGTTAGGTATGACTACAACAAATATTTTAAAAATGTAGCACTCAACACTACGCCCTGGAAAACATCTTGTTTTATTAACATTCAAAAAGTCATGACCTGCCGTGCAGTATTTTTTACATCGTACTACGAATTTCTTTTATTTTTTAGAAACTACTTTGGTTTTTTTTTTCTATCGAGCGAACTACAAGTACCTAATCGTGTTTCGATAAACACTGGTCATTAGAGTAAATCCTCAAAATATCTTACACATGAATTTCAGGACCAAAGCTTTGCTAGTAATGATACAGCACGAGATTAAATGAATGCAATAAATGCGCCAAAAGCTCGGCAGGGACTTAATTCCAGTTTTGCCCGTCAGTTCAGATGGGATTGTGGCACTCTCCGTGATTTTTGTCTCATCGATGCACTCGCGTCGGCCGCACGACTGTAATATAATAAACCCATTAGAAAGACGGAATTTTCATGAAAATGATTATAATTATTAAATTATTGTGAGCCTTTATATCCATCCACAGTTCCACACTCAATATTTATTCAGTGAATTATCACTAAAAATAATTTTATTTTTAAGATTAAAGAAATGTAAAAGGCTCAAATATCATTTTGAATTAGGATAGCACTTCGCTAGCTTTGTTGATTGTGAAATTATATTATTTAAATATTTAAATGACTGTGATGATATGCTTGCATGTGAATAAAGTACTTTTAAAATAAATGTGTTAACACTGATCTTTTTCTTATTGACCTTTGTCTTTAAATTTATTTTTTCAAATTACGGGACCTGGGTTCAACTCATAGACCTTTATAATAGGGACGCGACATATTGTTCTATACGTACAATTGCTTATGAGGCCGAAAATCCGCCATGTTTAGCGCACCAAATGTCATTGTCAGTCAGTTCAGCCGGTACTTGTAAGGATGTTCCGATACCATCAAAGTATCGATAGAGGTAACGCCACCAGAGTTGAGGCCATGCACACAACCACAACTCATGTAATGACAGCGGGATTTTAACGTTGTGTTGTCGTTTACGTCAATTTCCTCAAAATAAAAAAAGTGCTAAAAGTATCGATATGAGTAAGTATCGATACTTTAGGAGTATTTGTTTAAGTAGTATCGAAAAAATATTTGAGTACTATCGAAATGAGTAGGTAGAGGTAACGCCACCAGAGTTGAGGCCACGCACACAACCACATCTCATGTAATGACAGCGGGATTTTGACGTTGTGTTGACGTTTAACGACAACACAACGTTAAAATCCCGCTGTCATTACATGAGATGTGGTTGTGTGCGTGGCCTCAACTCTGGTGGCGTTACCTCTACCTACTCATTTCGATAGTACTCAAATATTTTTTCGATACTACTTAAACAAATACTCCTAAAGTATCGATACTTACTCATATCGATACTTTTAGCACTTTTTTATTTTGAGGAAATTGACGTAAAAACAATGAACGTGGAAGGACAATAATTAAAACAAAATTGAGAAGGAAAAAAATCTTTTATTATAAACGTTTTGCGTCACGTTAAGTACCTACTTTAAACAAAAAACTCTTTAACATGAAGATTGCCCAAAACAGTAACTGTTCGAGGTATTTCGGAGACAATCACTTCTTACCCAACCGTGTTGTGAGCTTGCGGAATGAACTACCCGAACTTGTGATAAGTGCGCCTACAGTAAACTGTTTTAAAAATAGACTGGACATTTATATAAAAAGACTTAAAACACAAGTGTAGTGATATGCACGCATCAGCTCTATGTGCTGCTAGTGTATTATTTTTAAATAATAATAATAATCTGTTCCTTGTTTCAGACATTGCTCGAAAATTTTAATTTTTTTAAATGGTGATGCTGATTCGATTTGATACCAAGTACTTTTGTTTCGATACCGAGCATGTATCGCAAGATTGATTCGAAGCTATAAATACGTGGTATCGAATCAAAAGTAATAATAATAATATTTAAAATTAAATGAGCCAAGAACGTTTATCGATAAAACCTAATAACATTAAAATCTTCTGGGCAGCACTAAAATCGCCATGTTTAGCGGCCAGATGACGTCACAGTGGCACGCATTTTTTGTTGACGTTTCATTTCCATAGGTTTCCTAGTTCAGTGGTTCAACTTAAGCTACCTATACCTACTGCAAGAAGGTTAGGTATTTGAACTTTTTGCCCTGTTAAAGTTTTTATTGGTTATCGTTTTGTCGAGCTCTTGACTTTCCGAGAAAATACTATAACTTTAAAGGTTGGAGCTACCTTATAAATGTTGCTTCTTGGTGGTTTCTGCGGCTCTAGGTCTGTGATATATTTTGCGGGGATTTGGCCGTAGAACGTTTAACTGCAGATTTGGAAACATAATTCCTTTCTTCAATATTATTTAAGATTTAGATTTATGGAGTTGTGAACATAGCTTTCTCCCATATAAGACGTAGTGTAAAGTTCCTCCTTGACAGTATGAAAAGATTGTCTACGATTCAAGGGTAAACCCAATAAAATGGTTTTACGGTAGGTACTCAGCAGAAACTCATAATGTGAACGGTTTCCCACAAATTTCTCACCGAAAAAAGTGTAAGTAATCTAATAAATCAGAAATGTATAATACTGTCAAGGAGGAACTTTACACTACGTCTTATATATGGGAGAAAGCTATGTTCACAACTCCATAAATATTGGAATCTTGATTAATATTGACGAAAGGGGAGTGTTGCAAAAAAACTGTTTTTTTTTCTATTGTGAAAAACAACTTTGAAAAAAAAACATGAAAACAAGCACGTTTTTTTCTGGAGTATGTTTTTTTTCAAGAGTACAGAATTTAAAATTAAAAAGGCAGTTACCGTAAAAGATTAATACTTAACTGTTAATATTAGAGTTTTTTATTTATTTATAAATCTACCATAGGTACCGTTTTGGTTGAATAGTACCTACCAAGTTTACATGAATATATTGGCAACATTGACTACTACTGAAAGTGGTACTGACATTGACACAGAGGAAGATTCAATTTTTGTTTAATTAATTCATGATTACTTAATTCGATTTGTTATTTTAGTAGAATGTAAGAAATTAGAAATCATACCTCAATAACGACCGCTTTAGCCTAGTTGGTAGTGACCCGGCCTACGAAGCAAGAGGTCCTGGGTTCAAATCCCGGTAAGGCCATTTATTTGTGTGATGAGCACGAATATTTGTTCCTGAGTTATGGATGTTTTCTATGTATTTAAGTATTTATATAAGTATGTTTATCGTCGTCTAGTACCCATAGTACAAGCTTTGCTTAGTTTGGGACTAGGTCGATTTGTGTAAGATTGTCCCCTAATATTTTTTTATTTAATAAAACAATAAATTTCCTATTGATTTTATTTCTGAAAAAAAACCAAATTTAGAAAAAAAACAAGGCTACCAAGTTTTTTTCAACATTGTGAAAAAAACAAAGTCGTTTTTTTTCATGTTGCATCACTTTACCCTTGAATCGTACACAATCTTTTCATCGATTATTAGTTCGTAGACAACGTCGCCCGTATTTTCATTTCATCGACTATTCATGTCATCGAACGGTTAAATCATGGTTTTTTAAATCGCCAATTATTAAATTGTAGAATAATTATTTCATGATTTGTTTATTCTACAGAATTTTATATCGTTATTTTTTATTTCATGTTTTATTCAAATCGTATTAATATTGTTTCATAGAAAAATATTAATTATTGTAGTTAAATAAAAAGCAAGACTTCCAGGGTGGTCATAAAAAAAAACCTAACACCACAAAAATCGGTTCAGCCGTTTCGGAGGAGTTCGATAACAAACACCGTGACACGAGATTAAGGTGTTGGGTATTTGATGTCATGATGTGGCACGCGTTAGCCCGCGGAGCCGTCGTGCCGTAATCCCAGCGAGACCGCGGTCTGCGCGGCGCGCGCGCACTCCGCTGCTACGAGCGCGTTCAAAAAACCTTCGCACAGTGCAGTTCATTTGTTGACTTCGTTGTAAAGTGTCAAACAACTGCAGAATGAAATTCCACATAAAACTATTTGGTAAGTTAACTCCTCTCGTAACTTACCTTCTTAATTTATTTTTTATTAAGATTTTAACTGGGTGTAGGATTTGTCCAACAATTACTTAATTTATTACACAATATTAGATTTCCTCAATAGTTTTGCCTGTCGATAGTCTAATATCGATAGACTATCGATAGTCCGTTAACTTCGACATATTGCTTGGTACACTTACAGCAACTACCTGGTAAATCGTTTTTGTTCAAATCGAAAAAAAAACCATTCCCTTTCATATAGGTAGGTATACCAAATTGTTCCGAATAAGACGGAAGCTATTGCCGTCTCTCTCTCTCTCTCTCTCTCATGGCTTCCAAGCTGTGCACGTCGCTCTCGACTATTTAATTACAAATAAATACTTATTGTGGTGAAAACCAATAAAGTTTGTGATAATCTGCCTGCGCGTATAATTTAGAACCAGTCCTGCATAAGAATCCTTCATTTTGGTCCTTCGTTCGTCGGTGGCGAGAAGAAATACTTCGTGAAATTAAATGACAAGAAGGTTATCGAAATCGCCATTATACATTGCGTTGACAGTTCGTGAGTACTATACTTGGTACTATACAAGCAGATCTTCCACAGACAGAGCATCGAGCTCCCGTAACAGCGGACTTCACAATACCAACATAATAGGTGTCAACATAACAGTAATAACTGCATAGAGAGAGCAGGCTCGATTTCATCGTGAATAGCGGCCTTAAAACATAATCGTCAAGCTGACAGAACTTTATTAGTCATAGACGCATAGATACTTAATGTCAATATTGTCATTACATTATTCGATCGAAAATAAATAATATTAACATTCATACACGTGTAATACGCAATTTCTACATAAAATATCAAGTTCATACCACGGAATATACATACTTCACAGAAGCTACGTGCTACATTATTTTATTTGTTCCTGGATATACTACAATAATAACAATCGAAAATATATGGGACAAGAATACATACAGAAAACAGCCTAAATTTCGTTGAACACAATGGATTTACAAAGTTTGATTATACAAAGAGGAAGTCTCAAAGGTAAACTAACACGGATTAGTAACTACGTTCAAACATTTAATACCCTATCGGACGACACAAGCAATCTGAAAGTACGTTACGACGATTTAGTTTCGCTTTTCGACAAAATTGAGAATGTACAGAACCAGATCGAAGCTCTGGACAACAATATTGAAAGATTCACAGTGCATGAACGCGAACGGGATGCATGCGAACAGAAGTTTTACCAGACTAAAGCTGCCATGGAGCGCATTCTTAATCCCGCGACTCATAACAGTACTATGAATGAGTCTCAACATTCCCAATTAATACAATCACAAGTAAGACTGCCCCAGCTTCAGCTCCCCTCCTTCGATGGTGCCATAAAGGAGTGGCCGGTGTTCAAGAATATTTTCAAGACTGCAGTAGACAGCTGTAACATACCGGTGTTGCATAAGTTTCAATACTTGAAGTCATCACTCAAGGGTGAAGCCGCAGGATTAGTAAGCTCTCTTATAATTTCAGAAGCCAATTATCATAAGGCCTGGGACATACTCATTCAGAGGTATGAAAATAAAACCATTATTGTAAATCATCACATAAAAACATTTGTAAATTATTCATCTATCACTAGGTTTAATTTAAAAGAGTTCCTTGTAGCTTTGCAACAAAGTCTGGACTCTTTGCGATCCCTAGATTTGCCAGTGGATTCCTGGGATGTGCTATTAGTATTTTTAATCACACAAAAGCTTGATAACTCTTTGCGTGCTGCGTGGGAAATGAGCCGTAAGGAAACAACAATTCCCAAATTCAAAGACCTACTAGAATTTCTGAATTTAAGAGTTACTGCCTTTGAAATGTTAACTGACAAACAAACTGAAAAGCCTAGCTCTTCACAAACAAGAATTTCACACCTAACGTCAGTTTCGAATAATAATACTAATGCTATAAATGTTCAATGTGTAATGGGTCACATAGGTTACATAAGTGTCCAAATTACCTCGAACTACCCATACCCAAGAGAATTGAATTTATTAAATCAAAATCCTTATGCTTTAACTGTTTACAGGTGTATCAACCTAAACATAATTGCACTAAAACTAGTTGCTTTACTTGTCGTGGCAAGCACCACACAAGCATTCATCTGGACAGCCCTCCGCGAAAGGTCAACTATGCCGCAGTTGCAGACAATAGTTACCAACAAGAGCAGATATATGGCCAGGATATACATAACAAGTCTACTTGCGCTCAACAGACGCACAATATACCTAACTACAGTCAACAGACGCACAACATACCTAGCTACAGTCAACAGACACATAACATACCTAGCTACAGTCAACAGACACAGAATATGCCTACATACACTCAACAGACAAACCTACCTAGTACACAATCATACAGCCAACAGTCAACAAACACACCTGCATGCATACAAAATCCAGCTCATACAAACCAAGCTTACCAACAAGCACACAGCGTTCATACGCACGCACAATCGCAAAATCAAACGCTTATGCCTAGCACTGATATAAAAACTGCTACAACGTCAACTGTTATGTTAGCAAATGCTAATGCACCTCAAATTTTGCTCTCAACAGCTATTATATACATCCGAGATGCAGCTGGCAACTGGCACAAGGTACGCGCGCTTCTTGACTCTGGAAGTGAAGTTAATATCATGTCACATCGAACCGCTACATTGCTACAGCACAAACTTTATTACAACGCATGCCATATTCAGGGCATCGGCAACACGCATAAACATACACAAGTGAGTACAACAGCTGATATATCCTCTAGGACGGATAATTATTACTGTCGCCTTAGTTTTGTCGTAATGGACAATATAACTGTTCCTTTGCCTCATAGATTTATCAACACACAGCAATGGAATATTCCATCTACTCAAGATCTCAAGCTGGCAGACCCTACCTTTTTCATACCAGGCGACATAGATTTGCTATTAGGAGTCGAAATATTCTACGATATCCTACAGTCAGGCCATGTTAGGTTAGGAAATAATATGCCACAGTTGATTGAAACTAGTTTCGGATGGTTAGTGTCAGGTACTTATATGACCGACAAAGTGGCTGTAAATTCATCACAGGTTAGTTTATTTGTTTCCTCGCAACAAACTGATGATCTCCTGTGTAGGTTTTGGGAACAGGAAGAAGTCGCACCTAAAAAAATAGTTTCTCCGGAACAAAAATATTGTGAGCAGCTATTTCACGCTACTTGTGCAGGTGGAGGGAATTCTTAATTCGAGACCACTTTGCGCTATTTCAGATTCACCAAATGATTTGGAATACCTTACACCTTCGCATTTTTCTATAGGATCAGCAATTACAGATTTACCCGAACCAAACATATTAGAGATGAATGACAAACGCTTAAACATGTATCAGAAGGTAACACAAATGAGACAAAGAATTTGGAAACAATTCTATAGTAATTACATTTCCGAACTGTTGCCTAGAAATAAGTGGTTACAAAGTAGATCGAATTTAAAAATAGGTGATATGGTAATTGTTAAAGATGAGGCTACTCCGCCGTCCTGTTGGCCATTAGGAAAAGTAGTGGCGGTAAATATAAATTCTCAGGATGGTTTAGTAAGATCTGTGTTACTAAAGACTACCAAGGGCGAGTACACAAGGCCTATTCATAAGCTTATTTTGTTGCCTAACATTGAATCAGTTTAGCTATAAGTTTTATCTTATGTACGTTAAAACTGTAAGCATTATTTCGCATTAAATACTTATGTTACCTTGCATTTATATACTTATAGTTAATTGCAACCCCTGTTTAGAATTTCACGTTAATTTTGATCTTCAATGCATTTTGGAAAATGTATATCTTAATGTGTTGAAGTGATTTATAGATTAGTAATACAGTTAAGTTTTGACGATGTATCCCTAAGTTTGTATAACTAACTTTAGATACTAAGTTTCGACTAATAAAGCCCGGGAAAATGTTCCGAATAAGACGGAAGCTATTGCCGTCTCTCTCTCTCTCTCATGGCTTCCAAGCTGTGCACGTCGCTCTCGACTATTTAATTACAAATAAATACTTATTGTGGTGAAAACCAATAAAGTTTGTGATAATCTGCCTGCGCGTATAATTTACAACCAGTCCTGCATAAGAATCCTTCACAAATAAATAAAAATGTCCTTTAAATTATTTTGTCATTTTTTCAAATTATTATTCTGCCCGTCATTGACCTCTTCAGTTGGTTTTATACTCTAAGACCAAAAACTAGACATTGACGTGACGAAACAGAAAAGGAACTAAACTCATTTTCTCAAGTAATTGAAATAAAACAGTTCAAAACCGGCCAAGAGCGTGTCGGACACACCCTGGATAGCTGTTACAAAAAATCCTTGCAAAATTCGTCTTTACAACCTCATAATGATTTTTAAAGACTATCCAACAATACCCCACGCCCACACTATAAGGTTAGATGAGAAAAAAAATCACCCCCACTTTACGTTTACAGGAGGTACCCTAAGTATTTTTTTTCTACATTTTATTTTACCATTTTGGCGGGATAATTGCTACAGTATATCACGCAGCATAGTAGGTACGAGCTTCGTTTTTCAATGTGTTCGTGGGGATAAGCCACGTTTTAGAGAGATATTGGTATCTTAGAGAAATAAGTAAACTTTATTACAAATACATACTTAATACAAATTTTTATTTTGCGTTAGACCTGAAAAAAAAACTTTCCTGGCAATTTACGAAAAACAAAAAAAGACATAAAAAAAAAAACAAGATGGATATACATTTCATAAATAAATACATTTTTTTACTTGGGTACTCTATCGTAACTGTGAGAAGTGTGTATATACCTAAATTTGGTGATCTGTGTACTTGCTACCGTAGCTAATCTAACATAACCTGTGTTTAGTTGAATTGTTATTGAGTTCAGTTTAGTTTAGTTGGTAGGGTGACGAATTATAAAAGAAACCGCGGCATTATCTGCTGTAATGGGCCGAGTTCTTCTGTACTTGCGTCAGATAAATGACACATATAGTTATCTTTTTACTATCAAGATCTAAAGATAGAGTCAATCAAAATAGCTTTATTAAATCTATGGTTACAAGACCGCAAAAGGTATATCGCCGAATATCAGAAATGTGCTTATACTTTGTGCGAGATAAACCTGGAAAAAAGTTCATTGACGCCTGTCTACCAATGTACGTCATTTTTACAAACGATACGATACACAATCTATGACAATTATCGCTAATACGCCTTACCTTGCGTAACGTAGTAGAAGGCAGGGTGAGCGCTTGACCTCGCCAGACGTAACAAACATTTTCATGCTAGTTATTTTTTTTATTTTTAAATTTAATAACTTAAGTAAGTACCTAGTAGATATGGGCGCCGCGCTGCACAGTGGGATATTTTGTGATTCTAGCCAAAACCCCTCATAACTTTAACAAACCGAAAAAAATTAACTAAAAACAACCTCTGTTTATTATTATATATTGTAAATGTAACAGCAAAGAATATGCAAAAAGCTATAAAATAAATTGTACTTTTACCTAGATTATCGTCACCCATTATCACTTTTTGTATAACAGTGAACAAGTTAAAAATATTCGATGTTAAAGGATGCGTACGGTAAATATGCCAATAAGCGATGCGTGCAGTTTAGACAACGATCAACTTTCGACTGCTGCGGCGCGGGTCCAGAAAGGAGTGAGAGTGGTATGAAGGGTTGTCTATTGTTCGGCGACCACCTGGCTTAGGACAGGTAGTATTTTTTTTTTACATGCATTGAATTTGAGATTTTTGACTTTTGGCCAGCTGGAATAGCAAAATATCCCACTGTGCGCTGGCGCGGTTTCCTTTGACGCGGCGCCCGCCGTGGCGGCGCGTCAAAGGAAACCGCGCCACTCTCTCTCACTCACACTCGTTACCCGATCGTGTCGGCGCGCGCTTTCTGTATGTACCGCCGGCAACGGGTCAAATCTTGCAAGTTGAATTTGAAATTTAGGTAAGTACTCACCTGCCTGAGGTTCAATAATCCTTCGACGCCGAGTTTTATTTTTGTTCTCCAATTCCATTGTCGCTCAACAAGCTTATCAAATAACACAACTAATAAACTATTAACAAAAACAAATAACAAACTATTAACAAAAACGAATATCAAACTATTAACAAAAACAAATAACAATACCTTTAGCAAACAAACAACAAAGTGGAATTCTCCCAAGTACGTCTAACGCAAGCGCTTGCCAAACGAGGAATGGAAACGAAACAAAAGTAAAAGACGGCCAAATTGGCGACCTGTATGCTTAGTATAAGTTTTTACTTCACGAAATACTTCTCGATCGCGTTTTCGTAAAAAAACCAATTACTAGGGAAACATGGACAGCGCCTCCGCGCGCGCGTGCCCATGTTTCCATAGAATTGAAATTTTTACGTAAACGCGATCGCGAAGTATTTTGGTGAAGTAAAACTTATACTAAATACTCTGTACGCTTAGTGTAAGTTTTTACTTCACAAAATACTTCTCGATCGCGTTTACGTAAAAAAATCAATTACTAGGGAAACATGGACAGCGCCTCCACGGCCGCGCGTCCATGTTTCCATAGAATTGAAATTTTTACGTAAACGCGATCGAGAAGTATTTTGGTGAAGTAAAACTTATACTAAGCGCACGGGTGTCGCGTCCCTGCCCGAACGACGCTTGCAAACGTAAGCGCGTAACTTAAAATTTCGAGTTTTGAGTGTGTAAAATACAATTGTTGATTAATATTATGTAATGAAGTAATTACAGTATATAATGAACTACGCATATATTATTGATGGTTCAATTTACAAAATATTTATTTTAAAGTGTATAAAAGTAAGAAAAAAATCAGTTGTATCAAAAATTATGAAAATTGTGAAATTTAGCAATCACATCAACCGTAATTTATGTTACAATAATAAATAAGAAAATAGTAATAATGTCATATACATCAACAAAAAATCCTAAAAAGTGTTACTTTCGAAGTTACTCTTTTCACATTTGGTCAGAGTATTATGAAACTCGTGTCGCGACGTGATTAGCGACAGTTTGTATAGCGAGCGACAGAGAACGTACATTTTGTGTGAAACGTGGTAGAAGGCGGGTCAATGAACTTTTTTCCAGGTTTATCTCGCACAAAGTATAGATAAAGGATTTCATGTCACTTCAAATTGGCTGGCTATTTTTTTTACATACGAGTTGTACGCATGTCTACTCAGTTCGTAATGGTTGTTTTATGGGAACTGATTAATTTGATTAAATGAATGAATGAAAATGTCTACGCATTGAATGCAAGGTATCACAAAATAAATCCAGAATGACCGGAATATGAACTGATCGCGGAGAAATCATAAAATAGCTGCTTCTTCATCGACATGATAAAGTCTATTTCATTCTTCGTTATACTCTCAGGGCTCATCCAAATCCACTTACTATGCTATTGCTTCTGAAAGAAGGAGTTTATCATAATAGAGTCCCTCCTGCACCATGAAGACGGCCAGAAGGTGGCCCCGGTGATTTCTACGCCCTACTCCAATTTTCCCAATTCGTAGGTCTTCTCCAATCCGTTTGCCCAGTTTTGCGTTGAAGTCCCCCATAACAATTGTGAAGTGAGTTCCGGAGCTATGCATGGCTCTGAAGATTTCCTCATACATAGTCTCCACCTTTTCGTCAGAGTGTGTCGAAGTCGGAGCATAAGCCTGAACGACCTTCAACGAATATCGTTTGATCAATTTTAGTACAAGGTACGTTATTCTGGTCGAACACTCGCGATTTAATTAAAGTCATTTACGAGGGACTTGTGGACGATAAACCCGATACTGCCCTGGGACTGTTGGTTGCCCTCCCGGAAATAAAGCAAGTTGTCGGACTTAAAGAGTATCATGTCCTCCTCGTCTCTTCGGACTTCTGATAACCCTATTATTCCCCATCGTAACTTGCTCGATTCTTCCTCCAGCTCCACTATCAGTAGGTACGCATTGTACGCAGTTGTACGTTGCCAGGGTACTGGCAGTGTCTGCAACGTGGTAATAGAAAAATCAAATATCAAGAATTTGGATGTCCCAATTTTTGACAACGTATAATAAATCGAAAACCGTTTGGAGAAATAGGCTTTGTGAAATGTTTTCAGAAATCAGATTCCAAAAATATGGTAAACTGAATTAAATAAAGAAAATTTAAGTAATGACCTTCATTTGACCCCTGCAGTGATCGTCACAAAGGCAGATATA
Source organism: Archips xylosteana (assembly GCA_947563465.1). Lineage (NCBI taxonomy): Eukaryota > Metazoa > Arthropoda > Insecta > Lepidoptera > Tortricidae > Archips > Archips xylosteana. Next base: position 10,787,062 of record OX387358.1, on the reverse strand, counting down.
AAGCAGGTCTAATTTGAAATGTTGCTGTCCTGCTTATAATAGCAAAGAGTGACAAAGATAGAACTTTAATCACATGATGCGCACCTGGCTTTAACCTTTTCAACGCTCTGTCAAATACAACAGCTCTCACTCATACGCCGAGACATCGGAATGTCAAACGCGAAGTTGAATCCTACATAAATGCATGTAGGTACAAATTTAATTATTAAATTACTACGTTACAAGTAAATATAAAAGAATTTAAATATCAGATTTTAATAAAAAATATCTATTTACTATCACACTACTAAACAAACAGGAATAATCGAAGCTAAAAGAAGAGAAATAAATAAAACTATTTGTCATGGTTCATTTAGGACCCTAAGCCGTGCTTGTATTATTGACAGTGACAAGACAAATCAGTAGTGCCACAGATTATGTTACGTACGACTTGAATATTTCATGGCAATGGAACGTGGCTCTCTCATTGTGACGTCATACAACGTATTTCTTAAAAAAATTATAAAAAATGAAATACTCAACCAAATTCAAAATCGATGAAAATGGTATCTTAAAATATATTCATTCCAAAAAATATATAAAAACTATAGGTTATTTTTTTTGGTGCATCCCAATTCAATAATGTAGAGAAGATCAATGACTAACAGATAAACAAAGATACAAGGGAAAAGATAGGAAAGAAAAAACAACTAATGTTACAATTAAAAATAAATTAGAGGACTTACCACGGATCATAATTAAAAATTTTGGTGAATTTACTCTACCTACACAAATATGTATGTATGTATATACCTACTTATAGATAGTCTAGTTTAAAATGACGCGCCCCACCACCGCACTCACGCACAGGTTTCGAAACTCAATTCAAGCTGCAATATACTCTATTCTAGCTCAAATTGAGCTCCAAATCCCGTGCGCAAACGCGGCGGTGGGGCGCGTCATTTCAAAGTAGACAAGCTCTACCTAGTTACCATTTTTTTTACTGTCGAGATCTAACGGTATAGAGGCAATCTAAATATCTTTATTTAATCTATGGTTACGAGAACGTAACAGGTAGGTATATCACTGAAGGTCAGAAATGTGCTTAGATAAAGATAAATTAAAATTAACTAAAAAGTACGTCGATAATGCGACGCGTGAAAGTCAATTAAATAAATATAAATATTAAATAAAATATTAGTGGACAATCTTACACAAATCGACCTAGTCCCAAACTAAGCAAAGCTTGTACTATGGGTACTAGACGACGATAAACATACTTATATAGATAAATAAATACTTAAATACATAGAAAACATCCATAACTCAGGAACAAATTTTCGTGCTCATCACACAAATAAATGCCCTTACCGGGATTTGAACCCAGGACCTCTTGCTTCGTAGGCAGGGTCACTACCAACTAGGCTAAAGCGGTCGTTACAAATACACCGGGTCGTTGTAATTACAAATATTGTATTTGGCTAGTTAACACGTCGCCATAAGGGATTAGGTCAGCTAGGGCCACTTCCTTGGACGGTCACTGTGTAAATTCCTACATCGGCCACTTCCCCGAAAGACCACTGTGCAAATATCCTCCTACTCAGTTAAAACCTACAAATTCGACGGAGCCCCGCTTCGCGGGGCTCCTATTTCTAGGCGGTATGCCCTTCGGGCAAGAGAAGCTACCTAACTAACCTAACCTACCTAATGAACTAAAACAATTACTCTGCTCACCCGCGACCTTACAATAGTTACGTTTATGCAAGAAATGTGTGTTCATGCAGTTCCTCCACCTCCACACTGTACGAACACACACAAATCACATAAACACAACTATCACCACCACCAAGCTACACTGACGCGTTTCGAACTCAACCAGAGCTCATCTTCAGAGTTATCACAACCGTATGCTATGCTACCAAATGTTAAACTCAGAGAGTTCGCGAGAGAGGGTCGCGGGTGAGCAAAGTAATTGTTTTAGTTCATTAATATATATGGACCTCCGCAAAGTAACGCCTGATTCAATAAATTATCTAACCTACCTATTTTCTGAACTAAAGTGGTCGTTCAAGGGAAGTGGCCGTTAGGAGAATTGGCCATCAAAGGGAAAAGGCCGTTTAAGTAATGATTACCAAATATAAATGGACTGAAATAATTACTTTGCTCACCCGCGACCTTGACTTGCTTGCTTGCTTGTGCGCGGGTGAGCAAAGTTATTGTTTCAATTCACTAATATGGACCTCCGCAAAGTAGCGCCTGATTCAATAAATTAAATATATGTAATTATGTAGGTAAATGGGGCTTACACAGACCAGAGATGAGATATGTATATGATACATTTTTGTCTGCAGATGTTGTTCCGGCGCGATTTAATATCGCCATGATGATGTTCTTTGCGTGTTGGGTGAACTACATGCTTCGCGTCAACATGAGCGTCAACATCATCGCAATGGTGCCCGATGACACCAACTCTTCCTCGTAAATATCATCATGTTGCTGTCGTCAACCTCCCCAACCCAAAACGGTGAAGGTTACGTCAACAATAGTAGATTGATAATTAAGGGTGGAAAGGAAAGTGACCCATTTAACCCGAGATATTTCTGGCGCTCGAACGAAGTGAGAGCGCCAATAGTTCGAGGGGAAATGGGCAATTTCACCCGAGTTAGACACTCTACTTTTCATTTCGACTGTGAGGAAAGTAAAATACTATTAAAAATGAGAATAATAATTAATTAGATTTACTTATAGCCAACCTCCAACCTTTTCGCCCTGGCCACTTGCCACGGCCGAAAAATCGAGTTGGTCATGACCAAGGAGCTTATATACAAAACTGGAGATTGAACGCAAAACGAAGAAGTTTTGACCTTTATTACTTATTTATATGTTTCTTTCACATTTTCACGAATGATTTCCATCTCTTTCTTAACCTAACTAAAGAAAGAGATGAAATATTTTCGTGACGTAATAAAGATCAAATTTCTTGTTTCAAACGGATGTTCGGCGTACAGCCTCCAGTGTTGTATATAAGACGCTTGCTTGGTCACGACGTGCATCTAGATGGCCATGCCGAAACGTGAAAAAAGTGTCATGACGTAACTGAATTATCTTCGACTCCGTGGCTAATCGTAAAAATTAAAAAAAAATTACTTTCCACCCTCTAGGGTCATCTCTAGATGAAAACGCAATTTTCCACCCGGCTATCTACCCATGAAAATTTAACTTTCCGAACAGGAGAGATGAAAAGGTCATTTCCTGTCGCCAGTATTTGAAGAAGAAAGAGGCAAAAAGTAGTGATGCGATGAATCACTACTTTTCACCGATTATCTTCTTATTTACAAATACAAATATTCGTATATCATGACAATGATGTCTTAGTAGAGAAACACTTTTTTCAACAGTTGGTAGGCAATGTCTTGTTGATGAGTTGGAATTGTGGTCGAAATAGAAATGTTGAAGAGTTGGTACTATGGCCCACGTAGGAATGCGGGCAAGATAGGAAAGTACGATATAGGAATGTTAGCGAAGCAGAACAGTATGTCTAAATTAAAATGGTGTATTATTTCGAGATGATGCACTGTTGTACTGGGAGTGCAATATGGCAATGAGGAAGATTTAAGAAGGTGGCGAAATGGGACTGTGTTGAAGTCGTCCTGAGCCAGATCTTGATCTTATGACAATGGGACCATCTCAAAAGTATATTCGTAAAATAATTTTGAAAATCGATCCAAATCAACGGACAACAATTCCAAGTATACATAACCTCCTCCTTTTTCAAGTTGGTAAAAAAAATTTAAATATGAACTGCTTATCCTTCCCTCTTCATGGCCTTTACAAAATACTCTCTGAAGGTAAAGTCAACATGGAAATGACTTTCATAAGGGAAATTTTACAATACAATACAATGAATGACTCTACAATACAGAAAAACAAGTACATGAAAAAAAAAATAAGGTAAACAATGGGCGGCCTTATCGCTTCGAAGCGATCTCTTCCAGGCAACCTAAAAAAAAGCAAGGAATGCATTTCAGCAGGAGGTGCAATATAAAATTTAATAAAGAAATAATAAAAAACAGACATTAAAACAACTAAAAACATCCAATAATACACATCATAAAACATACATAGATAAGTGATACACAATATACTTGTTAATAAATGGACTATAATACAATTCCCAAGCACAGGATAATAGATAGTGTTGCTTAAGCATAAATTTAAAGATGGGAAAATATTTAGCACACCTTAGGCCTATTGGTAGGGAGTTCCATAACCGAATAGCCTGGACAGTAAAAGAGTACACATAGAATTTAGAATTGGAAAGAGGGACAGTAAGAAGAAAGTTCTGAGAGCATCGAACAGAAGTAACATAGTTAAATCGCTCTTTGAGGTAGCAGGGAGTTGCAGGATTAAAAAGAATGCCGTAGAGAAGGTGTAGAATGTGTGAATTTCAGCGAAGGCGGATTGGGAACCACTTGAGCTGTGATCGAAAATAAGAAACATGATCGTACTTACGTAGACCAAATATGAACCGAATGCACAGATTTTGAATTCGCTCAAGTTTATTTAGATGCTCTTCTATAAGATCAGGATAACAAATGTCAGCATAATCGAAAATGGGATGCAGTAAAATCTGAGCTAGCGCAACCTTGGTAGCAAATAGAAGGAATTTCTGAAGGCGTCTCAGGGATCCCGTTGCAGCAAACACCTTCCTGCTAATTTCACACACGTGTGGAGACCATGACAGAGTGCGGTCCATAATAACACCTAGGTGACCTGATGCGCGTACGGTATCAGAACTCCGTCAAAGAATACAGATGGAAAAGATGCAAAATCAACCCTTGGGATAAGCTTCGAGGCCAATGATAATGTCTTGAGTCTTTGTCGCATTAACCTTCAAGCCAAATCGCTGGCTCCACTTTAGAATTTTCTTGAAATCCAGGTTAATAGTTTCAATAACCGACGGAAGATCACCAAGCACGCCTTGTGAATATATTTGTAAGTCATCAGCATAAAGGTGGTATTAATAAAGAAGATTATGAGAAATAGAATTTATAAAAATATAAAATAATAAGGAGGACTGTACACCACCCTGACGCTTTACGCACGAAATTGGCTTAAAAGTCATATAGGTATAAGATGAAAAAACTTGTCTTTCATTTTTGGTAACTACATACAATAAACATGAATCCTAACAAGATGTGTTAGAACCTACATAAGTTGCATATTAACTTAAAATGATCCCTAAAAAACGCATCATTCACGTTTCAAGCGCTAAGCGCTACAAAATTACATATACATAGTTATCGATCGATAGAAAGCTACCTTCTTCATCTTTTTTTTTTTTTTTTTTTTTTTTATGTTAGATAGGCCAGACAAACGAACTAGTGGGTCACCTGTTGTTAAATGAACACCACTGTCCATAGACACCCGCAGCGCTTTACACGATGCCAGTGCGTTGTCGGCCCTAAAGGAGAGGGAATAGGGGATAGGGGGGGGGGGGGGAGAGGGAGGGGGGAGGGGGGGATCTGAAGTAAAATCATATTATACTTATGATCGAAGTATTATTTAATTCATTATAATATCGTATTTTCATTAAACCTATGATTAAAAAAAATTACTTAACAAAACTTTGATTATCTAATATATCTGTATGCCAAACTAACTGTTTTGAAATATATTACACATTACAAAATTTAACAGCTTTAATTCTATTTCCTATAAATTTAAGGCGGTATATTGTAGCAAGTTACAGAGCTACAGTGTTCACTTTGTTCGTAATTTTCCAGAGTTAAATCTCAATGTGAAGCCATTGTGACGGACGACAGCGCGCTGCTGGACAATGCCAGCTCCGCAATGATCACGAAGCGGCAGATGCGACAGGTAAATTACCATTTCTACGATACTACGAGAGATACTACGTACCTATAAGTTTACGTATGACTGTAACCTTCTTATTAATACTTTACCTTCGATATGGCACAAATAATTTAATGTTTTTACAAACGACTTCTATCATAATAAAATTTATAAAAGAAAAATTAAATAAAAAATAAATCCGCCTTCAGCTGAGGCACCGACTTCAAATAGGTTAGTAGAAAGATATTTTCATGCTTATGGTCGGTTCAATTTTTATTTCATAGTTTTTTTGGGTGTTTTTTGAAGGCGGTTTATTTTTTATTTAAAAAAAATATTTTTTGCTTTTTAGTTGTTTCTGTATAAAATAGATGCGTGGGATAAAATCATCAGTTTGACTTCGAATAAGTTTAAGTTGAAAATTATATTTTTAATACAAGCCTGTTTTGGTGACGGGTCTATTATGGGATGACTAAAATTGTTGATGCTATTGTTGTCGCATAACTACTTTTAAAACTTGGGGGGGGGGGGGGGTAAATTGAAAGTATTACATAAACAATTCTTAGGACTTCTTAGGCCAATACATTACGTTGTAGGTACTGGTCTGGACTGGCACCCTTTACTGACTGTACTTTTTGCCCTTGGTTACCAAAGTACTCGTCAAGACGAATCAAACGAGACCAATCTTGATGGGGTTATGTCGTTTTATTACGGAGTTCTTATCCACCCTACTTCATTGTCAGACCCTGGTTACCATTTAGGACCAAAGTACTCGTTGATACGAGTCAAACGAGTCCGTACTCGATTGGGTAGTGCCGTTTCATTATGGAGTGCGTTTGGCCACCTTCCAGCTCCATCATCAGACCCTGGTTATCATCTGAGATCGAAGTATTTGTCAAGACAAATCAAACGAGCTTTAACTCGACGGGGTTGTGTTGTTTTATTACAGAGTTCCTATGGCCACCTTCCAGTTCCATCATGAGATCAGCTTTATGTCAAAATAATATATTGCATTGTCACCAGATTTACACATGCATGCAAAATTTCAACTCAATCAGAAACCTGGAAGTGAGTCAAATTCAACTTGCAAGATTTGACCTGTTGAGGAGTTCCGTTGTGGCCAAGTGTGTACGGTCTTCTTCATCAGATTCAGATGAGTGCTATACATATCCCTTGAATTTTTGAGGAGTTCCTTTAATTCCTCATGGATCCCATCATTAGAACTAGATTCTGGTATCAACGGGACCAACTTGAAGCATATGCTTTCAAACAACGAAAAAAAATTCCAAATCGGTTCATAAATGACGGAGTTCCGAGGTAGCACACAGTAAAAAAAAAGAACATACAACCGAATTGAGAGAGAACCTCCTCCTTTTCTTGAAGTCGGTTATCAAAACTTGAAAGTTGGTAATGTTAAAAAAAGCCGTCGATTAGATTTAGGTACCTAATTCTTTGATCAATTATAACTGTAGATCCACAGTCGCTCGCCCGAAAATGTCCGAGCCTAATGAGCGCCACTTTGATAAAAGTGGCCTTCTTTTTTCTCAGTACGTTGCGTGAAATTGTCAAGTTTAGCTGTCAAGTGTCAACCGAAATTCGACTGTAATGAAGTAAAGACTAGGTTCAAATTTCTGTGTAGGTGATGATTTTAATTGTTATGCAAACAAATAAAAAAGTTCGGACATTCGTTGAAGGGGATTTTGTTCGGCAATGTGTATCTTCAGTTATAATTTATCAAAGACCTAATTGGAATAACGAGATGGATACAGTTTACACTTTATATTAATATCGCTAGCGAGTATGTTCATGCTCGCTTGCTACTCTTTACATGCATGTGCCTTGTACAAACAATTGCAAATCAACAGCCCGATGGTGTGGTAATGTTCGACTGGACACCTCAGCAACAGGCTTACGTTCTCTCCAGCTACTTCTGGGGCTACGTTATCACTTCTTTTGTGGGTGGCACAGCTGCGGAGATGTGGAGCGCTCGCAAAATTGTTTTTATCACCGTGCTGATCAGTGCCTTGCTCACCGCGATCTGTCCACAAGCAGCCAGGCTACACTACCTGCTACTAGTTGCAGTACGATTCCTAATCGGACTAGCAGCGGTAAGTTAACATTTGTCTTTAGGCTTGGCATTTCTTTATGTTGATTTTATGGAACAGTAGCTATGAAATAAGGTCCGCAAAGTCGTCTTCATAACTATTTTGATCAGATGCCCCTTCTCGCCACATATGTCCTCAAGCAATTAAGTTTATTCAACAAAGTTGCAACATGGCTGGGTTGTAATCAAGAACGATTCTTAACATAAAAATCCATGCCTCTAGTGTATAAAGTACCTAGCATCACAGCATGCAAATCTACAGTGAAATATCTCTTTGTAGGGTTTCATGTTCCCCGCCCTTCATGACCTTGTGGCTCATTGGGCGCCGCCCACGGAAAAGGGCAAGTTTGTGAGCACCTTGCTGGGCGGTGCAATTGGTACCGTGGTCACCTGGTCTCTGACTGGGCCCGTCATTGAGAGCTTTGGATGGGACTACGCTTTCTACATAGCAGGTACGTAGGCTTCTTTATTAACTACTTACCTCCGTTTTATGAAGTGTGAAAACTTTTATATCTCAGGGTGCGATTCCAAAGAGATAGATAGCGGAGACGTGCAGCGTGCAGCGATATCCAATCATATTAGTTGAAATAAACGTCACATTTATCACATTACAAAGGGTATGTCATCGGTTGATACTTGATGAGGTCAGATTCTGTTCAGCCTCAATGGAAGCGCATCCTTAGGGGCTGAAACTTCTAACATAATCTTAGCTCTATCTTTTACCTACTTGCGGTTACTTAAGCAATTTTCTGTTCAAGATCCGCAAAAATAGTCTGTAAAACAGCCCTGAAATGGTTTGTTAATGTCTACACAGGAGGGATAGCTTTCGTTTGGTGCGTGCTGTGGTGGTACCTTGTGTATGATTCACCGGTGGAACATCCGCGCATCTCAGTCAGTGAGAAGAAGTACATCCTCGAAGCCATAGGTGATAAAGTACAACAGCACGGTACGAAGGTAAGGAATTCTAGGATGCTCAAAACTGAAAGATCCCGCTACAGCACCATGTTCATGCCAAAAAATATATTGCCTGGTTGATACTCTTTTTGCATCAAAAATAATTTTAAGGAAATTCTCAAATTCTCTCGAAAGCGATGTTGTGCGAAAGCAACTCTGTCTGTCTATTTGTCTGTCTTCACGCTTAAACCGCTAAACTGATTTATTTAGATGAAATTTGATTTTGAGATAATTTGAGTTCCTGGGATGGTCGTTGGAAAGATTTTATCGGAGAAAATTACATAGTTCCCGCGCAGATATAATAATCTAATACTGCGCAGACGGAGTCGCGGGCAAAATCTTGTAAGAAATATAGGAAACCAAGTTGTACATCAGTAAATACTTACTTAATTTATACTTAATTTTTATTTAGGGTGGAAAACTAAACTAAAAATTTATTAAGCACAAACATTGTACTTGTCGTTGGTTTTGCACGTCGCTGATTTCCAACTCTTTTCGCAAATATTAAATTCATTCATGATTTAGAAATAAACATGAAATCTTAAACCCAGTTTGTCACACGGAAATGTCCCATAATTTTGTTTAAAATATTTGTGACAGTTTTGTGTACATCGTCCAAAACGAAACCTAAAATAAAATTAGTATAACTTGTTTTGTTGTGTAAGTATATTAGTTGATTCACTATTTTTGTTTGATTGTCACTTTTAAATGCATTTTCTCCGTAAGTGCAACACTTATACTTATGAGTCTTCCAGTTCCCGATGCCTTACTCCACTTTTTTTTATTTCAGGTCGTTCCCCCATTCAAGAGCATTCTCACATCATTCCCGTTTCTGGCTATGGTGGTTCTCAACTACGGCAATAACTGGGGCTTGTACTTCGCGATGACAGCTGCACCCAAGTTTGTGTCGAGCGCACTAGGATTCAACCTAACGTCGACTGGCACATTGGCATCACTACCGTACCTCGCTCGGATGATCTTTTCTTTGGTCTTTGGAGCTATTGGTGACAGGTAAGTACACAACTCATATAAATAAAATTTTGCATAGACTATGAAAGAAATTGCTAATTCATTTGTTGACTAACCAATGTGCTTTTAAGAAAGTGTAAACAATATTTCAAAGCTATTTTCACTGCTAGGTATTATTTCAACACCGGTCTACCTATTTAGCAAGAACTTTACAAAAAGTAAGATTATTATTATATTACGAGCAGTCCACTATGCCACTAAATTTAAAGTCAAAGCATAATAAAATTATAATTACAATTCAAATTACAAATATCAATTAAGTAAAATTTAGGAAATTAAATACAACGCTTAGAAAAATCCAAATATCTCTTGATACTAAAAAGATGTTTTTGCAGCCAAACCGTCAATTTTCTCTTGAAATCCATACTAGGGCAGCGGCCTCAGTTCACTCGGAAGATTATTAAATAATACAATGGAATTATTAAAGGCAAACTTTTTGTAAATGTTTGAACGACATGACGGATGATGAAGAAGATACTGCGCTCTCTGATGCCTCACAGGAACATCTGATCGCCACTGGAAATGTTGTGGCTGGGTATTAGTTATCAACAGCTTTCTTTACGTACTTACATACTGTCTAAAGGTGAAACGTGTCATTGCTTGAAAATCTGCCTACAGCTATCAGTGATCCAAGCATTTGCTATGGCACGTACAACCTTCCGCTGCAGAACGAATGTTCTTTCCCCATCAACAGAATTTCCCCCAAGAACAAGCCCTATTTCAATGTTGAGGATACATAGCCATAATACGCTGTGATTACAGCCTCAGTAGATATTATGTCCGTAAGTTTCCTCATACAAGACGAAACTATCCAGTCAACCGATTCAATGTGATCTTTCGAGTTTAAATGTTTATCAATGTGTAAACCTGAGAATGTAACTATATTGGTTTTATTGAAGGAAGTAATTACAATTGACTATTTATATTGATTCGGTTGCGTATGTACTAACATCTGCCAAGAGAAATATTTCTCTATTGTAGGTTTAGTTAAAATAAATGTTAAAATCAGAATCATCTTTACAGGATCGTCGAACAAAATTTGGTGTCAACGACATTCATGCGCAAATTCTTTTGCCTGTTCTCTCACATATTGCCTGGTATCCTTCTCATTGGTTTGGGCTACACCGGTTGTGCACCGGTTCTCTCTGTCGCACTCATCACTTTCTCTATGGGATCGAACGGAGCAGCAACACTGACCAACATTATGAATAATCAGGACTTGGCCCCAAACTATGCGGGGACCTTGTACGGCATTGCTAACGGAATTGGAAACACTGCTGGGTTCATCACGCCTCTCGTCACAGCGCATTTTACCAAAAATGGGGTAAGTTTATTTCAAATTTCTATGCATGTAAAAGTCTAGAAAAACAAACCGGATGGTTCGGCGTCTTTGGTGCGGTTACCTGTAGTCCGAGAGCTGATGTACATTTTTGAGTAGGGTATTTGAGGCACGCTGAAAACCTGTCTAATGCTTCCCCTATAATACCCAAGCACAGAACCACAGAACTGGCTTACAGGTGGCGGGGTGGGGACTAAATCAACCCTCATATTTATACAGACAAGATTTTTTTGTAGAAAATGTCATTGAGGCATTTCGAAATTTTTATGTATCTATGAACATACAGTCTTAGCAGACCCTTGCTCCTAAGCAAAATGTGCGCAGTGTGGGATCATTGTAGATTGGTTACTGATATAGACAGACAGACAAAACAAAATATGCTTTTCGCAATTTTTCCTTTATCTGTGCTATAAGACCTTGCTTCGTACCAAATTTCAAGATTCTGAGTTCACGGGAAGTACCCTGTAGGTTTTGAATCCCTTGCGAGTGTCGAAAATGTGCGGCATGAGGCTGCGTATCCACCAGAGATGTGCGAGGATGCGTTGCGAGGGATGTGTTTGTCATGATGAACAAGAAGACATTATAAAATAACTAGCTGTTGCCTGCGACTCTGTCTGCGAAGTATAGGGGTATAAATAATATAGAGAAACGACCTACTAAATATAGAGAAAAAAATTATCGGTATTTGATAATTTCGGAGGCGTTCGATAACAAACACCATGACACGAGATTTTTATTATTCCTATTAGAGTTGTTTCCAAAAAAAATTGTACATAGTTAAGGGCTTAATAAAAACAAAATCACGATCGCTTCCTTTGTGTTACGAAAGTTAGTCATACAAAATATATGGGTAACTTTCGTCACACAAAGGAATCAATTAAGTTTTGTTTTTATTAAGTACATAATTGTGTACACTTTTTTTGAAAACGACTCATTAGAGAATTAAATTGTGATAAGGTTCCACTAGAGTACCTAGCATCTCGATTAAAATTCTTCGACCCGCCCGATTAACCAAAAAATATTTAAAAAAAATAGTCGACGTCACAGGAGACCGAAGAGCTGGTAGTTCACTCAGATAAAAAATTGGCTTAGCTATTCAAAGAGGGAACGCTTTCAGGATCTTCAGAACCTTGCCTAAACAGACCCCTTTTCATAATGTACCTGTTTTTAATTTAGGATATATATAAATATTGTGTAAAAAGTTATCATTAGTTTATTATTTCTAGCATGATAATCTTCCTCATGATGATAATGATCGTAAAAGTTTTCTCACTGTTCGCTCTGTTAATAAATTATTTATCTCTTATCAATAATCACTTATACTTATATATATTGCAGAACGGCTTCGCGGAATGGCGGCCAGTTTTTATAATAGGCGCTTCGCTGTACATTGGTTCGGCGCTTTACTTCATATTGTTCGGTACTGGAGAGACGCAGGAATGGAATTATGTGCTGGTTGTGGAAGAAGACGAAAAGGACAAGAGGCCGAGCGCAAACTCTACCGATACCAACCACGTCACGATTCCCGCTAAGACGTAGGTTAAACTTTGTACTTAATAGGTATAAATAATACTTATTTATATTAATAACTAGCTTTTGCCCGCGACTCCGTCCGCGTGGAATTAGTAATTTGGGCAGCTTATTTTTATAACCCAATTTGCTTTTTCATCAATTATGGCTCTCCTTAGTTCCTCGATATAAAAAAAATTACCCCCCCCCGCACCTCTCCCCCCCTCACCGACCCCCCACCAAACCCCTCCCGCACACCCGCGTTCACATTCACCACCGTACCTACTCCCAAGTCACTACGTCTAAAAACTGTTCTATAAATTCTTAAAATAGACGTATCTTTCTTATTTGTGAACCGATTCAAATGAAACAAACACTAAATGTTAATCCAAGAAAATACCAACATATCAGTGAAAACCGCATCCTTCTAGGTTAAGCCGTTTCTGAGATTAGCGCGCACAAACGCACAGACAAACAGACAATAATTCTAAAAAACATTGTTTTGGGTTCTATTGCGCTAGTAAATAGCCCTAGTGACAGTTTTTCTCAAATATCTTCAATGTACAGACACCGACTTGTTACAGATTTATTATATGTATAGATATAGATAATAAGCTATCGCCACATATGATTTAATACTAGGTGCTCCTTTTTGCGCTTACCTACGTAGTAAGGAACATTTAGTTCTTTTTCAGCGGAGGGCTTTGCCCCCCGACCCCCCTCGTGGGGGCTCTGCCCCCACTGCCTCCTTTCGCTCACATTTGGTTAAAAATCTCGAACTACACATGATATTACATCTTCGAAATTATATATTTTACAGTTATATCTCGTGAGACGCAGCCTTTATAAAATTACGATTAGCTTAACGTCTATTTTTAAATTTTCATCGAAATAGAATACTATGAAAAAAATACATCGAACAAATAATATTCTTTAAAAAATCATTTTACGAAAATATATTACCAAATATTATGTGAAACATTTTATATGAAACGAAATTCTATTAACCTTTTCAACGCCAACGACACATATAGGTGTCACAAAGTACATTGTCAAAGTGATCTTGACACAATGACATAAGATTCAAAGCAGGTTTACGTTTTGTCGAGGCTTGGCGTTGAAAGGGTTAAATATTTGTCTATAAAACAAGGGGCACCCATATACAATATCATTCCACATTCAATATTCATTCTGAGGATTATTTACTAAGGAAAATATACATTTATTTTTATGATTAAGTATAGAAATGTAAAAGGCTATAATATAATTTTGAATTAGGATAGCAATACGCTAGCTTTACTGATTGTGAAATTATATTAAGTACTAGCTTCTGCCAGCAACTTCGTCCGCGTGGAATAGTTACCCCCCGCACACAACCCCCCCTTCCGCACTACCCCCTTATTAATTAAGTATAAACTTTTGTCTTTTATTTATTTTGCCTAATTACGGGTCCGTATGGGTTGGGTAACTTAACAAAAAAGACTCGGAAAGAAATCAGAATCATTAAAATTGTTTAATGTATTTTTAGTAAAATATAATAGGTACAATCATACTTACATTATATACACAGGCTTACCTACCTTTATGTCAATATAATATATTTAATATTTCTCTTACGACTTACATGACACATAAAAATCATAGGTTTACGTATTTTTTGAAGACACGACATCTTATTTTATTTAAAAATCTACAGATTGTAGCCCGCGGCAACGATTAGCATCCCTACAAAGTGGGAGGTACATTCATACATTGAAATATCGATCTACTACATTAGCTTTGCAAACTATTCTTACGTCTTTGGAAATACATCACCAAAACAACTCGGGTTATGGTCACAGAGATACTTTCAGGCGGGATACACAAGACACTGTTACAATATACCGCTAAGTATATATTAAAAACGCGAAACATTAAAGATTTATATATTAAAGATAACATATCTTCTTGAATATCGTCCATCAATGTAAATCATTAAAGTAAAACAAAATCATCATTGTGATCTTCGTGGAAATGCGATCAGAAATATATTTGAGGATTTTCTAATCCTCTGCATGCTTTCATACTTCCTGAAGTAAGTGTAACTCTTAATATCTGATGCAACGTCCACCTGCTTAGTTGTTACTTTTCGCTACTATATTTCTGATCGTAGACCGTATAAGGCCAACACACTGAGCATTGGCGGTTGTAACAGCTACCTTCACGTGGATATAATAAAATTCACTCTGTTGTGCTTCAAGCAGTATTTAAACATATGATTCCGACTCTGTGTCGGATTCAGAGCAGTCCAAAGCTATAACGTTTTGGTCATTTTTGTCAGCGCCATTGGGTGGGTCCCTGTATAGAGGTGGTACCGACTTTGATCGCGATGCCTTGTCATCTTTGTTCACGTGAACCGGTGGGAATTTCTTTAACACTCTTTGATATACCATCTTCCTTGGCGGCACCGGCGGAGGCATGTGTGGCGGCTTTTTGTTATTATTCTGTTCTTTCTCCGTGGCATGGTATTCGGGTTGCACTGCTGATGGAGTAGCTTTGTAGATATCTGACGCAAACATGTTGGTCGACTTCTCTTCGTGGAAAATGTCTCGTCTTCGATTATAGACGGACGTGTAAAGCGGTTCAATGTACTGGGTCGTGTAGCAATTTTCAAAGGAGCTCTCACTGGCTGGCGATTCCGTCGATCGGCTGTTGAACGAATTTTGTGGCTGGTATAACGTGTCACTACTGCTAGAATCAGTGTGTAGTATTATGTTTGCCAATGATTTTGATGCGTTTAGCTTGTTGTTGTTATAGTTACGATGCCTAGACTTCTTGCTGTCATCGGAGTTGTTATGAATGTTATCCACATAAGAATATATTTTTTGTAATGGATTCATGTGCTTTTCTCTTTCTCTCTTGTCAGTTGCCGGAGAAACTGAACAATTTTTAGTGCACATGTGAGCCGGATCAAATCGCCGCTTGCGACAGTTGTTCACATTGCTCATATCGTAATTGCAGTTTCGATTTTTTTCATTGCTGCTATTGGATTGCCCGTCTTCACTTACCTCCAAACTTTTTGTCCTTGCAGCTTGACGAGACCAGTCATTTCTAGTAAAAATGGTGGCTGCTGGCGTCACGTTACCGTCATTATTTTGAGGCGACTCTCCATGTTTCTTTGTCATTTGTCCGTAGACATTTTCTGGTTTACTGTTGTAGTTAGCACTTTTCTTCTCCCACCCAGTGTAAACTCGTGAATAATTGGCATTAGCCAGTATTTCTGCATGGGTGTGATACTGGTTTTGTCGCTGTATACTTTCTGTGAACATGGCCAAGTCGTGCAAGTTACTGTATAGGATATTTTCCTGACTGGAAACCATATCTCTTTTATTGTCAATTGATTCCTGCTTTACTTCAAGAAGGTTATCTGAACTTTTTGCCCTGTTA
This sequence comes from Archips xylosteana, assembly GCA_947563465.1. Taxonomy (NCBI): domain Eukaryota; kingdom Metazoa; phylum Arthropoda; class Insecta; order Lepidoptera; family Tortricidae; genus Archips; species Archips xylosteana. The sequence continues at coordinate 10,770,869 of OX387358.1, read as the reverse complement.
AAGTTTTTATTGGTTATCGTTTTGTCGAGCTCTTGAGTTTCCGAGAACATACTGTAAACTTTAGAGGTTCGAGCTGCCTTAGAAATGTTGCTTCTTGGTGGTTTCTGTGGCTCTAAGCCAGTGATATATTTTGCGGGGCTTTGGCCGTAAATGTCGGCCGTAGAGCGTTTAACTGCAGATTTGGAAACGTAATTCCTTTCGTCAATATTATTCGAGATTCCAATATTTATGGAGTTGTGAACATAACGTTCTCCCATGTAAGGCGTAGTGTAAAGATCCTCCTTGACAGTATTATACATTTCTGATTTATTAGAATACACATTTTGTCGGTGAGAAATTTGTGGGAGACCGTTCACATTATGAGTTTCTGCTGAGTACCGCGAAACCATTTTATTGTCCTGCTGCAGATTACACGTGGGTGCCGAAAGACTGTGCAGAATGTTTCGTGGCGCTGGACTGTTTCCTCCGTTGCTGTTAGAATCGTCTTCTGACAGTGTCAGCCCAGAATCTCTGCTCAAAGACAATTTCTCTTTGCGTGGTGAAGATAGCTCCATCGAGTCGAGTGAAATTCCAACTGAATGGAGGCTATCACTTTCTTCCGCACCAGAGTCCAACAACGCGTTAGAAGATTCAGGGCTACCACTTCCTAGAAGACCTGCTATTTGTGGGCCGAATAGTGCTTCAGCTTTCACTATAAGAAGTTCTACGACCATTGGCACTGCTTTGGGAGCTTTGTCACAGGGAGCGTTGGGCCACAGGAGGCTCGGACCCACGCACACGCCGAGGTTCATCGGGCACATGAGGTTAATGTTGGACTTTTTAGCGATGGCTTGCAGTAGGCACACGAAGTAAGTCAACATATTGTAATGGGATTTCGGGAGTTTCAGCAGCAGCGAACGGACGGCATTAACTTTTTCCGTCTGTGGCAAACCTGTAACAAGACACATGGGTGATTTAATGAATGTGATCTCGTAACCAAGCGGCATTCCTTAAAATACTACGCATTAAAATCTCGAGCTGCAATAGAAGTCTTGATTGCCTTGTGTTTAATGTTTATTGCACTAAGTAGTTTAAGTGGATTTAATGCCAAGGTTGTCACTTGTTTGCATTCGTCATTAATTTGTGTCACAATTAAAGATCAAGATGGACTTACTGAGTAGTTGTAGCCAAGCGGGGTAGAGGTCGGCAGAGAGGAGCGGCTGCGGCAGCGCGCGGAAGAACTCCTTCACGAGAGCAGCCAGCAGCAGAACGGGCGCGCGGTCTAACTCTGCGCAGCCCTCCGCCCAGGGGCCGAGGGTATCCAGCTGGAGTATTCACAAAAATATTGTTAAAGCACGGTCGAAGTCTGTGAAGGCAGCTGCTATGTTAATTGACCGACGAACGAACCGTACAAAGTTTTTTCTAAAATCAATCTTAACAGAGATGAGCACAGATAAGGTGGTTCACGCTCGGCAACATTGTTTAGAACTAAAACTGGTTCAGGACATTGATAGACCTGTCAAGTTAAACTTCATCACATAATTGACATTGCTTGTTCTTGATACAGATGAGGTAGGTATCGCATGTACTCGCTAGCACTCTTATTAGCCATGGCGTCATCAACGCTGATAAAAAAAATGAAAGCAGTGCTCAAATTACTTACCTTATCCCGGAGCAACCTCAGCGCCTTTGCATTGGCACTTCGCCTGAAGACTCCATGCGTAAGCGGTGCGACTGCCCGCAGCCGCTTGAGTGCGTGAAGGAGCGCGGGCGGTGGTGTGCCATTGCAAAGCCGAGTGAGCGGCACTCCGAACAGCCGCCCGCCGCGGCGCAGCAAGCGCAGCCCCCGACCGGGCGTGATGTTGCCGCTATAAACAAATTCCCACCTTTGTAGTGTATTTACAACTGGCTGTTGCCCGCGACTCCGTCTGCGAAGAACTTTTTATCGCTATCCCGCGGGAACTTTGCCGTTTTCCGGGATGAAGACTATCCTATGTCCTTGTTTCCCTATGTATAATTATCCTATGTCCCTTTACCGGGCCAACTATCTCTGTACCAAAAATAAAATTAAAAAAAAATCTAAATCGGTTCAGCGGTTTAAGCGTGGAAAGGTAACAGACCAACAGACAGAAGGACACACTTTCGCATTTACAATATTAGTATGGATACTACCATTTTTCCGAAAAGTTGAGATGTGGTCTAAGTTGGCACATGATTGCTTATTTAAGGCCTATTCCCTCTAGATTTGAATATTTTCAGATTGTAATGTACAGAGAATTCAGACACAGACAGGGAACGCCAAATCAATGAAATTAAAGAACTGTGGTTAGTAACCGAAAACGATTTACTTAGAGGGCGAACAAGCGTCAACTTCGTTGGTAAAAAAAACGCTAACCGAAGTTCAAAGCTAAACCCTCCTCTTGCGGGTGTATGGCGGATTTTCAAGCTTTTACCCGTTCCATTGGCTCTACAGGGTTATTTGTAATTCACTAGCATCCTTTTAACCCTAAACTCCTACCACTTAAACAAATGTTTTTTGTTTTACGGCTTTTGTCATAACTTAATATTTTTGGTGTAATAACGTTTTGAAAATTTGAGATTTCCTCTTATTTTTACGACACTCTGTGTATTTGTATGGGAAAAAAAGTGCTTCATTTTAAAAAGTCGTAAAACAAAAAACATTTGTTTGAGTGATAGGAATTCAGGGTTAAGAGGATGTCAGTGAATTAAAAATAACCCTGTATAATCAGACGCTTATTGGACCGACCATCGAGCCTTGTAATCAATAAACGAATAACCGTGAAAGTAAGTTAAGTATTCGCAAGGAAAATATTTTCTGCATAATTAATTAATCACAGATTTGATGTCCCTGAAAGCGTGATGCACATTTCTCGTTTCTTGTTAATGTCTACCTTTTTGAATAAAGCATCATATTGCAATGATTGATCTGACTCATAGCGACCCGTGGGTCACTAATTGAAAAACGTGGGTTGATTTTAGATATGCGACGCGAGCCAGTCTGTTTGACCACATATAGGAAGGTTTGTCTTCACAACGTTGACTCATAAGGTTGTAAGTATCCCCGATGACGCATCGGTATGGAACCTCTTTTATGGCGTTTTATTTTGAATAAATTTATACGTGAATTAACATCCTACTTAAAACTCAACGTGTCTTCAACGTTAATATAAAAAGCACCATAAGCATACCAGAAGCTGTTATTTTGATAAGAGTACTCACTTTTTTAAACCTTGGTTTTTCTTTCTCAACTCGAACACAAGGCCGCATGGGTTATTCTTGGCATTCACGTGTTCCAAATCAAAACCGTCTTCATTTGACAACGTTTGCCTTATTCTTGACATCTGAAATGTAACAAAATTAATAAATAATGGCTTTCAATAAACAATACAATCCAATAATTGCATAAACGGTTTTTTTCTATGTATTTAAGTTTTAATCGGAGTTGGCAGAGAAATAAAATCATGTAAAATTAAATAAATGCAAACCAGTTCAAAGTTTACCTGAATGGCGTGTGGCCTCTCAATCCCCTGAAGTGGAGTTGGCGGAGCGTCCCTGGATATCCGCACACAGAGCGCGAACTCACTTGCCGGCCCCAGTCTTCCATCTCCTTCGTTCTCTCCATCAGCCTCCGTTTCACCTTCTCCTTCTGTTCCACCATTTTGCATCACGTGCAAAGCTTGACGCACTACACAACGGGCGCTCATCTCTGGACCCACAGACACTGTCTTGCACTGAAAAATACAGAATCACCAATAACAGCTACCACCGTACTAATGAAAATATTTATAGCTTATGCCTTTTGTAGTTTGATCGAGCATACTTACAAATTCAATGGAAGACGTCGAATCCTTGTAGAAGATCTGAATGTTTGTAGACTTCGGTTCTGTGGCCAGCTGAGCGTTCAAAGCGTTTTGAACTTTTCTAAAACAATCAAAAGGATGTTAAACACGGTGGTCTGAATTAAAATTAGCAAGTATTAATTGACGTTGCGATTAATTCGAAATCCTTACCTGTACCAAGTATCTCTAGCGGCTTGCGTAGGGTACGTGGCAAGATAGTTTGCGACTCCGGTAATCGTCGGCCATCCGATAAGGAAGCCAGTGTCGTCGCCGTCTGGCAGCGATATCCAGATTTCGGCCAATCGGACGCATTCTTTCAATTTAAAACAGTTAGTTCCTCGCGACTTCCCAACGAGCAGTAAGTCGCTGAACAGGAACAAATGACGATCTAGCGGTGGGGACGTGCTTCCCAAGGGGCCCAGTTGGACAGGTGCCTCCATGATGAAGGTGCGTGGGGACAGCGAGCTCGTGCTTGCGCTGACGGTTCCGCCGATGTCCAAGCTTGGCCTCTTACGAAGGCTCTTCGATTTCTGGAAATGAGTAAATTCTTTATATAGAAACGACGTTATAGTCGAGAAAGTTGATGAATGATGATAATTTCCCGACAAACTAGACTAATTATTTTTTTTGTTTTTAATAGGTTTTGATAAGGAATCATTAAAGTGCAAGGGTGATCGTGAGAGACCGAATAGTCATCCCTTTTAGACATCTCAGTCCAGTCAGTCTTCAATTTAAGAGTCCAGACCAGAGCAATTTCAAATTCAATTGGTCAATGATACGGGAGAATAATGACGCGATGTATTTATTGGTGTTACCTGTGCGTGGTGCGAGGCAAGCGCGGTAGGCGCGTCGGCATCGTGCAGCGCGAGGTAGTCGTGCGGGAACAGATCCTGCACGCGTTCCAGGTCCGACAGACGCGCGGCACGACGACGCGCGCACCCGCCCCCTGCGAGCCGCTCGTACTGGGCCAACCGCTCGATCTGAAACAATACAAGCAATTATATTACTAGAGAGAACAAAACACAACTAGGTAAAGGATACGGTACATAATGCACTGAAATTATACACCGTGATTGACGAAGAAAAGATCATTCCTATCAAGAAATGTACAATAACTAAGCATCTTAAAGTATTACGAAATACACGCGTCTCCTAACGCCACATATTAAACAGTAATGTAAGTTATCTTCGAGTAGATTAGTATCTACGAGTTAAAAGAACAAAAAGAAGAAAAGAAAATGATGGTGTAATCTCATATCCGTCGAGCATTATCATTCATTACCCATGTTGCCTATTGAAACGTAACAATTGTAATCTAAATTCTCATCGCGTCGTACGAGCAGCGAGGTCCAGGGTGACTTCCCGGGTGCCTCACGCCGACTCCCTCGACCGTGTCCACGACAATGCTACCTTATTATAACAGGACAAAGGACCGTGAGACTCTTACCCGTCATTGTGTATAGTATCTATCTATTCAACATACACGTAGCTACCGCTCCCAACGGACTGTTTTAATTTTAAAGAATGTTTTGATGAACACTAGCTTGCCAATGACACCACGAGAGACAAAACAAAACAATTATTTGTTACGTTGCGGGTTTTAATACAGTGAAGCATATAGCTGTGTAAGAACCTCATTAGGGCATGGTCTCAAGTGACTCTGATTCGAATAGAGTCGTGTTCAGTGGATCGTAAAATTATGCGTTTGACTCACGGGCTACATTACACTTCGAGTTACGTGCTATCTGACTCTATTATGTTCTGAGAAGTCGTGGCGAGCGTCGCTTATCATCATCATATTCGTAATGCGGTGTACTTTACGATTATGGAGCATCATCCTTATAAGGATCAAGTTTAAATTAAAATAGCGATTGTGATATCGTAAGATTTGCTGACGACTGGTCATCCACAATATGGTATGGTAGGTACGTTGGTAAGCTTACTTAGCATAGGCGTTTTGTTTGTCTAAAGTGGTATCGCGTTCAATTGAGGTTATTTATTCGGTTTGGTGCCTCAATCAGCACGATTGTTGGCGGAATCGACTATACGTTTTATTAAGTTATGTGCATCACGAGATGACGTGTGAGCAGGCTCATAACCGCGTCAGTTCACCGAGTCTTTCGTTTCGATGAGCGGCTGATACTCAGTGACACCGGCACCGTTACACGATCGCGATTATCCACATAACAGATAACAAAGCGTTTAATGTTAACTGCAATCAAGCCCATATTCCGAATGCTTGAATTGGATAACTTGATTGCATTAAACGCTCCTATCAATTAAGCAATTAAGGATATTTTTTAATACGACGTGATCCGATTTTTTGTGGCTTGATACGCAAGAAAGCCGTGGGTAGACACTAAATTGTGTATGATTTATGCATTTTTAATTGGTATATGGTATTTGAAGTCGGTATAGTTTTTTTAAATAAACTATTTTATTAAATAGTTTATAAAAATAAAGAGTTCTTGAAAAGAAATCGGTTCTAAGTAGGCTAGGCTCTATGAACCCGCATTGTATTTCATTTGTTTGCTCCTCAATCATCACCTGGAAGAAGCACACGCTTCACCTTATTTCTCTATAAGTACCACGAAATCGGAGCATTACAAAAGGCCAAGTACGAGTAAATGTTATCTGTGAACGTGTTACACGGAACTGCACTTTCTAACTCAAATGTTTACTTTAGAGTAAGCGGGGACGTAAGTTTTTTAGATAACGCGTGAACTGTCCCAAAAGTTTAGAGTGACTTAGATAACTCCGCGCGCGTGCGATGCCCGTGTTTATACGGCGTCTACGCTTTTTACAAAATTATCTTTATCTTCCTCTCCATTTCCTGTTTTAGTGGGCACACCTTCCACTTTGAGTTTGCCATTAAATATACGTAAATATAGGTACTAGTTAATATTGATTTACGATACGACCGATTACGGCTTAATGCCAGTGTCCTTGTTCTATTTCTTTTTTAAAATAATTTTACGAGAAAATAACGACCCACAATTAAAACCTACAAGGATGCAAGTTAATATTATGTTATTGTTATAGAGTTGGTATAAAAACCTGAATATGAGGTCTAGGAGTAGGACTAGGTAATTGGACTTAATGCACCTACTGCGCATAAAAGCGGTCAGATTGCTTACGTGTGAGTATGTACCTACCATTGGCATAATTGCAAGTACAAGACTATATTTAACGTAACCACACGTTTACGTAAATCGATACGTTATCTATTACAGTCTAATACTCGTTAAGTGTTTGGGAAAAGGAGCATAACTATAACTAAGAGCAGGGTTGAGGCGTAACGTTGTTCCCATACTCACTTGCGGCCGCGGCGCGCTGCGCCACAACAGACCGCGTCCGTGCTATGCTCCATTGATTAGTTGGCCTAATGAGTATGTAGATTAGGGACATGTTGCGATACCAATCAATTTGCATAGTTACAGAGGTGCAACATTATCGCAATATCTGGCCGCATGAACAGGAATTGGCCTTAATGATTTCTCACCATGTGATCACAAAATAGTCTGCTTTGAAAATAAAAGTACCCCGTATATTTTACGATGTTCATTATATAAAAATTGTAAACACGGCTCACGAGAATGCATTAGTGAGTATTTTTTCCCTTCTAAATTTATCTTATTAACAGATCAGTTCTAAAAAGGGCTTCCATTTTAGCGTTAATTGCGACGGCTAAAAAATATCGTTAACAGGGAGATACGATTTTTAACAATATAACGTTTGTCAGCGTTCAACAAAAGGTAAAGGATATGCCTTACCGACGCAAAAAAGCGTTTTGCATTTATGTCTACCTTATTTATTGTTTACAACATAAAAAACGACGGCAAAGAAAGTTAATGCAAACCACATAAATAAAGGGTCAAAGGAGTACGTTGTGAGTCACAATCATTACAGTGATAAAGCAGAGTTCATGCATGATAATTAAGAAACGAGTGCATTTCACTTACATTTAACTTTCAAGGCGCATTTAAACATAAATATTGTCTGACATTGGCTTTCAAGCAAAATGGGCTGGTGATTTTAACGGTACATAATAAAATAATGCGGCGAGGGCGACATTTACAGAACGCGTTAAATAGAGCAAGTTATAATCCGAAAAGGTCCAATACGTATTTGGACAATGCTATTCTTAATCTGTATGAAAATCGGATCGCTCTCAGATGGTTAACGGGACTCTGAAATATTATCCATTGATGTGTTATTTTAAGTTAAGTATCAGCATTTCGATCCGACATAAAGGTCGCTGCGCAGCGTGACGCCAGCGACACACTTTACCTCCTCGCATTGTTGAAAAGTGATACCAAATGAAATGCAGACTCATCCTCAGTGAAAACAAACCTCTGCGATATTGCTCAGTGATAGATACATTTCACTTTTGTATAATATTAACCTTATTAAAAGGATGATTTTTGTTTACGTCTCAAAGGTCAAAGAAAGTACAATTTTAACGGATACTAAAGATAGCCTGACATTTTGTAGGTACTATTTGTTATTGAAAATTTTATAGTCGTGGTGAAAGGATTACTTATTGCAAATAATAAATGTTAATAAGTAATATTATAAATGCGAAAGTAAATCTGTCTGTCAGTCTGTTACCCCTTCACGCTTTGACCCCTAAATCGATTTAGATGAAATTTAGTATGGAGATAATTTGAGACCCTAGGAAGGACATTAACCAATTTCGGGCCTTAATCACGAATTATTAATTAAAATAGCCTACAACCACACTGTGCCTACAACATATTCTCAGACCTACTGAACATGGAGAAAAAAGTTTCATAAAAAACGGTCAAGCCGTTTCGAAGGAGATCGATAGCACACCGTAACACGAGATTTTTATATATTAGAAATCAAACTGTTACCCGCGACCGAAGAATATGGATATCATGATATTCGTCAGATACGTTATTGGTCAGATACGATTTTGGATACATTCGCTAATCATACGATTATACGATCGCCCAGTTTATTGCCAGATTTGTTTAGAAGCCACAAAATGAATAAGCAATTGGACGTATCTGTTAAATAAATGATCTAAACTGACGACTCAAACTGCATCTGACCAAAAACGTAACTGACGGATATCGTGATATCCGAATAAGGGTATAAAAAATAGCCTACGACTTCTTCTCAGACCTACCGAATACAGAAAAAAAAGTTTCATAAAAATCGGTCAAGCCGTTTCGGAGGAGTTCGATAACAAACACCGACACGAGATTTTTATACATATTAGAAGATTAGATAATATTAATACCGTTGGTAGAAGTTATAGTTTGCTAGTGCTAGAATGTTTAGTCTAATAGACCTATTGGTAGATACTAGGCACTAAAGCAAGAACAATGAATCAGTGTAGAGTAGAAAGCAAAACAATGTGCCTGTATGTGCTAATTTCCGTTAGTTTACTTAATTATCGACGTCTACCAGTTAGAGCACATTGTACCCGTAAGTTCTATGAACACTGTTCTAAAAAAATTACCAGCTTAAAGTCAAAGGTTGAAAACAAGCGCTGCGTGCCTTCAGCAGTTATTAAATTCCGAATTAATCTGCTGCAACGGACCCGGAGCAGTCATAAATCAAAAAGAAAGCTGCGTTACCAAAGAAGACATCAAGCGTGGAATTTCCGATTGGGAATGATGTAGGACTGCGGTGATTCGGAATAATGCATTCTGGGCCGAACCACGCGCAGGAGATTGCGGTCATCGGCCTTCGTACAAAACCATAATACACTGTACTAAGTTACCTCCTCTTCAACATTTATTATAAATGTAAGGACGAGAAAAATAACCTCACGAACACATTTAACAATCTCTCAAATGAGCTGCCAAGCGCGAGATCGAATTAAAACTTTAAAAGCTTTGAATAAATTGAAGCATTAAAAAAAAAAAAATTTGCCCGCTCCATATAGTGCGCTCAATGTTAACTTTTACAAATAAAATAAATTGAAACCCATTGCTTCTTCATGAAATTGGTTGTTAAAATGAGATGTTGACAGATACTATAGCGGATGCTGCGCTATAAAGTTTCAATAACTCTGCCATCCAAGGATACACATTGAAATGACGACTCGTCCCACACACCCAATTTCCAACAAGTGCTTAGGAGAAACATAACCCAGTTAATGAAATTAGATACTTACATCTCGAGTTCTCGCTTTTAATTGCCAGTCGTTCCGAGTATGGATTAACAAATCAGTAAATTTGGGCGTTATTTGAGATGTGATGATGTTTACATTTTTATTGTTGATGATAGACAAGCAAAGCTGGATCTTTTATACTTAGACTGTGCAGATTAGTTTAGCTGGCCGTGATAACGACAGGCCTTAGGAATGTTTTCGCAAATTGCCATTGCAAATAATTTTGGATAAGTCCAAGCTAAACAGGCGTAAGAAATCATGTGTCGCAATAGTGTCAAAATCATATTTTAATGCGTCATATTGGTACATAGGTTAAAGGGACGTATCTATTGCCTAACAATTAAATGGCAAGCACGAAGAATACACATCATTACACATTAACAAAACCATCTCTTTTGAAAATATTCGTTTGAGTGACGGCACTCCAAATCGGGTTACGTAACGATTGTGTTAACAATGAAGCGGGCGTCAATCACGCGTTGGAGACGATTTGAAATAAGTCCACGGGAGAAAGTGGAGCCCGAGGCCGGGACGAGTTTAACTTAGACCTTCGTAACGCGGGCGCGGGTGGCGTCCCCGAAGGCGCAGGCTCGCCCTCCGCTCCATTCCGTCACGCAACACCGCGGCTAATCTGTCCTGGGGTCATCAAGGTTGAGATTTTGGGACTCAGTAGGTGACTGACACATATATTTCTTTCACGACATCGGTGCGCTATTGATGCGATCAGTAATGAGTTACAACACCACATGCAAAGGTCGGTAGCGTAGCGCCCCTGCTGTTGCCCACTTTTAAATCTTGATTTCAGACAGTGACCACGACACGATAGCCTTTAGTGTATAAACGGTAATTGTGGCGACAGGTCACCTCGTAGACCGCTGAACGACCGTCTTGACATATATCATGCATGTAGTTATCAGCATGCGTTGTGTAAGCAGTGATTGGATTGATTCAAGAGACTTATAAGTTCATGCCCTAGAAAACAAACAGCTTTACTGAACAACATAATAAAGTTCATGTGACAGTAATGAAATTTTACTTACTGAAGCTGACACTTTATAAAGCAACAGCGCCTGAGAGAGGCAACAGGTGACCCTCGCGCAGGCAGCTTTCTCGCACAAAGACTTGCTATAGCAATTCAACGTGGGAATGCTGCCTGCGTGATGGGCACCCTACCTAAGGGGCCAAATTTAGATTGTAATTTTTAGTTTTAATTTTTGTTTAGTATTTTAAGTTAGTTTTATTTATGTTAATTTTAATATTAGTCTCTGTTTTTGTACCAACTTTTATTGTTTAATAAAGTATTAAATATCTTTATAAAGCAGTAATGTGGAAATTCCACGCTTCACAATTTATCATTCACACTTTAGAGGAGTAGATAAGAAGACATTACGGATCAATTTTAAAGTAAATTTGTTTTTTATATTTTTTTAATAGAGTTTCTAATGTAATCTATTCGGCAGGTTTTAGCTTAAAGATATTCTTATAAAGCTTACAATAAATAATAGTCCGTATTTCATGGAGCTTTCGATACGCAGATCATTTACTTCAAATTAGCTAAGCGTCATGGTAAAAGAGTATTATGTGAAAAAATGGTAGTCGCCTTTAATACTTGCTTTAAGAGGATATAAATTATAAAACGATACGCTAAAGACTCTTTCGGAAAGAATCCAGGAGATAAATAAATCCCAATACCGTTAAATATTTGATCGGCTTTGCGTCAACTTATGATGCATTATGGGCACAGCGCAGGGCCGAAGAACTACTAACTCAGGGACACAGTGCGGTGGTGGCTTCAAAAGTTCAATTTAATAGATGACAGGCACCTACTCGTAATCTTATACCATTACTCTGAGCTACTTTAGATATCGAGTTGACTTTTTGCTTTGAACACAATGTGAACAGAATATTAATTTTACCAATGAACATTTCAAAACAAACCATTAAGCTACAAAAATAAAGTTAAACTAAAAAATTGAGGAAATCACCAGTCAAACTGTAAATAATGATATTTATCATTAATGATTCAACAGTATTCACCCAATCAATGAATCAGTGCAGGTAACGTTCAATAAAATTAAAAGCGTTTTTGAAACGTTGTGGTTGTAATTGTCGCATCCTGTTGACACTCTACTTTAGTGGCATTGTTGCTAAAAGAGCAGCGAAGTATAATCGGTCGGATATAAACAAAGGATGTCTTCTAAAAGCATTTCACATCAGAGGTTCTAAAATAGTTTAAACGTCCTATTTTTTTGTTCAAAGGTAAGGCCGAAATAAAAGCCCTAAAAGCTTATTTGGTATTCAATTCGTATGTTTTAGGTTTCAGATTAATCCTTACTGAATATTATAAATGCTAAAGTCACTCTGTCTGTCTGTTACCTCTTCGCGCTTAACCCGCTGAACTGATTAAATAAAATTCGGCGTGGAGATTGTTTCAGACCCCGGAAAGGACATAGAATAGTTTTTAACCCTTTCAACGCCAACGACACATATAGGTGTCACAAATTACAGTGTCAAAGTGATCTTGACACAATGACATAAGATACGTTTTGTCGAGGCGTGGCGTTGAAAGGGTAAATACGGAAAATTGCATAGTGCTAGCTGGATCAGCGATATACACGAATTCCTCGCAGATGTAGTCGCGGGCATCAGCTAATCGAACATATATCGTTCATGTTGCTGTAGGTATAAGCATTTTCTATTTTAATTTTACTAAACCAAAACAAGGAACTAAAACCGTGGTCAGTCACTATACAAATCAAATCAGTACCCGAGCCCGCTATGGCGTGCTGACAAGACATCAAATTCGTCGATGGCGCCCTACTTTTCATTAGGCATAAGACATAGTTGCATAAGCCTTCTTATCGTGCAGTTACAACTAAATTCGGATTGTCGACGTGTTGATAAATGGTGGTGTCAGTAAAGTGTTACGTGTCGATGAATCAAAAATGGTCAAGATGGTTCCAATTTCGAAACAATAAACAGTCAATGGCGAGTATTCTGATGTGACAGTGATTGTGCTCATAGTTCACTGACTGATTAATAAATGTGATAATCATAGAAATTATATGTTGCTAAGATTAACTAACGTTTACTTTATAAGCAAGTCGTAAATAACTTCCTACCGCAAAACGACAGAAAGTAAACGGCAACACGAGTCAGGCCCCGAGCTGTTGTAGAGTGTAGTAATACAGTAATAGTGGGTATTATTACTTCCTCCTCGGGCTACCCTCTGCGCGCGCGCACAATGCCGCGCTTCCCGGAATAGGTACCCGTGGTTCAAAAGCTACGCACGAACCGTGAACAGTTACAAATTAGCCTCCATCCCCATCACGAAAAAAAGAAGTCATATGTTAGGATTTTTAACATTTTGTGCGCCTTCGTTAAAATTAAATTAGTGAACAATTTGAAGCTTATTTTTATTTCAGTCTTTTTTTTAACTCTCATGGTGATTTTTTTACTCTTTTTTCAACTCCTAACTACTACTATTTAAAATTTGTTTAGTTATTTTTATTTCCGTTTCTTTGTAAAACAGGTACTTAGGTAACAAGACGCACGACATGATGATCATTCTACCTAATTAAATATGATAAGCACCATTGTTACTGAAAAAATACAAATCTATTATAATATACCTAAGTATGAGACATATTTTAATTTAAAATATTCAGTCCATAAACCAATTAAGTCAGAAAATAATGGTTAAATATATGCAAAGCTGTCTAAATTATACCCACCCATTAAGTTAGCAGTAAAATATAAGTCGTAATCATTTAGCTTTCAAATTCGATATGAGACGAGCCCGCGGTAGGGCGTCCTCGGTCACGTTCACGTAGCAATGCGCCGGCACAGGCCCGAACGTGCTAGCCTCTTTGAATCTCCTACTGTCCACGCGCCTTTTTGATGGGCACGTTTCCATATTTAAAATCTCAAGCCCGTTCATCATACTGTGAAGACAAGCGACACTTTCATCAAGTTTTTTAAGTTCAGGGGTACCACTCGGTGATTTTATCCGGTACAATGATTTCACGCCGCTTAAAGCAGTGTGACCATTTTCGACGACTAATTTCGAATGCTGATATGAGAGTACCCAGAATACCTCACGTATTGGGTGTTCGTCAGCAACGTCATCTTTTTTGTTACCTCATGCTCTTTGTATTCTCATCACTGAAGTTCTGTTGTCCTTTGCTCATTACAAAACAATTTGGTAAGGAGGAATCGTTCTGTCACCGCAGGACGTCAACTAATGACTGCGCCATTACGCTTGCTTACGTCAGGAGGTCACTCAACTTTCTGTTCAGGCACGAACTGCTACCATTTACCATCCATCGATGCCATACAAGTAATAGTTTCCAGAGTCAAAAATAATGTTGTCAATAGAAGGCACTGTGTCGACATGACAATGGCTGTAACTTATTATCATCTACCGTATTTCTTCTACTCTTTATTTTGTCACTCGTCACGTAATTCATATTCTCTGCTACGTGAATTTAAACTTTGGCAAAATACTTCATAATGGGAGCTTCCGATTTACTGAACATTATTAGAATTTCGCAGAGTGGTAAATATTTCCTAGGTGATGTTCTGAGATTTTGTGTGAAGTGTGGTGGGAACCGACAGAGATGCACAATGATCCGAGTCCTATTAGAGCCCTCGATCGACGCAGGCGCGCCAAGAAACGCTGTTCCGCGAACACAGAACAATGGTGGGTAATTTTGTAATGTCTTCTTATTACCATGCATGATGCAACGCACTTTTGTACATACATGCATGTCTCGAGAACGTATACCGACGCTTATTATATCTACAAGGTGTGGGATATTTGAAATTTAATGCCTAATACAGGACTTGCATTTTAAACAGAACTAGTTTTCAATTCAGCATTGCAATCTAGTTGAACGGCATTTTTTATAATAATAGCCTTGGATCTGAACAATGTCAGTAATCATTGGAATGCTACGTTGTTTCTGACAGATGCTCCGCCATCCCGATGCGTTTGCCATATTTAGGAGATCCAATTGTCCTTTATGGCGGCACATGCTGTATCGAAGTTAATTATCGTTTCTTTAATAAGTGGAGCGTGCGGGGCCGGTGGTGCGCTGGCGAGCATCGCTCGGTTTTTGTTTATGTGTGCTAATGACATGTTCTGGAGAAGCATCTTTACAACCGCTCCGTGTTTCATTATAGTGTCATCATTTACAAAAGAAGAGATTAAATAAATTAACACGTGTTTTGAAACGATAATTTTGAGACGTTGGTACCAACACTATAACGTCAGTGTCAGCTCATTTTTTTGATGTCAGTGCCGTTCGAGACGGGTATTCGTTGCTTTACTTTAAAATAATGACCGTAATTTATTGTGTGGAATCTTAAAGTAGAACTGAAATAACTTCTGCGAGTAAATCAGGGTATTAATAGTTCCTTGCCACTTGTAAATAAACAAAGTTGACAGTAGTAGCGCATTAACTATCAGTCTTAAGTAATTTCACGATTTAAAATGGCTTACGGGTCGCCCTTAACGATGTATATTAACATAAGTTCTTTTGATTTTTTTATATCTGTAGGCGTGATTAGATACGCTTTCGATTTAAAATTAGGAGTTCTAATGAGAAGCACAATAACAATGAATTATTCATAGCTATCTAAGAAGGTGATTCCTGATTGATTGATATTAGTTGGGCGGGCCCTTAATAAGCATGAGCGGCTTACTCATTTCATGCACAAAATATTGTCCTACTTTGGTATGGATGAATTCGTTGGTACTCACATAATCTTAGGGTATTAAGGCAAACCGCAAATAAGTTGTCATTGTATGGCATTTAGGTTACAAATTGGAGCCCCCCGGTTGATACCGTCAGACCTGCAGTCGCTTTCAGCCATCATGAATTTTATTAATGCGTCTACAATTTACGGTAATAAAGGGTTATAGATTGGAGAAATATAAACTTAACCGGGGAGACATTTTTCAATGTTCGCTGTTTCACCTTCTGGAGGATTAAACAAACATTAGCAGAGTAACGCTATGACAAAAGTTGATTCCATTCATGGAACGAAAGAAACGTTCTTTAAAAGACACTTCTCATTCATGAAAATTTGTCGGCAGTTTACTAAAGGTTGCACGAGCTAGGTTTTCTTTTATAACGAATCTGATCGATGATGCGAGTGGCTCAGCTATGCGCACGATTCACCTGACGGCGGCTCGGAATCGGGGTCTGCCTAATAACTTATGTAATATGCGGTAAGGCTTAAACAAGCTCTGTTGGTACCTACTGGATAGAACCAGGCCAATTTACCTCGACTCGATGTTGGCCTATTCATTAAGTAATTACGTAGTATTTTTGTAAAATCCAGGTAAAAATTGCTTGTTTTGTTTAAGTTTTGAATGAATAGTTTAAGCTGAATTTGAATTTGAATTGAATTTTAAACAATACTGAGTGCTGTAAACTTCAAGTGTTATTAAAAAAAATCAGCAGCCTTTTGCTAGGTACTTGAAGACCTTATAATAAAACTTACTTATTATTCATCCTTTAGCAAGTTTAGTAGATGGAACATTACCAATTGTTTTGTTGCCATTGTGCACAACTTGACTTTACTGCCCATTATACTACCTACTCTGAATTTTAATACCATTGGAAAATACATACCCAACTATTTTGCAGCTTACCGTCTTCCTTGTCTCAAAATGATCTCTAAATATCTAATTCATCTGATGATGATGTCCCTACCTACTTAGAAATGAAAAGGCTGTTGTTATGATCAGTTATCAGAACCAAATTACCAATGTTTAACCTATTACCTATGTACGTATACAATGATTGAATATGTTTCTCTTATTTGGTGATATTTTTGGTGACTGATGGAAGTCTTTACTTCTTGGGTAACTTATACCTACCTAAATCTACCTATATTTCACTTTCTATACCAGCGTGGAAGAAAATGCGGGAAAAACTAAAAACATAATTCGGACTTATGCAGAATTGTATTGCTATGCTATCTATGTTGTTGGTAACTTTACAATGGCTTCAAATTGTCCGTGTAAGCAATAAAGCATACTTACTTCTAAATACAGGACGTATGAAGCAATAGCGACACAAATCAATCACAATTGTACTAGAAAAATTGAATGAAATCAATTAATACCGGTGGCCTTGCGGGTAAAGGTTTGTAATTTAATTTTCTATTGGCCATTCGTTGACAATACGCAACTAAATTAATAGTTGCAACTTGCTCAATTAACTTGTTCATAATTTATAAAGTAATTGAAAAATCAAATTAGGGGCCTACTACAAAAGGTACTCACATGCATCATTAAGTCCTTTGAGTGTGTAACCGCAGTAGAAAAGCAAAAGTCACTAACACGAGAACATCACAGCGGGGTCGCGGGTCACGTAGACCCTGTTTATAAACAAGAGAACCGGCGAGAACACGCGCGTGCGTTTACTCGCTCTGCGTCGTGAGGACTGCGCGCACTGCGCTTGCGCTCGGCTCGGGCTCGGGTGCGCCGGCGCCGACCCGGCCGCCCCACGTGACGTCGCCCTTACACCGGCTGCATAGACCTCATGCATTGCAGCTAATTTTGTACTAGATGTTCCATAATTGGAACCATAGTTTTTGTGACCTTTTGTCTGATGTGGTTGTCCTTCATAATAATTACAAAGCAACGTCCTGTCTACCGGCTCTACTGATAGTTTTTTTTTTTAATTACTATGAGATCGTGGAGTTAGCTTATAAAAAAAGTTATTTTAAATAAAAATGTTACACATTTTATAGTTAAATTTCTTGAACTCTGCCTCTGGGTGGTACGAGGCATTTGTTGGTTGTACCTACTAAAAATTTTATAATAGCAGATTTACGACTAATCCTTTTGTTTCGACGCGCCACATAAAACCACCGTAGTCAACACAATAATAAATAGATAGGTCGTTAAAAGAGAACGATATAACAAATTAACAAAAGTAAAAGCAAAGAGTAAAAGTATGCCTCGAGCTTTTTCCAACAATGACTCAATTATTTACGTATGACAGTACAAAGTGTTGCAGTAGCAGATATCTTTCAGAACTATCAGACAAATGATCATATTTACTACAGAAATAAGCCAGCTAAACGAAAAGGTTTTGCTTATAAGCGATGGTTAAAAACAATATGAAATATAATCTGTTGGTAATAGTAGGTCATCGTTCTTTGCGAATGACAAAAGGCATATAAATCATTTGTGTAACATATCAATAGAGTAACAAATGAGAGAGGAATATAATAACTACATTCGTGAGTTCAGTGGAGCGCAAGTCGAGGCAGTGGCAGTAAGCGATACACTAAAATATATTGCATACGGAGATAGCAGATTTGCCCGTGGCGCGAAGTGGAGTATGTCACACATATCAAGCGGTCAATCACAGATAGACGCATTCATAACACAAGACCTCACGCCACGATCAACTACATTTGTTCCTCTAGATTACTAAACAACGTTGGCCAACAGTTCAGCAGATCGGCACGCATTTACGGGTCAATAGTCATATTTTTTACTCGGTACGCTTTGAAATAATATAATATAACAAATATAATAAATAACTTGGAATAAACAAGAATATACTTAAGTATATTATGTTATTTATGATATCGGGTACAGATAAAATCTATAATTAATGATAATATATTCAAGTTCAAAGGAAACTATAAACATTAAGTAGGTACCAAAACCCAACAACTGCTACCACGGAACCACAAACTCAATAATATATCTTAGAACCGAACAATTTGCTGTCAATAATAATCATCAGGAAGCCAAATTAGCTCTGCTTGGCAAATTAAAACTACCGCGTTAATTTACATAATACGGGCGATCATTATGATTTGAGCTGGTCGATACTAATACCGCGGTGTTGAAACATCGCTGGTTGCGTTGCGACATACTTCTAAAAACTTACTCACCTATACTATGCTTACTTGACAACTTTACTGCTTAGATTGGATAACGTCTTATTAGGTAACAGATAAAAATCTTTTAGTAAATTAATAACGTCGATGGAGCTTTTTTTATCTTGCGATACTATTTTATCTCTCTTTTCGTCAAATTTGGTGAGTGTGGCATTTATTAATGTCGAAGTTGTCTGAAATTCGCTAAGAGCAAATTTGTAAACTTGATTTAAGCGAAATTAATCTTTAGGATGTGATTTTATTTGACCCCAATAATAATAAGAGAGAATGAAACTTTGTTTCTTTGAGTGACAGAATAACCTGGATTCATTGACCCCAACTGTATCTTATTGAATTAAAGCAGATAAATTGTATCATTGGCCGTCTGCCGTCGTTAATTCCATTACTCGCCGAGTTCCGGCGGGGAACACCACGAACGGAACGTTTTTCTTAAAGTCCTTTGATGGCTCCAATTAGAAATCAATTTAAGTTTCTAATTTATTGGCCAATATAATGTTCTTACGTTTTTCCGACTAATATCAGGATTGTACCAAAATTTTAAGCTTGATAGGAACTCTCAAGTACATACCATGTTATAAAAAGATAAAACTCAATAGAAGTGGAGCTACAGTTATGATATCTTGACTTAGTCAACCTTAACATTTCGATACGGTTTACATCCGAAGTCTCGATAAATTCGCTGTGGAGGTTTTTTGCTAGCGCCGCAATTTAACATTCTCTGCACGTCTATTCTTTACTCACATTCATGTACTTAACATGTGTCATATCCAAACCAGTCAAGTGTAGCTTGCTAACGCTACGTGCTGAATCAACAATAGGACTTTAATGCAAATTTGCAGAAGAAGTATTCAACTCTTCAATTTCCTACGTAAACTAAATCGCTGACCAATATAATATAATATCGTATGATTGTTACTTCGTTTTGAGGTCACGGTTTTACACGGGTACGTCCGGCACGTGTTATTTCTGCTGGGCAATAGTTCTGATTTATTTAATGTTTTAAAATAAAACATAACATTAAAATTATACTGAACTGAGCTATGATTCTCAAAGTAACCTCTAAGTAGGTACGTACATAGCCGTGGAAAACGAAAATTTAGCAAGTGGCACTTAGTACTAAAGTTTTGAAATTATTAAATAGTTATAAAACATAATGGAATAACACTGTGAAACACCGTGGCTGTCACGACGGTTATGAAACGTCAGCACGAGAAGTTTCAAGAGAAATGAACTCTAGAAACGTAGCTTGTAATTTTTTGTAGTTTAGCAATAGATTTTTTGTTAATAAAAAGTTACTCGGGACTAGCTTGTTTTATGAGGTAAACAGGAAAAAATAAATAGGTCGGTAGGCCAGATATTTTTTATAGTTGAAGTTTGAGCTACTTATGTTATTATCCACTTTTCTATTATACATCTATAACATTACATGAATGGCCCCCGCTCGAGAGGTGTGCGTGACTGCTTCGCGCTCCAAGCACGCGATACCCCTTACTCCGAAACCACTCGTTGTTCCGAGTACAACCAATATTCGAACAATAATAATGTTGATTAAGAATAACGTATTCTGATAGATAACTTTAGCCATACTTCAATCGTAATTTTAGCCCCATCATGATCTTTAATCTAACGATAGTCATTAATAATAGCGCCTGTCTTAGGATACTCGTTCCATTAACCTCGTTATGATGTATATTTCCAGGGATCCTTTGTTTGTGCAAATGAAGATTGATTCCTGATATTAAGCACAAGTTTTCAATCAATGTCAAGGTGCTACTTTTACTTAAGAGGACGAGATTCTTGATAGATCCACAATAGGCGGGGCGTGCCATCTTGATACCTACTCCTTTCGCAGATTGTTAATCTCTATTGTTTGCTTTGGTTTATTCAGAAGTACCGTTCTTCGTCCCACAGTCCTCTAAGCAAGCTTTGTTTTACTAATCACTCTCTTTTAAAAACAGCGTGATAACATTTTTTTTGTCAGCATTTCTTTGTCGGCAAATATATTCGTACCTATACCTTCTCAACAGTAATTTGCATTTACAACTTATCGTTAACTGAATGATCCACTTGAAGATATCGGAGAACAATTTGTTTTCGCACATTGTAAGTCAATGAAGTTGTCGTTCATTTCAGACCATTCACAGATTATGACAAAACCAAGCTCCAAAATTTATCTTTATGATTTTATTCGATAAAGAAAGGTAGCGGGAAGGACTTTGGATTTTTTTTTAAATTTTATAACAACTTTAGAATAACTAACTCAGGCTTTATGTCTAACGCGCGTACGGTCGCAACCGCAAACACAATTCCTGTCAAAATGTATAAGATTACTATAGTAATAAATGGTGAATACGATTGTGATTGCTAGCGTGTTAGATAATATGGCCACCGGTCATCCATTCACTATTTATGTAGAATAAAATAAAACTAGTTTTCATTTTTATAATTAAGTATGTCTTGTCCATATACTTATAGGTAATTGATGGGATTCGGATATAAATAGGCATTGAAAGTAATTTTTGTTCGAAGAAAGCTAGATAAAGATTGAAATCCGGCTGAAAAGATCGTGCAAGCTCCAAAACTTCTTTTCATCCACCCTTGCATCCACCCTGAACCTGCGGCCTTCACCAAATCGTCCGTCCATCTCGTTGGTGGACGTCCCACGCTGCGCTTCCCATTCCATCTTCTTCGTAAACTTCTTTTGCCTTTTATAAATTCGTCAATTTGAATCCAATGCCTTTTATCATAACGACAAACTTGAAGATTATAAATTACGTAATAAGCCCAGCCAAGCCAGAAGCCACGTTCTTGTAAAACTTTGACAGTGGATGAGCTTTGCTGTAGAGGTACGATCACTCATCGCTATGCCGCGAGGTGCGCGCATTAGCCATGCGCGGCGGGTCGCAGCCGCCGCGGTCGCGGTGCACTGCCATCGATTGTTTACACTCGTACACACCGACAAGGTCAAGAAATGTGAGAAACAAAGCTTTATTACTTAGTGCTATAAGGCAATTGTACAACCAACAGGACGAGTACGCTCGCGGCCACACAAATATGTCCATTTCAGGAGTTAAGTCACGAGCGTACGCACTCTAGCACGCCACTTTAGAATGGTCTATCGACGTTGACCGATGGTTATGACGATAGAATAACTTTGTATGGCTTAATTAGCTCATGAATACACAAAAGGCGAATAATATGTAGGTATCTTGCCCCAACGAAATTATTAATACTAATATCTATTGTGTTGTTTATGCGATGGAATGCGTAGCCACGGTGCCGTTCAATTTGAATTTGTGACGAGTATTATAATAACTAGTGGTAAATAAACGACTATAAATATGACGTATGAGAATGTAATGATAATGTTATGTTATGGGGCATAAATCAGTATCGGTTTAAATGGTATTACCTTGACAAAAACCCCTTGATTCTTGATAAAATATGTGTTTATTTGTTGAAGGATAAAGGTACGCAGAGCTTAAAGTGAAGACAATATTTGTTTCTTTAAACATGAAACTACCGTGAGACTCACTCATAGTGAAAATAAACGTATCACTCACGTCTCAAAACGAGTTTAACTCGACATGTTTCGGGCTAATCCGTAGCCCTTCCTCTCGGAGTCGCACGTCACGCACGTACCCCCGAGTTGGAAAACAGTGTTGAATGTTCGTACTGCGTCAACGGTGAGTGTGAGCGAACCTTTACAAAGTGATGTGGTTAGTGTTGTGTGCTACCCTACATTTGACAATGACAATAAAAGTGATGATGAAAACGGGGGTAGTTGTGTGTCGCTGTCAGTTGCGTCGAGTAGCCGCGCGACCAGGGCGTTAGCACGCAGTCTCTACGCAACTCTTGTCTTTAACTTCGGTGAAATCTTATTGTGATTGAACGTGGTTTGATACGTATCTACAATCTCAACAAAAAAAAAAACGGCCAAGTGCGAGTCGGACTCGCGCACGAAGGGTTATCTATAAAAATCACGTTTGTTGTATGGAAGCCCCACTTAAATATTTTTTATTTTAATTTAATGATATATTTCTAAAGTCAATATATAATTAAATATTCTGTGAATATTTCAAGCGTCTACTTGTTGCCGTTATCAATATCGAGCAAAAACGAGCAAAAAAAATCACGTTTGTTGTATGGGAGCCCCTTAAAAATTTATTTTATTCCATTTTTTAATATTTGTTGTTATAGCGGCAACCGAAAAACATCATCTGTGAAAATTTCAACTCTCTAGCTATCACGGTTCCCGAGATACAGCCTGGTGACAGACGGACGAACAGCGGAGCCTCAGTAATAGGATCCCGTTTTTAGCCTTTGTGTACGGAACCCTAAAAACATTTCTTTTTTTGGTAAATTTATAGTTAAGATTAAGAAATTATTGCGATAACGAATTTACGTAATTGCTCATGGTTTAGAAAATAGAGACACGACAACGACAACCTTTTACTAGGCACAATGAAGAAATTTAAAACCACTTTGTTTACAAGATATGAAGATAGTAAATGATTGTGGGCTGGAACAGCGAGATAAGTAGGTACAAGATCACTGGCAAGCTTCCGGTATTGAGATTAAACTACAGTTAATTCACATAGGCTTTTATTAATTTATTTAAGTTTCAAAGCACTTTAGGCCATTACAAAAGAAAACAATACATACATTTTAATTAACATAAACAAAAAACTAATTAAAAATAATTTTATAAGAAGAAAACCCCGTCCAAAAGGTCTGATTGAGGCAGGCTCTCCATGATGCTGGCGTTACCCTTTTGGACCGCAAGGGTGTCCTGTTGAGTTAAGTACGAGCCAGTTTTTGGGTCCCGTGAGGCGTCAGTCAACCGGGACCATAGAGCCCTTATAAATGTTAGGTATTTATGTATATAGCTGGATGTTGTTATCCTACTACGGGTTAATATAAATTAAATTATGCATGCACCGTGCACGGGTAGTCATCCGGCCGTCAAACTCACCCACCCACCTCATTGGGTGGGTCAGGGTAACATTAACTTTTACGATTTAGATTATGCTAGTTGGCAATTTAATTGTTTCTTGCTAACTAACTTTATTAAAATAACACGAGGCTTAATTTGGAGTATGAAAAGCGCAGTCATCGTCATTTCAGCCGAAAGACGTCTACTACTAAACATAGGCCTCCCCCAAAGTTTGGCAAACAGACCGGTTTTGCGCCATCGGCGTCTAATGCTTTCACGCAAACTTAACCCGGTCATCGCTCCATCTTGTTGGAGGCCTACTATACTGCGTCTTTCGGTATGTGAACGCTATTTTAGAACTTTTTGGCCCCATCGCCCATCAGTTCTACGAGCGATGTACCCTGCCCACAGCCAGTTGAGTCTGGCTATTCTAATATTCTACGAGCTATGTCGGTGACTTAATTACCTACTTGCGCGGATTTCATAACTTCTAATGTGATCCCGCAGAGAAACTCCGAGCATAGCCCTCTGACTCACCTTAAGCTTTTTTATGAGGCCCATCGTTAGCGGCCACGTCTCAGCTTAGTGTCATAGGTAATCAATGTCAACATAAAGACTTTTGACTTGAGACACTGCAAAACCGCATTACAATTACTAAATGACTTCCGGACGATAATCAAATTTGTTGCTATTATTTAACGAGCAATCCTAAACGACGTAATCAGTGCCTCGAACGCCACTTGACCCGCAGGGAACTTGGCCAATAATGTTTTAATAATCGAATTAACCTCTCAATGAAATGACGCGTCACGACTCAGTGACCGCCGTTAGGGCCATTACCCATTAGCTGATGACTTTCTAGATACGCCGCCGTTATCCTGTCCATCTCGCCGCTTAATTGGCAAATGTTTCAGCTAATGTCCGCCACGCCAGTCACCTCAGGCAAATGATGCATAACAGTACTTTAATCATCAGAAGACACTTATGATATTGTTCATCATCGGCAAACGGGTCGCCCTATTTACCTAATTGTTTAAGTAGAAACGTAATGTTCAATTATTATTTAAAAATTCACACAGCAAAGAAATAGCAGAACATATAAGAGAAATCAAACAATGAATTTCAGTGTGATTTGCTTAAAATAAACTTATTTTTTGTTTTTTTTTTTACTAAAACTGAAACTAGAAGACGTTTATGGGTGAAAACCAAAAAGTTGCACACTGTTAAAGCTGCATTAGCAGGTAGGTAGTTAAAATTACCATTAACTTTTTCCATTGTGACACGAAAATTAACAATGGAAAAAAATAATAGTAATTATAAATGCCTGCTAATGCAGCTTTAACAGATGTGCAACTTTTTGGTCTCCACCCTTATTTATAAAAACCTGAAAAGAAATTTTGGGGCCCGAAGGTCGGACGCGTGCTGATCCTTTACTTACACTAATCAGAGCTTGAGTTAAATACAAAATCAGGAAGTAAAATGTCTGAAGTTATAGTAATACACCGTAAACTTTCGAACTAACCAAACGATGCTCTTGCATTACTGCACTTCTTTTCAAGAAAAGGATAAATGGGTATGTTTTAGGTTTTTTTTTGCTTCACGCCCCGCTTTGCCGTAAAGGAAAATATTTTTTCAGAATGTTACTAAGTATCAGTACGAGTATTTACATATTATCTTCACATTCATTCTCATACGTATAACTAATGCGAAAGTGTGTTTGTTAATCTGACCATATTTCAAGGAAATCAAGATGTGGGTAATAAAGGGTGCCAAATACCACTTTTTATTCCAGGAAATACATTTTTCCCGCAGGAATGAAATAAGCAAATTTAAATGAGATGAAATCGCGGGTAACATCTAATAAAGTGTATACCGTAATACCTGTCATGTTTCCCTCCACTCCACATCTAGAAGCGAATTGAGAGTATTGAAACGCATGTTTAATAGGACTTCGTGCACGTGTAGGCCTCTCCCAATGGACATTATTAGAATATCAATATAATATTATGCTAATACCATATGACAGTCCAGTTGTATGTGCCATAGATACTAATGAAGGATAATCGTTATTCTACTAACGCTTTTTACGGGCTTTTGATGTTTTTTCAAAGAACGGTTTTCCGGTAGCAGATTACTACAGAGTTTATAACGTCGGTAAATAGTAATATAAATTTAATTTCATGGTTATGAGAAATGAAACAATGATAAATGTAAATAAAGCACAATCAAAGCAATCCGACTAATATTATAAATACGAGTTTGTGAGTATGTGCGTGCATGCGTGTTTCTAAAACGGCAGTATGGATTTGATTTAAATTTGGTATGTAGATAGCCAGACGTATGAAATATCAAATAATACACAAATACACTTTTTATACATCATATACGGACGAGACCACAAAATCTTAATTAGTCTTGGGATATAAAATTTTGCGTGAGTGTTCGTCATACAACGTGAATGAAGAAGACCCTGATGTTTTTGGGAACTGCCATAAGAATTAAGTGAAATACCGGAATTCCCATTCGACTGCCAGATTTAGAGCCGTGGTAACGGGTTGTAACTATTATGCTTAGATTATTTGGGCATTTTCAGAAAAAAGTGTACCCTGTACTTTTTAAAAACCTAACAAATTTTGGGTTATTTCTACTCAGAATCACAAGCACTATCGATTTAAGCAATAAAAAAGTGTCCCACTTTTAATTGACAGTTTTGTGACGCAGTTAACCATTTATGTGGTACCAAGTGGTATGGACCGTCACAAAACTGACTAATAAATTTTGTATGGAAAATTAAGGATAATTAAGGCAAAACGGGTACATTTTTTTCTGAAAACCCCCATTTACACATCAGATAGTGTCAGTAGCAAACTCTGCGATACAAAACGTCCAAAAACCCATTTGACAGCTTCATCTTACGATCGCGTTACGTTATTCTGGTTGAAGGGGGCAAATACGCCAACAATTGGATTATATTTTTCGGGACGTATTTATGCTGCCTAAGCTCTATCTAGTGTATAAATAATCTAAGCTATTATGCTTTTAAATGTATTAGTACCTGGGCGACCGAGCTCCGCTCGGGCTGAAACTCGCTGCCAGGCGTTTTACCAGAGATAAGACCAAGCTAGATCAATTTTTCATCCCCGAAAACCCCCACATACCAAATTTCATCGAAATCGTTGGAGCCGTTTCTGAGATTCTGATTATATATATACATATAAGTACATATATTACAATAATTGCTCGTTTAAAGGTATTAGATTGTTAATTTAAAATTATTACACGTAATTGTGGAAATCATTTACGGATATACTTAATGAGCGCGGAAATGGAATGTTTTTCTATACTAATTACATAGCTTAACGCTAACTAAGACAGTAATAATTGTGTGACAATAATAAAAAAAGACAACAACGTAGGTACTGTCGCGACACAGCACCCGTGGAAGATTTATTTTCTCATGCCATAAATGCAACATGATCCAAACACGCATTGCGTCATTATAAATTAGGCAGATACGGCAGATAACTCCATCTCGGAGGGAGCTGACGTCATTTGTTTCGACCTATCTCCCAAATGAATGATAAAGATAATTCACGCCGGCTAACGAGACGCATAAATCTTGCTTCGGCCAAAGGGATCACTTTCACTTTTTTAATAAGTAACGAGACGAAATCGAGATTGGAAATAAACAAAAGACCGGCTCTGGATCAGTTAACAAACCATTCTTCGGTTTACATTCACTATCGAAATAACAAAGTTCTACGGATTCCCGCCATTATAAACTAGTGTTGAATAATGCCTTTGTTGGTACCTAAGAGCGGGCGCGCAGGTCATCATAATACAA
This sequence comes from Archips xylosteana, assembly GCA_947563465.1. Classification (NCBI taxonomy): domain Eukaryota; kingdom Metazoa; phylum Arthropoda; class Insecta; order Lepidoptera; family Tortricidae; genus Archips; species Archips xylosteana. The sequence continues at coordinate 10,743,168 of OX387358.1, read as the reverse complement.
GAGAATTTATTAATATCAATAAATAAAATGAACGAGAATTCTTGTTACATTCAATAGCACGCAGTGGCGTCCGAGTGGACCTGAAATTTATCGCAGCCACGCGAAAGGAATGAAAATTATGCAGACCGTTGTTTTTATGTAATCGAGTATTACATTATTCAAAATAATTGCGCATGGATAAAATCTCCGAAACTTCGGGGAATACACCGCGAGTTCGATAACGACATACGAATAATGATTTATACACTGTTTTAATTAAACTTTTGTTATTTAATCGGTATATTTGGTATCGTGTTAAGAGCATGCCATGTTGCTGTGTTGATGACATGATGACATAATTATAAAAGTACCATGCTAAATGTATTTATGTGTTGTAGGTGGATTCACAATAATATATTAACAAACTTAAAACCGTGGCTTCGCCCGCGATAGCATTGCTTTCACGAGAAGCATTTACAATCTCAGAGTTTGGTAAAAAGGTTACGATAACATTTTGAAAGCGCAACGTTTTCCCTCAGACAACGCCATCTATTAATTTTATTACAGACTTAGTTAATACGCCATCTTGAAAGCCGAGGTATTTGAATGTTCTTGGATGGCGCCCTTTCTTGTTTAAAGTTTTAAAAATTCCTGAGGAACGCATTAACTAGGATATTAATTTTTCTATGTCTCAATACAGCTTTTTGTACACCTGTACACCTAGTTTCATCCAAAACCGTTCAGCCGTTATTGCGTGATTGACTAAGGAACATCCAAATATCCAAACGTTATCACAAACTTTCTCATTTATAATATTAGTAGGATAGCATGGGATACTAACCTTTAGAGAGGTAAGCTTTATACGTTTGTTTAATTATAGGGAGGACTTAATCTCTGGAACTACTGAAATGTCACACTAATAGAATAGAAAGCTACTCTATCTCAAAGTACACGATGTCCCCGGGATACAAAAGTTGTGGGCAATAACTAGTTAGTCGGTAAATAAAACTCAAAAGAGGCTAATCTGCTGCTTAGATACCTACTCTAAAATCGTAACTAAACTCTTTAAATACTTAACACAAAGTACAATGTTTATCTTTTAAATCGTAGCCCTGAGGCACCGTGAACCTTCTCATAACTGTTATATGATGCTGGTAATGGATAATACGTAATATCACTAATCTTCTAATGACAAGCGTAATTGAAAATGATGTAGAATAGGTTGGTACTTTGTTCATTTTATGCTTTGTCGTGCGTGCTGCGATGGTGACACAACTCGGATAACCGTTGTATTGTAAGATATGAGATCAGAACTCTCACTCTTAGGGCTTAATTGATCTGATACTGCAGCCCGTTTAAGCTATAACATTTGTTGCGTGACTGATTATCGCACAGGTAATAGTAGAGGATCCGCACTAAACACGACATTCATCTGTTTAACGGATAAAAAGAATTATATATATCAAAAATATACTTATTAAAAAATATATCTCGAGTGGGTTGGCTAAAAATATCTTGGCTAGAATAACCTAAAAAAAAATTATAGTTATCTGTAATCTATACTTAGGGTAATTCCAGGATAGATGCCCCAGTGGGATAGATGCCTCGATTTCAATTTCTACTAGTAGCAAGTCTGTGGGACCAAAATTCCACTACATAATAGCAAGCCCCCTCCCTGCAAACCTCTGGGCCGCTGCTATCATGAGCAAGAGCGAACGCGTTTAGTCCATGGGTGCCAAAACCTTCGCGGCGAGATATCGCAGAGCGTGAAAATTATATTCGTAAGTATTTGTTTTTGAATAACTTTAGACTGGCTTATAATTTGCGCTTTTAACTAACTCATTTGGTTGCACTGAAGTTTAGGCTGCATGGATTAGTATAATTTATAGTGATTTTATCATTACTTGATTTTTTATCGAAAAGGGCATGAAGGGCATCTATCCTCAACTTGTTTTAAAGAATTTTTATGTTGTCGTGCATCGTCGTGATCGAAATGCATTGTTAATATGAGAGAAAACAGGGCGTAGTCCCGCGTAACGTCGCCTTGTCTGAAGAAAGCTTGCTAGCAGCCTTCGAGGAAATGAAGAAGGGAGAAAAAGGAGTCACCAAAAATGACGAAAAACAATTGACCCTAGCTAGGTAGTTATGTAATGTAGGTAGGTACATATTGATTGGTATTTAGTGAAGTTTTTTTCTGTATTTGCAAATAAGTAGAAGCAAAATTACATTTTATATGGAATTGATTGAGCTTTTATAATTTGTTTCAGTAAAACATCCAGTACTAGGATTCTAAAATGTGAAGAGGCTCGTGGCTCGTACTGTTCAAACTAGGCGAATTTTCAATGAATATAAAAGACTGATACCATTTAATTAACTTGTTTAATTTCAAAGGGCATCTATCCTCTGACGCATTTTTGCGACGAGTCGTCTATCCCCCACGGTAGGCACCTATCCCTTTTATAAGGGGTCAAAAAAAGTACGAAACACAAAATCCATACGATTTATATTAAAACAAATACAGTAAAATAATAGATTAAGGACCATAGTTATCATACGCATTGGACGCAATGCTATAATTTGTTAAGTTTTTGAATTATAAAGCTATTTCAAATCATCTATCTTGGACTTACCCTACCTACATTTTTTTACATAAAACTGAACCACCACCACCACTATCTCACCTGTTGAAAAGTGAAGATGAGGGCAAAGGGTATCTCACTGGTTCAGTAACAGCCTATTCACTCTAGCACTGAAGAGCCTTAGGTTGTATTTATCTGGAAATACAGACGACGGGAGCGAATTCCATTCCTTAGCAGTTCGCATTAGGAAAAATGACGCGAAGCGCTTCGTACAGGCCATTGGAATACTAACCACATAACGATGAAGACGCTCCCCCACATGGATGTCCGTTGGTAAAATGGAGATGGAGGAATTAAATTATGTTATTCCCGCGCACACTCACCAAAATGTATGCGATAAAAAACAGACAAACAAGCTACTACGACGGTGTTCGAGACTCTGTAGCCTGCCATCGATCGACGGACCACTGAGTCTTTGGGCTCGACGCTCCGATTCCAACGGTGCCAACTGATACTTGGCGGAACCGTTCCAAAGGTGGCAGCAGTATTCCATACATGATCTAACCTGTGCTTTGTAAATTGAAAATATTTGAGAAAGTCTAAGGCTATATTTATTAGCGAACTAAATCCCAAAACAACGCTTTTTAAATTACACGACTTAACCAACAAGAATTCCGTTTTCACTAATGTGTTAAACCCATTATTTACTGCAATATTTAATAAAAAGTAATTTTTCAATTTTTAACCCCCGACGCAAAAAGAGGGGTGTTATTAACTACTCATTGTCTGGCCAGGAATTTTTTAGCCAGCCCACTGGAGATATATTTTTTCATGTATTAAATTTGATATAAAATTATTTTCATCCATTAAACACATGCATGAAGGAGGTTCGTTTCCAGTTCGGATCTTAGACTACAAGCAGAGATCAGGACCTCTACCATGAGTTACACTAGTTCACAGTGACCGTACTCGCTAGCGACGGCGTAAATGATTTGTATGGAGAATTGTACTTCCGTAAGTGACCGCTAGAGGCGCTGTGCACAATTCTCCATACAAATCATTTACGCCGTCGCTAGCGAGTACGGTCACTGTGAACTAGTGTAACTCATGGTAGAGGTACGGAAAATGAAGCGTAACGTAGGTAAAGAAAGGTAGGTAAATGGTGAGTTACGCAATGTTGATTTTTTCTTAATTTCATCACTCGAGAGACTACCGGCTGATTATTCGCGTAATTAACGGCATGCTTGCGTTACAAAACTGCGCGGCGCATGCGCGAGCCCGCATGTACGGCGCGCGGGCCGCAAAAACTACGCACGCATTTCCAGTAATTTCGTGACTTCGTTTGTAATTACTGCGCGTTCATCTGAGCTGAGTACTCGTAATGAAAATACTTTTAAATGGCAAAGTTGTTCGTAAAGGATTTACGGACACTGGGAGAGTTTGCTTATTTTTAACCGACTTCACAAAAGAGAATAGGTTTCCAATTCAGTTGTATTTTTTGCATCATTAAATAAATAGTAGCTCCCCAAGCTTAGGAATCTCTGATTTTTCGGAATTTATTTATTTAGAAAATTTTTATACAGGGTGTCCCAAAACAGAACGATAATAACTTGGTACCGGGCGAGAGGCAAAGTTATAACAGTTCTGGAAAAAAAAACCATGTCACACACACATGTCGAAAATATCTAATACTACCTAAATGATTTATTTTTCCAGAACTGGTATAACTTAACTTCTCGCCCAGAACTTACCAGGTTATCGTTAAGTTTTATGCCTAGCAGTTGGACGCATCGACAAATTATTTGAAATATTTAATGGTATTTTATTACAGTTAATAACCTTATTCTAATATATATAAAAATTTCGTGTCACGGTGTTTGTTTTCGAACTCCTCCGAAACGGCTTGACAGATTTTTATGACTTTTTGGTAGGTCTGAAAATAGGTCGTAGGCTATTTTTTATACCCCTATTATTCGCAGACGAAGTCGCGGGCAACAGCTAGTTAAGGTACCTATATATGTAGTCGCGGGCAACAGCTAGTTAAGGTACCTATATATGTAATTGCAAAACACGATAATACTTTAAGGCGACGATGGCTCTAGAGAGTTCGGTAGCCAATTGTAATTGATAATTAGGTCTATGTGCTGTACAGGGATATAAAATAGCCGTTTTTTTATTACGAACCTCACGACACGAAGGCGTCGCGCATGATCCAATCCCGAATATTTCCAACAACCCGAGAATTCCTTTCGGCTACGCATTCCTCAAGGGACTTTCTCTGATAATGCTGGAGGACCGTGAAAACACTCTACTATCTCTAAAGTGGCTCGCTGCTGCACCGCTATCGAAATAATAACCTTTCATCTCCATATTAATTACGTCCTAGAGACTTTCTAACACGGAGATAAATAGCACTGTTCCGTTGGTTATATCTAAATATACCTACTTATGTTTCGTAATGAGACTCAGCGATGGGCATTATCTTAGATGGATGAGTGCTATTCGGTATCGTTATACACGTGCCGTAGAACCACGCTATGAAACAGATTGATAATTTTCTGCTGCTGCATCAAAATTGCATAATCGAATAAGAGGAAATGATAATGACAATTTAGATGTAAACGTATAAGCAGTTCCTACCTAGGTTGGAAAGACTGCAATCAGTGCTGTTGATAAACGAGAACCATTATCATGTAACCTAAGCTAGCTCTTTTGTTATCCTGCAATTTTGTATAACCACAATCGCGATAGCTAGGTGTGCGCCACAACGCGATTGTTGATGACATGGCTACTCGTGGCTAAGATCCCACTTACGACCGACCTTCACCCATCTGTTTCATCATCGTCATCATCCCAGCCTACATATGTCCCACTGCAGGGCACAGGCCTCCTCTCAGAATGAAAGGGATAGCATGGCTGGATGCTCGTGGTGGTCTAAGATCCCACATATGACCGACGCTAAACCCATCTGTTTCATCATCATTATCCCAGCCTATATACGTCGGGTATGTATTACAATACCGAAGTACGAAAGAACGAATGTATTAAAACATCGAATGGGTCAAAAGACCGACACGATTTTTTTCTGAAACCGTAAACTTCTCAGAATTTATTAAAACGGCATCATACAGAACCCATTAGGTTAGGTTAGGTTTGTTTTATAACAATCTTAAAAAGTTAACGGTTTCAGAAAAAAATCGTGTCGGTCTTTTGACCCATTCGATGTTTTAATACATTCGGTCTTTCGTACTTCGGTATTGTAATACATACCCATATACGTCCTACTGCAGGGCACAGACCTCCTCTCCGAATGTAAGGGCTTGGGCAGTACCTAGTTCCCAAGCGGGCCCAGTGCGGATTGGGAACTTCACACACAATTGAATTTCTTCTCAGGTGTGTGCAGGTTTCCTCACGATGTTTTCCTTCACCGCAGTAATAGGGTCCAGTTTTTACCCTTTGAGTACGAAACCCTAAAAATGATAACACCCACACGTTCTTAATCTTCGAGAACGTTTGACAAATATGGCGTCAATAGTTTCGTGCATTCAAGCTCGTGCAACTCATAAATTTGATTTCTATTATTTTTACATTTAATCTGACACCCGACCACATTATTTGCACTTGATTAAAATCAAAATAGTTATAAGTACTTACCGATGCCGAAAAAATTTTACACACACTGACTTTGTTTTTACGTCCTTGAATGGTTTTAAACATTTTTTGAATACACAGTATGACATTTTCATACCACCACTTCACGACAAGAACTGCATCGTATCTATATAATTTATTTTTATGTTTGTCCAGTGTTTACCTTATCTAAATGGTTTCTTAATTAATTAATCGTTAGTGAATTCGTCAATCTTACCCTTGCAGTTATTAACTAATGTCGATCCATTTCCTGTTTGCTTACCTGTAACAATTAATAAATAAAACGTTAATGAAATAGTAAAATGGTTTTAAATAGGAAATTAATAAAAATAAGATGGTTAATGTGATGTAAGACTCCGATAAGGTAATAACTTGTAGCAGGGAATGTACTGTTACCTTATTTGAATACCTTCTTACGATGTAGTCAAAGCGGTAATTCATAAAATACATGGGAAACATAAATCACCATAATATTATGAGTAAGTTAGACTTCACTTTCGCAAGCTAGCTAACACAGAACCGCGCAACATCCGCTGTAAAACCTCTAAACATTTTGTACCCTAAGTCGATAACACAAAGCAAAACGTTACATGTGAGCGCGCCCATTACACGTGATGGTTGCATATAACCTGCTATACACATACTCCATGTGCGTAATTACATTTCAATACAATTAGCTGGGTCTGAACGCACACGTGCAAATAGCAATAGAACGGGCACAGACGGGCAGTTAATCAGCTCTCAGTTATGGGAATGCTCATAAATTATTTGTGACCCTCCAACGGATCTTATTGAAATATTACCTATTAAGTATTGTACCATGGTGAAATACATCTTTAGGCTTAATAAAAGTCAATAAACATTTAAATATTCAAGGTATTCATCATAATAACTCAAAACCAATATAAATAATCTTCGCAGTGTGTTGGCGTGCAATATAATTTGCACAAAAAAGATTCCGAAAATGAAACCGCTAACAATAGACTGGTTGTTAATGACGTAAAAGAGATTTACAGAATAATATTAGGAATATTTGTTCAAAATAATTTGCATCAGTGAGCACAGTTTAGCAACTACATGTTCTACTTTGCTTCATTGCACTTACTGCGTAACTTTTATTATAACATCATGTAAATTTCATTTTTAGTTACTAGGATTACTGTGATCGTCGTAGGATGTTCATATAAAACAGCTGTTTTTTGAATATTCACCGGCCAAATAACATTAGAGAAAGTTAATGTGATGTAATAAACTTTTACGTGTTTGAACTGAATCTACAACAAACAGCAACCTGGAAGCAAGTCGTAACTCACACGTCGTCGTAAAAATATTCTTTCTCAACTTAGCTGCGAGAATTTTGACCAACAACCACAAAGTTTGGGTTTGTGTTGAAAGACTTAAATCCTCTCATTCTCATAAATCACCTTCATAATTAATCAAATTATTGACAAAACCCTATCTTAAACAAATAAATTCTAAGCAAGTTTTGAAACATTCTGTAAATGCTTCAACAAAACGCTAATGGAATAGTTCAGGGTAGATAAGATGATGAATGAGTAAATCGGAGGTACGCCGCGATTACGTAAAAGCCTCCACGACGTTAATACCGGCTTGTTATCTGATTTAGCCTCCAAATATACCTAGTACGAGGAAATGCAAGCGGTACAGACTGTCATGTATGAAAACCCGAGAATTTATATATAGATTTACAACCAACTCGAAGCGTGCCTGGATAATTTCATCACACATTATTTTACACGTTTAACTAGTAAACAAGCCGCTTTCCTATTATAGAACTTAGTACATACTGGGAGTTGACTCTCACTAGACGAGCGAAAGTAAACTGACTGGTGTGAATATTCGTTGTTTGATCATTTCCATGCAACGGCCGGAACAAAATTCATAATATTAATATGGTAACTACGTCAACAACAAAGGCTCTTCGTTGCAAGGCGCGCAACACCGAGCGAGCGCAGCCCTAAACGAAAGAGCTAAACGCACTAGAAAATTAGCACAACACAACGCCCTGCTCTTAGAACCGTTGCATGGCGGGAAATTGCAACACCTAGTTTTATAGGAAATGATTGCTGTACACAACAGTTTTTGCCGGGTTAGACCTATTCATAAGAAACTGTCTCCAGTATGTTATTAGTCACATGCGATCTACTTTTAATCTTTATTGATTTAGGAGGACCGTGCTTTATTTCTGTTTGCATCCTGTATTCGGAAAAAGGAAAACATTCGATAGGTTTATAAATTCTCTTGGTTGAACAGCCGGGTCGATATCTATAGGGAAGTAATTCGCTTGCCCATTTGACGTGTGCACACAAACCGGACGCATCTAATGCAGTTTCTCTTTGGTCGGTAGCAGGGCTGGCGGTCAGTTACACCGCGGGCTAAAGATAGAGAAATTAGCTTCGCAGGAGCGCGAGTGAATGCACTCGCTGCGCCAGCGCCGCAGCTGCCCCGCCCATACCATATACGAACGAGTGTAAACTGAGAGATCGATTACCACTAATTACTACCCTATGTGCAGAAACTTCCTCGAAAAGATAACTGAACTGAGAGGAAATTGAGAGCATCCATAACCACAAATCGTAATGCAGCCCTTCATCAATACTCTCTGTCAAGTTAAACTTTTCAACTAAACCTTCTGTTCTCTTAGATGTTGAGAAATTTTAAGTGGTAGAAAATTTTATTAACGACAGGCTACTTCGTGACAAATGGTTTGATGTCAAATGACACGCAGATACCTTAGCATTGTGACGCCACACGCATGCGTCTGGCTGCAAGTAAGCATGATATTGAAAACTGCGCCGTATAGTATTACGCAAACGTAATTATTTTCACTTTTGTCGCTTTCGTCTTCGAATGCCAACAATGGAAACTACATTGGTCATTGACCGTATTGATTCCACCGATTTTCTCGTAACGACCCAGCTTGTTCTTTGGAAAAGGTATCCATCGACCGATAGATCAATCGAAAACATCCATGGCGGGTAAAGTATGATAACTGGTGTCTCAGATTAAAATATCAGAGCAGTTCCTTTACAAATAGCGGATAATAATCCTATCACACGACACAGCAATCAAGTCGTCGTGGCCGGTTGGTTCCAATTACAGTGTTTGTCGGAGCCCTGACAATCATAGCGACTTTCCTCGACTATCCGTCAAACGTAAGTATGTAGACAGGCTCCACTTCTACTATGGGCAGTGTTTTGATACGTGAAAGCGGACTGATCGCACGATTACACGACATGTGTACTTACTTATCCTTCGCGCTTAACGTGATATTCAATTGTATGATCGCTTTCTAGTAAGCTTAGCATGATAATAGTACCCATGCTGTTTGGTTCGTCCAAATAGCTTCAGTGTTCAAAGTGCATTGACAACTTTCCTTGTTAACTTATGCGACTTTGTTGAAATAGAATTGGGTTTAAGAATAGAGCCGATTTGAAATCTCGCTTTGGCGATATTTAGAAATGTACATACAGTGTAATATTACACTTTTATTTATTTAAATAAAGACAATTGTAAACCAATTGTATGCCAGAAAATTATCACAGACAACGTTCAAATCTATGATGGTTGCATACTTGGTCGTTCTAAGAGATTGCTCCAGCGAGTTCAAAACGCGTGTGCTCGTTTTTGCTTCAGAATCCCTCCTCGGTCCCATGTCACTCCGTACTTGAACGCTGCTGATTTGCTTAAGATGCACAATCGCAGGCGCTTGCATCTTGCAACCCTTTTGTTCGGTGTATAGCGCGGCACAAGACGCCTTCGTACCTTTTTGAAAAAATCACATGGTCGAAAAGTGTGCGCAAATTTAAGGCTATTGTTCCGCCGCACCGGACGGTGGCGTTTCGAGGCAGTTTCAGGTTTGCGGCGTCTAAGTGCTGGAATGACATCCCCCCTCCCATCCTAGGAGTGACTAGCAGGTACACCTTTGGGCGAAAGCTTAAAGGCTAGGTATTTGTTGTCATTTCAGAAAACTTAATTCCTTTCCTTTCCAGCACTATTTCACAAAACTTCTTTGATTTTTCTTTGTCTCGGTTATTTCACTTTTTGTTTTAGTCCGCGCAGAGTTGTATACTTGGCAAGTGAGTTATAGTAATTTATGATTAAGTAATTTTGTTAAAATTATTCGTTTTTATGATCTACAAATTATCCATAATTATCCATTTACGCATGTAGTTTATGTAGTTTATCGCTTATATTTATAAGTGTACAGTTTATCTATCTGTGTGGCGATCGGGTATTACCGACGGTGCTGGCTGAAAATCAGCGCTGGGGTGTTATAAACGCCTCAGCATTATGCTGAGCCAGTGTCCAATTTACAACCGCAATGACACACTCTATTTTTAGCCTTTGTTTTGTCCTTTTTGTAAAAATATTTATGTGTCTTGTGTTGTTGTAAATAAATGCATTTTCTTTCTTTCATTCTTTCTCAAATATGAAATTTTCTAGTAATTTCTGAAAGTTGAAAACATTAATTATTTCAAATGGATTATAGAAGCACTTTTTTAGTAACAATGTTGATGCATGTCCTTGGATGCTTTATAATAAATTATTTCTGTATGATGATAATTTTAGTAGAAAGATCTTTGATGATTAGGATCATCTTACAAAACCCTTTTGCCTGCAGGTAGCTATCCCTAAATTCCAAGGATAACGGAGCAAAAGCTACTTTATTTTCTTATCAACTGAATTCTTTTGAGCTTAAAACCAGGGATGTAGTACTTAATGGAGCTCCGTAACCGTAACTATCTGATATCCAAAACTTTGGGATAATCCGAAATAATTTCGTATCCATATAAAAGAAAGCAAAATTTTATTTTTGGTCATATCCGTAATAAACTTGTTCAATATTATATCTGTATGTGTAGGTAGCTTTACGTGAACTTTCAGTTCTCACACAGGAGTTTGTTGTTTTAGCCCTTTTCACAGTAGTTTCTTTGTGCCCGCCTACTGCTAACAAGTGTTATCTGATAGATAAATCCTACACTGCAGAACAAATACCTTGGGAAATTACAAATACTTATAACATGAGCTCAGTAATGAAATTACATGAAGAGGTGACATTAGAGTTAGTAAGTTATCTTTGGTTAATAGTAGTTACATGAATTATCACGAGATAAGAAGCAGATTCATTCATTAACAACACAGACGATGAGTTCTGTTCTGTTACGTGGAAGTGGCAGGCATCAATGCGAGCATTGTAATTTTCTCGACGCGCTTCCCGTTAGCCGGCGCGTCGACTCGCGACAATTTTCCATGCTGCACCTCAGGAACGCCTCGTAATGACAGAATGTCCCTAATGAAACAGCCGCGGGCAATAATAAGCTTCTTATAATGAGAGACCGCGCACGAACTATGAACACGGTTACCGACGCAATTGAGCTGTGGAGGCTAAACCACAGCGTTGGGTAACAAATAATAGACTGCAATAGGTATAGAAACCTGTTGATCATAAAACACGATAGTGTTTCTACATGTAAACAGATTTATGCAAATGCATCTTTGTTGGAATGTGTAATGGGGAGGACTCGTGAGATGAATGGCGACCCGTAAACCATTCTATTGAAGTACCTAACATTTATCGACACCCGGTTTTAAACATTAACTTTAACTTCCACCTAACTAATAAAAACTTCTTCACGTTACAGTATTTTATAAACCAATTTACTCTATATGTATTCTAAGTTAGATGGGTACATTTTTAAACCGAATGTACGTAGTTTCTTCAGCTTGCTAGTTTATACTAGAAGCGGGTGCACCTGTGCCGCGCCTGCAGCAGGGATGCGCCTTTCACTCGAGCATCGAAAGTGCAACTTTGATGCAACACGACCTGCGACCTCACCTCGCCACTGCGCAACACTACAGGGTGTTACATTGAACGTAATACAACTCTTGTTTTTTAATTTCGTCTCCCTGATGCTAAACGCCTCTACTAGGTCTCGTGTTGTTAAAGTCATCTTAATTAATTAATATTGCTGTTTAAATTTTTCCTATTTTTTGGTCTCATCGTGGTTACCCTAATTAGAGAGTTAAAAGAAAAAAGTTTGAATCTAGTTTTGTAGTGAACACTTACCTTTTTGCTTTCCTATGTTGATAATTTATGAATAAAATTCATTCTGACACATTACTGAAGTTATTTGTCATAACAAACCAGCATTTCGTTTGATTCTTTATTGTCGCAGTTTAATTTTAAACAGAAGTCATGCCTCCTGCTTATCCGTTTACTAATATTCAGCGATCAGTGATGGTAGAACTTTATTTCACATCGCAGAGTACGATGAGGGCACAAGAACTATTTCATGAGCGATACCCGGAGAGTTCAATCCCCACTCGTCAATTGATCAACACAAGTGTACAGAATTTGAGAGACTATGGACAGTTTACGGTCCCAGCTCATGCCCAAGGTAGAGGCCGGCGTCCAAGGTACTCAGAGGTTTTTAAAATGCGAGTACTTAGGTATTTTATCCGCCACCCAGAAGCCAGCACCAGAGAAGCCGCGGCACGATTTGGTACAACCCACATTTTTATTTGGAGACTTTTGAATGCCGAAGGATTACACCCGTTTCACTTTCAACGGGTGCAAGATATTGTCTTAGCAGATTAATCCAGGAGAGTACGGTTTTGTCGTTGGCTATTACAAAACCAACACCTTAACATTTTATGGTCAGATGAAGCTACCTTCACCAGAGTAGGACTGTTTAACATACACAACGAGCACTGGTGGAGTGATGTCAATCCTCATGTGACACGGCGAGACTCGTTTCAAACACGCTTCTCAGTTAATGTTTGGGCGGGTATTCTCAATAATTATGTCATAGGACCTTATTTCATTGAAGGTAATTTAAATGGAATTAAGTACGAAGCCTTTTTAAGAAACGAGTTGCCAATGCTGTTGCAACAAATTCCCGAACAAAATTTGCAAAACATGCACTATCAACAAGACGAAGCTCCAGCACATTTTTCCCTGCGGGTTCGGAGTTACCTGGACCAAGAGTTCCCTGGACGTTGGATAGGACGCAGTGGTCCAGTGGAATGGCCGCCTCGTAGCCCGGATTTAACTCCACTGGATTATTTTTTGTGGGGTGAGCTCAAAAGACTGGTATACAAACGAGAGTCTGATACTGTTCTGGAGCTCCGCCAAAAAATAATCCAGGCGTTTGAGGTAGTAAAAACCAACGAGTTCGTACTCGGCAGAGTGCAAAGAAATCTTCGACGACGTGCAGAGCTATGTGTTCAGGAAGGAGGTGGACATTTCGAACACTTGCTGAAGTACGTTTGAACTTAACAGTTAATTTTACTTTCTAATAAAAAAATATTTTTAACAGATATCACTTGTTGCTCCTTATCATTTGTTTTGATGTTTTGACACACTGATAACTGATAACAAAGCTTGAGGAATAGATACGTCAAGTAAACGTGACGTCATGATGGGTGACAACACTAGGTTATTTTAATTTCTTTATTCTGTTAGCAAATAAGCAAAAGTTAATTACGAAGTATTTTAATTACTCAATTCGTGCATTTTGTTCTCTATCGTTAACAGAGCCGGAATTACTTAATTTGTACTACGTTCAATGTAACACCCTGTATAAGACTTATTGTATAGTACCTACTATACTTATTGTATGTCATTTCTGCCTTTTACACACATTTTTAGCAGCCGCAGTTTACATAAACCTATTTCCGGCAAGCTCTGTTTATCCTTACTTAATGGCCGTTTTTTCTTCAAAATAAACAAAAAGCTCAATCAATCATCTCGACCGATATCGGTTCCGGGCTGACTTCCACACATGTTTGGAAATGAAGCATTAATTTTTATCCCATCGTCCTCTAACGCTCTATAAAAAATAATATCTTGAGAAACCTCTCATTTCCATACCACTATTTCTAAACCGGTATTACCGCCCTTACAGTAATAAAATAGGCAGCCCTATTATGTTTCAAAGTATTCTTATAGAGGAAAGATAACTCATTGCCGCGCCGCTTGAGATAAATCGATGATAAAATACGTTTGGCACAAGAATCGGCATGTGTATTAATGGTGAACCGGCCCCCTTACTTAATGGTGTTCGGTTAACTGGCTGTCAAATGGTTACCATTTCGCCGGACAAATCGCGCCGGACCACCTACCGGGCCGACTCGTAAACATGTAAATGCATTGCGAAGATACTCGCTCGCTCCATGATAAAAAGACGGTAATTCACGATAACAAAAGTTCAAATATGCGCTGAAAAAGTGAGCGGGGCACGCGTCCATTTATCATTGCTTGGACAAAAAGTGTTGCAGTGAAATATGGGATAATTGGACATGGTCTTTTGCTTAGGCTGGATGTGATGGGGGTAGCCTGGTCGACGGCCCTCGTCACTCCAGCGCGCGCGCAGTGAGTGTTTGTCGAGACAATGCGATAAGTTTTTACTTGTCTAAAACGTATTGTAATTTGAACTAAAAAAACTTAGAGATAAAAACTGCGTCGTTTACCATTTGAGGAAAATGAGACATCAAAAAGCACCTAAAATAAGTAAAAACTAGAACGTCACTCTTCTTCAAGAGTATATGCATAGGTACACTGTTATCACTATCAGATCTATCTGTTTTTTGACACTGCTTAATTTATATTTGGACAGGTAAAATTTTTGGGCAAATATAAAATATTGAAAATATTACTATACGGGACTTATCACGCAAAATAATATTTACCTCGACGTTTCGGCCACATTGCAGCAGCCGTGGTCACGAGTTAACTGAAGTGTAGGGTGTCAAGTTCGTTTAGCCGCTCGAGTCTTTCGAACTACCCGCACTTGATTGATGTGGCCGAAACGTCGAGGTAAATATTATTTTGCGTGACAAGTCCCGTTTTGTATAGTAATTGTGAGTAAAAATCACGAAAGTTTAAAACATTATTGAAAATATTATTTTACAATTTTGCCTCGGCAGCACGTGGCCTGAGTTCACTAGAGGAAACTGGAGCATTCTAATACCATACGAAGATCGATAGCGTTGTTAACGGTAGAAAATAGCGTGACCGTGAAATTGGCGCCGAGGTCCGCCGCGGACGCGGGACCACTCTTATTTGCACCACGTTGATGTACGGTTTGAAACTAACTGCAAAGTAAAAACATATGAGGTGTCGAAGGTAGAATCAGATGAACGTATATAGATTCACTTAGAACCGCTTGGATGCTAAACCTGGGTTAGTGTTGACAATACTTAACCCTGGGTGAGCAATTACTTTAACTCAGACTTAAAGGTGAGGTTAACCTTTTCGACGCCAACGACACATATATCAGCACCGCAGGTTCTACGCCAACGACTCATATATCAGAGCAGGCGCTAGAGGTAGTTGAGTATGTATGCAAAATGTGAGGACCGGATTCTACCAATGGATTTGAATTAAGAAAAGGTCCAAGATTAATATAAGGGGTAAAAATAGGGGGTAAAAAAAATGGACCAAAAAATTGACTGGCAAGATCCACATTATTAATGTTTGACCTTTTCTTAACTCAAATCCATTGGTGGAATTCGGTCCTCACATTTTGCATACTCACTTAACTACCTCTAGCGCCTGCACTATAGGTCAGGCTGCTATTTACTCTTAAAGTACTACTAATTCTCAAGACAAATTAGCCGTTATAGTTTTTCTTGTAAATTTAATATATTTACTTCCATCATGATTTTTTTCAAAATTTTCAAACCATCTGTAATAGCTTTTAGAGTGGGAGGGGGACGCTCAATTATAACAAAAAAAAATCACTTTTAAGTTGTATATTTCGCAAAGGAATCACTGTGTCGAAAAATCTTCTTAACAACCTCGTAATTATTTTAAGAGACCTATCCAACGATACCCCACACTATAAATTTAGACGAGAAAAAAAAATAAGGGGTAAAAATAGGGGTTAAAAAAAAACTGACCAAAAAATTGACCGGCAAGATCCATATTATTAATCTTGGACCTTTTCTTAACTCAAATCCATTGGTAGAATTCAGTCCTCACATTTTGCATACTCAACTACCTCTAGCGCCCGCTCTATCAGTCACGGCGTGCAGAGCGAAATCTACCTACATGCATTTCTGTAGGGTTCAACTTCGCGTTTGACATTCCGATGTCTCGGCGTATGAGTGAGAGCTGTTGTATTTTACAGAGCGTTGAAAAGGTTAACACTAGTCTACGCCGCAATAGAGTTGTAACATTAACATCAACTTCGAAATTTATAAAATAGAAACATTTGAGAAGGTAATTAAGGTAAGTAGATCAGTGATGCGATGCCATGTGATGTGCTGCGATGTGACGTGGATGTGACCGAAAGACGCAGTGTGGTACAAGATGGAGCGACGACCTGGTTAAGATGGCGGGAACCGGTCTGTTTGGTGAACCTTGAGGGAGGCCTATGTGCAGCAGTGGACGTCTTCCGGCTGAAATGATGATGATGAGTTCAGAGATACAGTTTCTAACGTCCAAGCCACTTATTTCACGAGACGGCTAAGTAATACCGAGTACCGAGCGTCACCGACTGTCTCTACCATTGAAATAGACTGACATGAAATGGGCGCACTGAGCGATAAGCGAGCAAATAGCCATTTAAAACTACACGGCTTTTCAATTTTCATCGATGCAAGTAAATACGATTATAATGCCTTTTATCGATAAGTTAGGCCAAGCGCGGTGTCAGACTCGCGCGCGGAGGGTTCCACATCTACACAATACTTAACCATTTTGTAAGTTAATAAGGCACAAAAGCACCGAGCACTGCTTTAACCAAAAGAAACTCTAAGTCTGGTCGAATCACCTTCTACTTTTTAATTCTTCGTAAAAAGTTAAAATCTAAGCTTATTTGCCTAATCTCATGATTCTAGGTTAAAGGGAAGTGTCAAAACTTATCGTGATTAAAACTCTGGGTGCAAAACTTTAACAAAACTTGTAATGCTGCCATTAAGGAGAATTTACAACCAAGAAAAATAAGAATATTATTGCCAGATTAGTGTTCAATTTAACTCTACTTATATCGAAATCTCAGATTTTCAGTAGTTTATCAATATTTTCATGTCTGTAAGCACTGTTTCATGCCCGCTTGGCAAGTTTTGTTAAAGTTTTGCACCCAGAGTTCCGATCACTGCATCAGACTGGCACAGAAACGTCTTATTAAGATCCCTTTTTTCTTTTTGATGCATTATCATCATCTCGGCCTATTCACGTCCCACTTCAAGGCACAGACCTCCTCTCAGAATGAGAAGGCTTGAGCCTTAGTTCCCACGCGGACCCAATGCGGATTGGGAACTTCACACACACTATTGAATTTGTTTGGAGGCGTCTGCAACCTCTACGTTTACTCTTGATACTTTCCTTCACTTCATTAAGCTCATGATAAATTAAAAATGTAATGCCGCACATATGTAAATAAATTCCGAAAATCTCATAGGTCAATTACTTGAGAGGCCATAAGTCAAATCACTATGGCTACTACGACCTTTGACGCACGGAACCTTAAAAGCTGACATAACAGCGGAACTCTAGTGCCGTTGTCGCGGAAGCGCGGCCGCTGCGCACGCGCCTCCCACCGGCCGGCGCAATCTCCGCCGGGATTGCCGGGATTACAAGGATTACCGCCGATCGCCTCACTAATTCGCTTTAACCCTGCACTGAGTACTGTTACGATGCACTAAAAGCTGGTATGCGGGAAAGCATTCTATTAATATTTATAGTAAATTGAATGAGCAACAATCATGGCTACGATCTATGAAAGCGACGGGTATAATTTCGCGTTACCCTACGGGGTTTCATAATAACATACTTTATTCGTGGAGCATTTCTTAGGATCGGATATTTTATTTCACCGAAGTCATCAAGGAATCAAGATTAGCAAACTAATCCCAAGTTAAAGACTAACGTATAATGAATGAATTTTGTTCCGATCCAAGAATATTACCTAGTATCTAAGATTATACAAAACCAATTATTTACGCAAATTTTCTTGTATAGTAGTTTTATTATAATAGCTTGTTTAGCATTTTCCGCCGTTTTCTTAAGCATTCACATAAACTAACACAAATTATCATCCGACAGACTGAACGTTTCTTCTAAGCCTTTGAAATGCGTTATTTATTTTTATTAAGCGTCATTAGGCAATGTTTATTGCGTGGCATATGAGTATAGATGTAGGAACCGAGTTCATTACGACGGACGTGAGATAAGAGCCTTTTTTAAAAACACTTTCACTGAGTAATTGCCTTCAGTAAACACTAATAAGGCGACAAAGTTGTGCCGGGCTAACGGGCGGGCCCTAACGAGTCGATCATTAGAAAGTAAGACACGGAGGAAAAAAGTCGCACAGTTACGTGGAGCACAGGAAAAGTGTAGCCGATGGGAAATTTTCACAGCCGACAGTTCATAAAACTGATTTAGTGGGAGACGAGCAGGAGAACAGGTTCCGTTACTTTTGGTACCTGTTGTTGAACTCGAATGGAAAGTTTACGCTATTTATAATTAGATGCCGGTACGAGATCTCCGGATTGGGATGGAACTGTTTTGATCGTTGTACTCGTATCATGTTGACCGAAGGAAGACACTAATTTTGATAAGCAATGTCACTCATGTGATAACGGAGTGAAGTTTTAAACTTTCGCGATTTTCATTCATAACTAATATATTTTGCGCGGTACACGTCGGAAAACGTCACGTCACGCCACGTTGTCGGTTGCGTGGTCGCTGCAATGCGATCGAAACGTTGAGGTAATTTTAGAAATAATTTTTAGTTCGTGATTAAGTCTCACAAAATATTACAACTTATAACAGAGTGATATCTGGCAGTGACAATAGACATTGCAATGTAAACAACTCGCAGACATCTCAATGAAAATCTACAGTCAATAATTTTCTGATTATAACCGTAAAATTGCGATCAGAAATGGCTACAGGTTTAATCCATATATTTATTTATACCCATCGCTTCAATATTATAAATATGTTCCTTTACGTTAACATGTAATTTATTCTTGGTTACAAAGTTGCATCCTAGTATAATCCTAGTATAATAGTGTTTTGCTATTCGCCTGCAGATCGCTTGCGCAGTTTGCTCGTGTTAGGGCAACACTGTGTAAGTACATTACGTCTCTATGCTTCCACATGACAATGTCGACAATCTTACGCGTATGTAAATTATTCTATACAGCACAACGTTTCTAGTTAGAGATAAATGTGCAGTCATATGACCAGTTTACTAAAGAATGTGCATAATCAGTCGTGCATCTTAATCATTTGTTACTTGCCTTTAGCCTTTATCTTAGTATTCTAGCGGCTGACGTGTGGATGAATCAAGCATGTAAAATGTAGATGTAGCCTTCGCATTAGCTGATTACGGGGCAGATAACTTCGTGAGTGATTTTGCTCAGCCTTCCGGCTTTACGCTATTTTAGTGTGAATATCCGTAGGTTTTGTAAATCGCATATAATTGTTTGTTATGCTTAATAGGAACTCGATTTGATCTCGAGATCACGTGATGCTTAAGAAGAAACCTGTAAGCTTATTGTCTACAGCGGCCGTTCGTAATCGCCTTTTTCTGTTAAACTGCATAAGATGATGAATATAATGACCAATATTTAGAGTTAGGATAATAAGTATGACTTCTAATCGTTTGATATGGATTTTGCATTCCCTTGCTTGCAGCTAGCTGGAAGGCCCTAGCTTTTGCCCTAAGGCCCAGCTAATCAATTATTGGCTACCAGTTTTAATCTGCGGCATCGCCCGCGTAGGAAATAACTTCTCGAGAAATATTTACAATTTTAGAGTTTAGCCTGAAAAAAGTTTTATAGCTTGCAGACGAAGTTGACAAGGCATCTTGAAGACCGAGGCACTCCAACGTTCTTAGATAGCGCCCTTTATCCTTGTTTACAGTAAAAATATTATCCCAAAGGAACGCATTACCGGGATATTAAGTATCCATATCTTGATCGAGAGCTTTGTACATCTGTCCGCCAAGATTCATCTAAATCCATCCAGCCGGTAGTGTGAATGAATAACTAATATCCAAACGTTTAAACATCCAAACATCTCCATAAACTTTTTCATTCATAATATTAAGTAGGAAGTAGGACAAGATACAACATTATATTTTACACTAGGACACGTTTGTCATTGCAGTGTCGTTATGTGGCATAGGTACTAGACTCGAGTCTAGAATCTGCATAGATATAGATAGATTAGGTAGATCTGCCTGCAGGAAAACCACAAGAGATATTTGAAATGTCTATGTACAAATGTAGTGGTAGTTTATTAGCTTAGATTCTAACTGTAAGAGCGGCGTAAGACAAACAAGCCGCTGCACTTACCGCGTCGTGGGAAACCAATCACCGCGGATCAATGGGGGCGTCGATCACACTGTTTCCAATACCGACGCAATACTACAGTTATTGAATTATAATAAAACCACGATCCGGTAACGTCTTATCCCCTTACACATAAAAATTACAGACCCGTTTTAACTAAATCATATTTTGTCTCTGTCGAGCCAAGCAAATGTCAAGAAAGAACGAATGTCAAACCAACAAAAAGTTAACAAGTGTTTATGAATAAATGAAATCCAAGTTTATCCGTCTGTATCTTCACAAACGCTACTCTTAACAGCGTAAGATTAGACAATTTGTTGCATTTTAAAATGAAAAAGACTTTATTATACGCCAAATTACAGTTAGACTATGGGTCGTCTGGCAGAATAACAACGGAATATTTAATGCATGTAATCTAACTGTTTCACGTACACGTAAGCAAACAAAGTCGCGGGCATGATGTTTATTTAATAGTAGCTTAATTTATACGTCAGCGTTACAAAAAAAATTAGCGTCTTACAGGTGCTACTTTTGCAATGAATGGCCGATGACAAAGCAACTTACAATACTGCGAGGCAAGATACATAAGTAAATACCTATATAAGTAATTTTATGTAGGTGTGCATGTTACGACAGGTAAGCTTGGGGTCAAATCCATAAATCCGTCCACGCGAATACGAGCACAGCCGAATCACCAGAATCAATAGAAAGTTAGGTAAGTTCTAACAAGCGCTAATGCGTTACGTAACGTATGGGGTAGCGAGCGTTTGTTGGCAGCGGCCGGTGGGTGGAGGTAGATCTCTTGTTTACACAGTCCACTTCCGAGTGTCGCAACGTTGCTCACGCGCACGTGCCACGCCCACGCGGCCAGGGCTGGCGATCGCGCACGTGATTGTTCATGATACTTACAGTTACAGGGTAGTCTACTTAAACCTTAAGGGCCAGATAGACGTACGAGCAAGATCGCGTACTTTTGGCTTGGCGAGTTGTGTCGTATGTTATCTGAGTTTACCACAGAACAGAAAAAACTAGTGGAAGTGCCATGAGTCCCGTTTTGTATCGAAACCAGGTGTGGCAAAACGCACACATACACATTCTTGCAATACATTGAAATCTTAGCAATCATTGGTCGTAAAATCTATTCAAAAAAGTCATAACTTCTGAATCCGGTAACACAATTTAAACTTTACTACCACGGTATATCGATAAGAGTACATTACACGGGGACGTAAGTAAAATTGCATACAAAGTGCTGCCGTCTTTCATCGAGTAGCTGAATTAAAATGGCAGGTGTCAAAAAAAAGTTCCGCTACTCGCCGCTACTCGCCGTCAGAGGTCGTTAAAATATTCCATTGAATAATGAACTCTATGAGATAGGGTTTGGGTTCAACACGAGAGAAAAATATTATTCGTCATAAATCGTAAATATTAGAGATGGGCGGAGTGCATTTATGAGAATATCGATGTAATTTATAGGTCAATAATGTCTTTAAATAAATATGAATCCCTATTTCCCTTGATCACGGCATCACCCATGAACGGTTGCACTGATTTCGCTAGTTATTTTTTGTTGTGTTCGTTATTGCCAGGAGAAAGTTCTTGGAAAATTAAAAACTTAAACGTCCATATTAACTTTTCTAGTGTAACCTTATGACTTTTGGCATCACTGTCAATTGTTTGACAGTTGACGTGATTGACAGAATACGCGCTGCATTATCTATCTATATATCTAACACCTTTAAACGAGCAATTCTAGTATATATGTATATAATATAATCAGAATCTCAGAAACGGCTCCAACGATTTCTATGAAATATGTGGGGGTGGGTTTTCGGAGATGAAAAATTGATCTAGCTTGGTCTTATCTCTGGGAAAACGCTTGGTACCGAGTTTCAGTCCAAGCGGAGCTCGGTCACCCAGGTACTATCGTTTAAATCAAATGCACGGGTCGGAATCAACCCCGAAGTTGAATTATTTTTGACGTGACAACGTCTAATAAATCGATGAATGCCGGCTGCATTCTACAGAGCAGAGAAGGCCAGTATGCACAAGAGAGCGGCGAACGCCAGTATGTGCAAGAGAGCAGCGAACGCCAGCATGTACAATCTTAGTACTAGGCTACTAGCACTCGGGTAATTTTTAATGAGGGGGGGGGGGGGTCGTTGCGGGGGAGGGGGAGCGGGGGTTTCAAAGGGGGATGAAAATTTCATTGATTTTGCCGTAGGATGCACCGTTTTTAAGATATTTGACAAAACACCGGTTCTCGTCCGATCACCGAGGTTAAGCAACGTCGGGCGCGGTCAGTACTTGGATGGGTGACCGCCTGGTTTAATTTTTGTTTTTTTTTAATGTTTTGTTATGTCGTTGTCACGTTAAAATATCGTCCGTAAACCGACTTTACAGACAACCGGTTTTTTTCTATCCCGTGGGAATTTTGTATTTTTCCGGATAAAAAGTAACCTATGTCAAACAAAGATAGTATTGCTTTGGTGGCGAAAGAATTTTTAAAATCAGCTTAATAGTTTCAGAGATTCCGCTACCAACAAAGAAACAAAGCAAGTGTAGATTATTTACCTACCTCATGGGAATTCCGAAAAATCCTTCCTTAGTGCACCTTTACAATACTCAAGGTACACGTATGCCAAATTTCAAGTCTCTAACATAAGTTTAGGCTGTGCGTTGTCTGTCAGTCAGTCAGTCAGTCAGGGTACTGTTTTATATTCGTTTTAATTTTTATGCCCGACAACTAGAAAATGGAATGAAAATTCAACTCTACTTAAAGGCACGCTCCGTCGGCGCCCCGCGCTTTCGGTTTGTTATGGCCTTAACACTCATAATCAGAAACAAATATCGATAATTTTATCGACAACACCTCCGCTCTTTGCGAGTAGCGAATGTTCTGGTCTCACAGCGTTCTGTGACACAGACAAAAATCGACGTTATCATATTAGTATAAAGTTGATTTTTATATAACGCATTTCTAAAAAATGTCTTACGGAATAGGAAAAAATGTAAATTATCTAAATTAAAATGAAATACTACTTAGCAATGATACAAATGCCACCATGGGAGACTTTTTTGGTACGGCTATAATTTTTGCACTCTAAACAATAAGGCACATTTCCTCAACTTTTCTCTATAATTGTCGTTTTATTTTCACAACCGTCTGACATAAGCCTCTGCGCGCATCTGAGCCGGTTGCGCGCAAGTTATGCGGAACTCCGCATAATTGTGCCACACTCGACATGACTGCATAACACTTCTATAGTTTTTTCTTTTCTGTGGAGTTTACGAACTTAAGAACTACGTTTGAGCGGGGAACCTCACCGAGCCGTACTACTCCTATGTCTATCTAGCAATTTACAATGAGCGATCTGAGTATTGACGATAAATTGAACGATTGCGGAATGGTTTAACTTAACAATAAAAATATATTAAGATGGCGACTGACGTGAGCATTTGCTCGAAATGAGCAGGTTAGGTACAAGTCGATTATTCGGCACGTCAGTACAGCGAGAGGACTAACTGCTCCAGAACAAATGCTCGATGCGAATATATACATCGAGCATAATATGCTCACGTCAGTCGCCACCTTTACACTAATGTCTACACTACCTGACATAGCAACTAAGGGCCGGCGCTCACTGCCGGCACGGCACGGCGTGTCATGGCAAAGGATTTTATTACTCATTATTTTCGAGTGACAGGATGACAAAAATCGGACCCCTAATCTTTGGCGCAATCGCGCTATCACAAATTAACTGGCATGTGTAGAATTTCGCACTTTTCTCGTCATAAACAACATAGTTATGAATACATGGTAGAAGCTTTCTTTACTTTGTATTGTCTGCCACTATCATACCACAAAAAAGCTGCTCGGAACATGCCTATAATAACAGACGTTAACTTTATTACCATAATGCGCATGCGCAGCCCTATTGTTTAGAAGAAAATGAAAAACACCGGGAGACAATCATAATGCTGCATCCGACCGAACGAACCGCCATTTACGTAACGGATGGAAATTGCTTGACATTTGCATAGAACCTTCTATGAATGAAACAAGGTTGAGTGTTTCTTACGCGATAAAACCCACACAGCAATCCAATAAAAAATACGGGAAAAAGTTCTGCGGTCACACGTCTACTTATTTTTTACTTAGAGCTCTCGGCGAGTTCCAACTTCCGCAAGGAGTAAAACAAAAGTGAACCTACAATAACAAGAAATCACAATTGGCATTGATCACTTTTTTGCAATGTGGTCTAATTCCAAAACCATTTCGAGGAATAGGTTTATTAAATCATTTTATAACATTGTAGTAAAAAAATATTAAATGATCGTGTGTATTTTTGCAAAATAATGTTTGACCTTTGTTTGACCTTTCTGTGGGCATTAACTTTGAAATTCTTTGCAACAAGAAAAAAAAAGCCGTCCGTCTAGTTTCTCTATAGTTATTATCTGTCACTTCGACGTAGTTATCATCTGTCAGTTTAAGGATACTATTTTGAAAAACATTCTTCGCGTTTTTCATATTTTAATAATGGATTTATACAGGAAGTGTTTCATTCCTACTTGTGGAAATGATTCTGTCAATAGCCCAAACAAATTAATTGTTCGCATTAGAGAAGATTTACAAGAGAAGTGGTGCCGCAAAGTTAATTCAAAGTTTACAAGATGTATTTATTGTTGCGAGGATCATTTTAATGTAAGTATGGATTAAATCCGCCAAAGAACTTTCATGGGAACACTTCTGACCATTTTATTTTATACGTACAAAAAATACTATAGCCGTAAATAGTTTTTTTACCTATTCTCTTGGAAGAATCGGCAACTTTAGTGTTATTGTAATGTAAAGTGACATTGTCAGATGACAACTAACCATCGATTATGACACATTTTTTTTGTCATTATGTCTGTGGTTTATACACGGATTCAGCCGCGGCATGTAATTTACGAGAAGTCGTATCTCAAATTTTTAATAAATTATAAAAAAACATTGGAGTGATGAATTGCTGAAATATTCAAATTAGTTTCTTAAAATGCTCTATATTTTCGATAAAAAAAATAAAAAAATTAGAAAAAATGAACAATCCCAATTACACACCCGCTCGTTCGTTCTCGTTTGACGTCGATTTGTTTGTAGTGTTTCGTGTAAGCGTACTTTGGATTCAGATAGCGCCAATATTTTAGTAAGTACCTATCGGTACAACATAGGGGTCTTCAAAAATCAAGCCCACTTTTTTCGAAGAGGGCCAGCAACGCACCTGTTAATGTTATTCTACTTATTTTATTAGTGCCCGAGGATCGACTATGATTGCATTCCGTCGAGTAACTCGCATATGCTCGTTTTCTCCCTATCATATAAAAAATTGCCTTAAGTTCGTTGCATACGTGCATACGTACTCCTGCGTAAGTATCTAGTTAGCTTGTGTGAAAGACCCTTTCTTGGCACATAAATGCTCGGTCCAAGCAACGTTGTGCAATGAGGAAATGTTGAATGCTTTCATCGCAAGCAACAGGAAAGTTCTTTGCCTCACCTACCCATTGCAGTTCTTAGAAGGCAAGATTAATGAACAAAATCGTTTAACCAAGTATCATGAAAAAAAAAATGGTTGACATGAGTCAGAGGCCGTAAGATAAATCAAGCGTTATTTTATTATGTACGTGCGTCCGTTGTAATAGCAGTTTGACTTCTGTCCATAGCCATACATAGCCCATAGTATTGAAGAAGTCGGTGAGGCTTCTCTATAAGGAATTAACCATTAAAACACATGTTTGGTTCAATTAGTGCAAATTACCCAGTAATAGTTTAATTTTTTCCAGCAACGGTTAAGTACTACTTGCATCCTTATCTAATACCTTTAAACGAGCAATACTTGCATATATATATATATATATATATATATACAGGGTTATTTGTAATTCACTAGCATCCTTTTAACCCTAAACTCCTACCACTTAAACAAATGTTTTTTGTTTTACGTCTTTTGTCACAACTTAATATTTTTGGTGTAATAACGTTTTGAAAATTTGAGATTTCCTCTTATTTTTACGATACTCTGTGTATTTGTATGGGAAAAAAAGTGCTTCATTTTAAAAAGTCGTAAAACAAAAAATATTTGTTTGAGTGATAGGAATTCAGGGTTAAGAGGATGTCAGTGAATTAATAATAATAATAAATCGTGTGTATATATATATATATATATATATATATATATATACACACGATGATTTTTAATTGGTGATCAGGAGTAACAAAAAGCGATAATGACGATCATACTGAATAACTTTTCCCATGGAACCAATACGAAAGTCGGGGTGAAAAAATCAGCTATTTCATAGAAAACTTCAGGGCCTCACCAGCCTGCATGAATAGAACCACGGATTTTTTTTCCCGATTTTCGTATT
The DNA here is from genome assembly GCA_947563465.1 of Archips xylosteana. NCBI lineage: Eukaryota > Metazoa > Arthropoda > Insecta > Lepidoptera > Tortricidae > Archips > Archips xylosteana. Next base: position 10,716,217 of record OX387358.1, on the reverse strand, counting down.
GGTCCCATGGGAAAAGTTATTCAGTATGGCCGACTTTATCGCTTTTTGTTATTCCTGATCACCGATTAAAAATCAGCATGTATTATAATCAGAATCTCAGAAACGGCTCCAACGATTTCGATGAAATTTGGTAGGTATATGGGGGTTTTCTGGGTTGGAAAATTGATCTAGCTTGGTCTTATCTCTGGGAAAACGCTTGGGACCGAGTTTCAGCCCGAGCGGAGCTCGGTCGCCCAGGTACTTTGTTATTATCACCTAATGTAAATCTAATATATAAAAAAATCTCATTTCACGGTGTTTGTTATCGAACTCCTCCGAAACGGCTTGACCGATTTTCATTAAACTTTTTTCGTGGGTCGTAGGCTTTTTATTATACCCCTATGTTTGCAGACGAAGTCGTGGGCAACAACTAGTAATTTCATAAAATTTATGATTAAAATTTTACATAATTCATTATTTTTATTTATTATTAGTAATTAAATATTATATAACTCTTATAAACAAACGACATTTAAATGACGACGTCGGCGTAACTTATTAATGAACAAACCACAGATTCCTAAAATCATAATAACTAGAAAATGCCATTGTAAACTGATAAAAATCTGTGAATTGCTACAAAACTATTATTAAAATTAAATTTTAGTCTAGTGGACAACATTGATTAGAACTGTAATTTCCCAAACTTTATTTGTACAAAAAATATTTCAAATTCAAAACCATTTTTTACAACTTTAGAATGGCATTATATTATATTACACCGTTATAATTAGGTATTTGTATATTTACTTAGTCACAAAGGCGTATGCTATTATCCACTTTTAATGTCATTTGGCCGTTGAATTCCCCAATATAGGGCTACAGTACTGTAATAATATTTTTATAATGGTCAGTGGTGGGCATTAGGAGGTTATCGATAGAAATACTGGTAAGAGGGAGCAGTAATGGGCCGCGATTGGCCACACCTGTCACGAGGGCCGCTCGCCGCCGTATTTCTGCGCCTGCGCCGACGTCAGCGACGGATACCCATTGTTGCGTCACTGATTCACTTACAAGTTATCTCACCATTCTCAGCACATCCATTATTTTAACGTCCATTATTATTTAATTATATTTAAGTGAATGGTTGTTAATTTACCATATCGGACCGAGTTATTCGACTGTAAAGCTTTTAGGAAGTCAATCACTCGCGTGATGCAAGAAGGCCGTGTTTACAATTACGATTAGTACATATGCACCAATTATACCTACATAGGTAGTGATTGTAAATTAGAAGTAATTATTGATTTAGTAAATCTTACGACACCGAATAGCTCGAGAAATCTGCAATATATCCCACTTCCTAACTTCTAGCTGTCCAATATATCATGATAGGTGTTATGTCGTAAAACCAAGTATAAATTACAAAATAAGCTCGCCGCCTGCGCCTGTGACAAAGTAAAGACACTTAAACCTCAACAGCAAACTAAACATGTCAAACGCGTGCTAACTGCGGAGGCGCTAACTATCCAAGCTCGCATAGTTACCGTTAAGTTGACAACATAGAGTTTTACAGCCTCATTATAGATCAAGATCTGTAACGTTGGTATAAAGTTTCATTATCAGCGTGCATCACAATGAGGTGCGGTGTAGTTGCGCGCGCGTCGCTCGCTGAGATGGATTGCGGGTGGAGTGTAATAACCCCGGTATGCACATCGCGCGCGTGCGGGGCGCGGCTCGCGAAGAGGGAGGTAGGGTGTCCAGAGTGCGAATTCCTCGGCCTGCCAAGGAGGACGGGTGTCGCGCCCTGTCGCAGATACGTCGACACATCTTTTAAAGTTAGGTCTTAAACTGTAGATGTCAAAAGCTATTGATTAAAAGTGCGTGTATTGTTAACGGCACATTTTCATTTGGCAGTACGCATAAATACCTAATTTTATTCAATCAATCAATCAGTCATTCATCTCTGTCAATCTGGAAGTCTCTACTCAATCACTTGCGAGTAGTTGGCAGATTTGATCCAAAACTAAAAAAAAAAACATTAAAAAAAAAAAACGTGAATAAAAGTGAACTTGAATAAAAAGCTCGTAAGATAGAATAAGAGTAAATAAACTACACAACCTCGAAATGCTGGTCGTTCCTTAATGCTAGATAAAAGGAAGTTTTCTACGAACGCATGGTCGCATAGTCGTTTTGTTACAAAAAGATAACAGTCAAAAAACCCAAACCAATTTTTGACGATGATGCCATCCTCGGGCATTCCACGAATCTTTTACTCGTAATCTAAAGGACTGAAGCCAATAAAACCAAAGTCATCAGCAAACTTAATGCATTTAACTCCTGTCTGGCTACCATCCAAGGCTGACATAAATCAGTGATAAAAAAAAACGGTTATACGAATGCATATTCAAATTTAAGCCTGACCACTAATCACTCCTGTTATTTTGTATCATGCCACGGGCAGTTGAACAAAGCCTTTAACGATTCCACAAAATCAACGCAAGCAAACTATGTGATGGCCAAAATTCATCCTTCGTGACAAAACACTGCTGAAACAAAACGAATTGGCAATGGTGAACATTCTTTTGATCGGAAGAATTTAAGAATATGTAGGACGGTGTAACAAATTATTAATAATGGTTTGGAACACGAAACGGTCGAGTAGCGCCGCCTAATGAGATACGGTCGCCGGACAAGTCTCGGATAGGTCGTGATTGGGGCGCAAAAAAACAATTGGGTAATATGTTGTATCGAGTTTGGTATGACGTATTTTTATGATTATAACGAGTCGGACAATAAAGATTGCCACGCGTTTTTCTGGATGTACCTACCACAAGAATAAAGCCAATTAAGATATTCATAAATAGAGCTATAATTACTTGCGTTTTTGTAAATAAAGTACTAAATTGCTCTCTTCATAACAATAAACATTTTAAATAAAAACATTGAATTTGCTACGGGATTAACCCATTACTCATATTTTTGTTAGAGAGGCAAGTAATAAAAACAAAAAAGGCGTCCTCTTGATACTTGATCCTATATTTAATAAAAGTATCCTTAACGTTAAAGTTAATTCTATTTTATTACCTGGCGGGATTACTCGAGTAAGTGTCGATAAAATATTAAATATCATAGAGCTACTGGTGCAGGTGCGGTTACTAAAAACTTCATTAAGTATACGTTAATATACAATGTTATATTTATATGACAACCCATAAGTTATACTTTACACATCGTTACTGCTTAGATAACCACACATGATTTAGTCAAACCGATGAGCATAAACGTACAAAATATCATTCTTGACAATTTAGGTAAAGTGAAGTTGTTCGGGATCGATTTTTTAGTACTTATTGAATTGAAACCCGGCTGTGTTTTTTTACAATAATTTTGGCCGACTTGCATGGACTAGAGTTAACTATATAACTCCGAGTTAAGTGCCAACCCAAGATTATGAAACTACAATGTATCATCAATTTTGAATTGTGTGGCATACCTAAATAAATGTTTTCTCTCATCCACCCAAAGGCTGACTGGTGGCAATTCCTTAAAGGGCCAAGTTCGACTTTGCACAAGTATAATTAAATAGCATACTTAAAAAATGCGTTCGTTTCTTTGTTTTAGTAAATACTTACAATAAAAGGGTTTACATTCATACATACAGTAATGAACTAAAACAATTACTTTGCTCACCCGCGACCTTACAATAGTTACGTTTATGCAAGAAATGTGTGTTCATGCAGTTCCTCCACCTCCACACTGTACGAACACACACAAATCACATAAACCCAACCATCACCACCACCAAGCTACACTGACGCGTTTCGAACTCAACCAGAGCTCATCTTCAGAGTTACCACAACCGTATGCTATGCTACCAAATGTTAAACTCCAAACAAATCATAACATTTAACATTTGGTAGCATAGCATACGGTTGTGGTAACTCTGAAGATGAACTCTGGTTGAGTTCGAAACGCGTCAGTGTAGCTTGGTGGTGGTGATGGTTGGGTTTATGTGATTTGTGTGTGTTCGTACAGTGTGGAGGTGGAGGAACTGCATGAACACACATTTCTTGCATAAACGTTACTATTGTAAGGTCGCGGGTGAGCAAAATAATTGTTTTAGTTCATTAATATGGACCTCCGCAAAGTAACGCCTGTTTCAATAAATACATACAGTAAGTAATAATTATAGAGGTAAAGCTGAATGATAATGTAGAGTCACATGAGATACAGCGCAGTGAACGGTGTACGCACATTGTATGTACTTATTAGTTTAAAACGGTTAATGTTGTAGTTTGTCTAACCATTTATATGATTGCGGTTTGTTGTTATTAACATAATGCTAGACCCCGTATCATTTAAAATACAATAAACCCGTATGCGAGTCAAAGCCGCGACTGATATTCATCAAAATATAAACAAAGCAATGAAAAGCATCTAGCGTAGCGTGTAGCGTACGTACTATAATTACCACTTGATCCAGGTACATGGACTAATTTAATAAGAGCGTTTCAACGGCGCAGATGTTCCCATTCGGAGCGACAGACAAAAGGCGTTAACGTTATAGAGATGCGTTCACAAAGCAGAGAACAGATGCGCGCGTCGACATGGCATTTGTCTGTAAATCACATAGGCAAACAGCACACGCGCGCGCGGGGCTCTCGTAGCGATACGGCGGCGTACAAGTGTGCGTATACCTGCTACCAAGGCTGCGCGGGCGCAGGGCGGACCTGCCCCTACCTGCCAATCGCGCATTCTTGCTCTATCTGCGGACTATCGGAAGGTTTTGCCTCGCATGTGTCGTAACGGTTCCTGCGTGCTTGCATTGACGACCTGAACTTTACTGACAGTTGTGTCCTCGCCGACAGATCGAGACCGATGTTTGACAGTGCTAACGTTGATTGACGTTGTAATTATAAATGTCAAAAGTTTAACGGTTTTTAATATGCGCGTTTATGACATAGTAAAGTCTGACTTACCTCAAAATAAGTATATTCTCAATGCTGACGATATTGCTGATTTCAAACGTTCAATTCATTTCATTTCTATTTTCAAGAAATTCATTCTACAGAAATACCTACTCCTGATTAATTATTATTAACACTTGGGATAATTATTCTGTAAGAAAACAAACACCTAGTAGTGGCACCAAATTGTCTATACAAAGGTATATTCAAAATTATAATAGCCTAATGCGTTATTAAAAACTACTATTAGAAATTTAGAAAAACTACGCCCACATAACACAGAAACGAGGTAAATAAAAAGTCGCAAATATTTAGCGTCCTCAATTTTACTTTTAAACCTTTGCAGCTGACCTCGAAACTGAATAAGGAAATGAAGATCAGTCTAGTCGAATTAAAATTGCAAAGCGTTTTATATCCGTTTCCAAATCCGTTTTACTTCTCTATTCCGCGAATGGGGCGACATATAGAGGGAGAAATTAAACGCTTCGAACTCGAAGAATACTTATGTGGCCTCTTAGTTTGTATCTTTCATATTTTAAAATAAAACAACACATGAATTAAGTACCTAATAGCGGTTTAAAAATTTTGAAATGACCATTTAACTATCAAGAGGTATTTTACTAATTATAACTCAAGTGAAATAAAATTAAGTCATAATTAAATGTGCACGCGTCTTTATGTTTTCTTTGATACGCAAGAATATAGTTTCGAGATAGTACTCAGTGATACCTATCTCACTAAAGCTCTCATAATAGCTGGGACCATGGCGCATGCACCTTAATCCTCATGTTGCATCATGATTCATGTCGGAGTTTAGTCGAGTCACGCGGCAAATGTCGATTCCCTTGTATTGTTTATATTGTCTTAACCGAAGCACAGTCAATAGTTCATAGGAACGCCTCAAATGACGAGCATTTCGCAACTTGACGGATGTTCAGAATGGACACTTCAAAAGAGTGTTCAACTGGTAAATTTATGTGGTATTTTATTGGTGGAGTTGTAAGGTGTTTTTGATTGTGCAAGATTGTGAGGGGACGGGCGGGAGGGGCACCGACAGGTGCGCGAGGCCGGCGCGCGCGCATGGGACGGGCGGCGAAGGCCACGAGCGGCGTTCTCCGCGTGAACCTAGACAACCACTATCGTTTAACCCCATCAAGATTAGGTCGGTTTCGCTTGGCATGACCTCCTTTATTACATAGATATTCTGAAGATGAAATTTGAATACCGAATAGTCCGTCATGTTTCTCACAGTGAATCATGCTTGTGCAAAGAAGTTATTGCGACCTTAACCCTAAAGCTAGGCGTAGTACATCCAAATCACCTCACCAATTTTAGTGCGGCAGAGTTGCCAAATTAGTTGGCTCCCAAAGCAATTAAGTAGGTGCTCATTTTACCAACGACAGGTGGATAATGTCACAGTTTCTTACATCATCGGAACACATTTATAAATCAGAGCTGTAAAATGTTAACGTGTTTCTTGTGCAAGCTCGTCGCCCCAGAAAATTAGTTTCGTTTACTCTAGATGTTGCCATAGTGCAGATTCGGTTCGGGCGGTCTGACAAATAATAATCTGCAGAAAGCTGGTTTTTATTGAAGTAAAAGCTAGTCAACTTAAGGCTCGCATTGGTTTGTTTACCATCAGTTCAGTTCAGTCTCTATTTCGCTAGAGTTTTTTATTACGATGATCCCTTAAACACTTGCTTAGAGCGATGGAATAAAGTGGATAATGAGCATTATTGACAAAGTTTTATATACTATCACAGGGATCATTTTAAAATGACTCTACTATATAGCTGAAATACACTGCAGGTACGTAAATTATATTGAATAACAATAAACGGGTAATGAATTGAATAAGCAAAACTGGTATTTCAATTACATGGTTTGATTACAGATCATTATTTAAGGCTTTAATTTAACAGCTTACCTCTTTGAGACCATCGAGACGGCCGAGAGACTTCGACTGTCGCAGCGGCAAGAATGCCTTGAGCGCGTCCATGCGCGAGCGTTCGGGCTCAGCATTGGTGGCGGCGGTGAGGTCGGCGCAGGAGAGGCGGGCCTTGCGGCGCTTGTCCAGCAGCTGCTTGGCCGTGCGCGAGCGGCGCTGCGCCGGCGCCGCCGCCTCCTCCTCCGGCTCGCTGCACACCTCGCGCGACGCGTGCACGGTATGCCGACGCCGCGACACCGGCGGCGACGTCAGACGCGACACCAGCGACTCGAACATGACGACTATTCACCGACTGCAGCGATCAGCCACCACTGCTCACGACACCCCACCGAACCATCTTGTCACGACGCTTGCGTTATCCCTCATCGAAATCCTACAACCAAACATTCTCTGTGACGTTTCCAATTGTTGTATCGACCCCAACGGTGAACTCCCTATGGCCTCGTTTGACATGCGATCATAGTTCCACGCGTGCATAGATTTGGTTCGCCGAACGATTCGCGCTGGTGCTGGCTGTCACTGGACTGAAACGATCGTGAACACTCGAATTGGCTTTGTTTGGTTTCATTCACATTATAAGCGTACCGTGACGGTTCCTATACAATTCCGGAAATGGAAGAGCGCGTGTGTGCTGGAACAAAACCGAAGCGGTCCCAAGCAGATAAATTGTTCGCATCACAATTTGGCGCAACGAAATTAAATTAAAACAATGAGCTTTTGAAAGAAGTCAGATGTTCTTTTTCACACGTTTAATGTTGAGTACGTACTATAGGTTCGTTAACCTAGTTACCGAATTAATATAGTCATAATTAAGAGAGACTGCGAGTCGCGTCGCGTTTCGTCGCAGCGCGGACGGCGGCAGCGGACGAGTCGGGCCGCGCGGTCACCGCGGTTGAAAGTGTGCCGTCAGCGACTTGAGTGTCCAAAACATTGTCGTGGCAAGCTGCCACTGCCACGCGACTCGTCGAAATAGACGCGCACAAGGCCACAACCGACAGCGAAAATAGAAACAATCCGAGAAAATTCATGTCATTTATCATCTTGTCATTAAAATACGCTTATTCGTTAATATTGCTAACCTCTTTAGTTAATTAACGTAAACAGTTAAAAAATACGATGGAGAAGAAGTAACCTATTTTTCTACAAAATTGTAGCAGCTTTACAATTGCCTGGTTCAAATATTTTTCATATGACAGGCTAAATGGATGTTCTTTGGTCTATTATTATCACTATTCTGGCTCTCAACTACTGGCATTAATTACTACAAGGTGTTGTGTGTGAAAAGGTAATTTTCAAGGTGAACAAACACCGCAGCGTATATCATGTGCGAAAGCTATTAACTTGGGTATTATCTTAATCAGTCCAATGTCAAATGTGGTCGGCAACGGGCACGCAGCATTCATATTCATATTTTTATCATTAGACACCATGATTTATATTAGCGTTAACGTTTACGTTCTAAAGATGGTTATCGCGAGTCAGATATATGTATTCGTCGTGAATGTATGACTGCGTGACACTTAAGTCAGCACCACCACGCGTCGCCCCACATACGACTCCCCTGAGCAATTTAGACAATAACATAACGTGTCACCGGAGATATGGATTGATACCATAAGTACTGGTACTCGTTCAACACAATGCTACGATTTTGCAACGTACCTTCTACTCGTGCCACGCATACTTATCGTTACAAAACGCCTAATTTAAACTTTCAAATAAAACACGGCAAGTAGACTGTCTCCGTCACCATCTGGGTTAATGCCATAACCGCTAACGATATTCACTTGTAGCTAATCGCCACGAAAAATACTTTATTTTAATGGGTTTTTATGAATAATTGGATGGCTACGTGAGTAAACAATCGCAAAAAGCTTATTCTCGGACGCAGCGCGAACCATCGAACATCACAACACTTGCACCTGTGTCAAGAGTACTGTTTACTTCGGCATAAACTGACGCGGCATACGAAAACAAACCAGGATGCCGACTTTTAAAATCACATGAGTGCTTATACCACTCGAAAATGTTGTGCTACAACACCACCGCTTTTTAGACTAGTTGAGAAAATTAACTAAGGCGATAATTTTCTCCTAATTTTGAACGGTATTTTCACAGATATGATTTATTTAGAAGATCAGATTTCAGTACTCCATTTGAAATAGCGTTTGCTTGCGCACATTTGCGTGAATTTTTATAAACAAAACGTTCCTTTATTAGAGCAATTAGACTAAACGATTTCATTTAACGCGAATACCTAGCTGAAACTTTAAAATAGTAATTTATTGTATTACAGCGGTTTAACTGTGTATACTTGCTATAATGAATGATAAATAAAATAAGTTAATTCAGACCCTTATTATACTTGTATTAACAAGTGGTTTTCGCTGCAGGGTTGGCAGCTCCGGCTGGCGCGACCGCCAACGTTTGTGGAGCACGGCTGGGCTCATAAAACGGTTAGTCCTAAGCCGGCGACGCAAACCGGTACGTGGACCGGTCCGGCCCTCCCCGCCCGGTCCTACCGCATCTCCGCACTTCTAAAACATACGCATCCACATCACCTTATCAAGAGGACGATTGCGGCTAAACTTCTTGTCAGTACGCGGTCCTATTTCACGGTCCACTCGGGTAAATAGCCCGTATCAGGTTTATGTCGGGAGCGCGCACTGGATAAACTGGCAACGTGAGTCTGTGCAGCCGCCTGACAAACCGCAAATTAGATTGAGCACTTTCCAAGAATAACAAACGCTTCGGCCGACTCATCGGATGGTCGGTATACACGCTAATAAAAGTCCCGCGATACATCACCCTGATGCAATGGCCCAGAATAGCGTGACAAATATTTTAATTTGATAGAAGTAGGAGGACCGTGAAGGAATCTAATGTAGCGTGAAAACAATTGGCGAAAGTCTGTTATGGTGACAAGTTAGCTAATAGGCGAGTGCAATGACAAAGGCGCAGATTAGAAAGTGTGTTGTGTTCGTATATACGTATCAGAAAGCCTGTGTGATACGGCGCGCGCACGCTCTGATTGGCGCCCTATCTGCGAATCTGTCCCGTCGCGCGGCGCAGCACGACCAAGACCGTGCTCGTATTTAACTACGTAATAATCTACCAATCCTTTTCTTTTTTTCTCCGTCCACGCACCAAAATCGCAATTTATTTTAATTGAACTCTTTCGCTAAAAACGAGACGTAAAATTAATGATGTCCAAAATTTTAAGAAGGCATTTACGCAAGATTATTACGTACATTGTATAACTTCTCGCGGCGATCACTCATTCTGATTAATTCCGATATGGTACGAATAATCTGGGGCCAAAAAAGCGGTGACCGTAGCCTGCGTAGCAAATAAAAGAGTCGCGTCTCCCGATACGGACCAATTCGAATGTGTTGTGGATGATCGATTAAGCATTCGGAATAAGAAGCCGTCTCTCATTCCTTTACGGAGTCATTTTTTACGTTAAAAGATGTCAGTATTATTTGGACGTTTATTGTTGGATCCTTATACGGGGTCTTTAAAATTTTCGGGTCAACGTTCTCATTCTCTTTTGTGCGAAATGAGAAGAGCATCGTTTAGCCATGTCTAAGTGAGGTTACGGAAGTTAGTAGGAGGTCAGGCGGTGACCTTGAGATAGAAGTGGGTCGGTCGTGAGATGGGCTATCGGGTGGCAGACGTCACGCCCGAGCCCGCCGCGCCGTGGCCGCGCGCGTCGCCGCCGCGTCACGATGCCTTGCTATCAACCGTTGCAATAACACGAATAGCTAACAAATAATAGATGCACCCGACTGGGTCGTCGCTATTATTCACGCCCACGGTTTGAGCTTTTATTATGGTAAGACTGAGAATGATGTGTTTGTATAATTTGAACAACAGAACTGTTGTTAATTATCGATACAGTTATACGGCGTTTTGAGGTTATCATAACACGGAATTGTTGGTATTAAATATAATGTATTTTCACGCTTATTCTTAAGTTTTATAGGTTTAGCTTAGTAAACCTATAAAACTTCTGGGATTGAGAGTAGGTAAGCTAGATAGCGGACAAAAGTTTTCACACTTTTGAAATCTTTTCCCCAGATTTGAGTGTAGGTACCTTAATACCTACTAAAGCAACTGGATAAATTTCTTTTAAACTTAATCCCTTTACGTGATCTCTAAGAAAGAACATTGAATCGTTTACTCTAAACCGGCGTTGAGTCACGATAAGCGAGTGAAAGCCCTTTCCGTTTATATTTACGATTTCTTTATATTTAAATATTCGAGATTAAACCGCTCACAATACATTTCACCCACGCCCACGTTAATATCCTCCAATAACGCTAGTAAATAAATAATCCGTAAAATTTGAGGGATTACGTCTAATTTATTTTAGTGCCGACTATGATTTAAATATGCTTCCGTGAGCGCTTCCGCATTGTCTACCGACATATTATTTTGTTTTTTGAAATGGTTTTAAAGAAAAAAATCATGAGATGTAAATTTTTGTGACGGCTATGCAATTTGATCCTAATGCCCGTTGCGTCGACACGATCGCACGAAAATTGTTTATGCTCAGCTACTTCAGCTTGTGTAAACATTGGTGTCGTTTATGGACCATCCGAAGTGGCGATGGCATGAGATGCACTGCGCCGAAGTGGTATGAAGGGCGCGGACCCGTTAGCTGGTACTTCTCGTATATCTATTAGCGGCTGCGTGACGAAGTTATTTAAATGTTTCTAACTGTTCCCTAGATTACTGGGAGCTCTTAACCCGGTCGCTGCCTCGAAGACACTTAAGCGTTCAACGACGTTTTTGTGCTTGAAATTTCAGAAGTTTTACTCAAGATTATTATGATATGAGTCACCAATCTTCCGTTTGCATTGTTAGAAAAATCTTGCAAGTTGATATTTAGTTGCATGAATCATTTTAATAGGTATTTATTTAGTAGCGAAAAGTTACAAATTAAATGTAGGTACATAGATAGATACCTGTTGAATTAATATCAAATAAGTTTAATTGATAGTGTAAAACTTTCTCTAGGTCACCCGCCAATGTAACTACTAACGGAAGGACAGCATAGTTTGTGGGTCAGACAAACTTTGTTGTGTACTTGTTAGATTAACTTGTCCAACAACCATAAAAGGGTCAGCCGAGATTGTGCTCCTAATCTCTTCGGTAAGTATATTTCCAATTTAAATCACGTTGCCTTACAAGGTGAGTACTGATTGACAACCATCTTAACACCAAATCATGATTGGAAAGAAGTACGAAGTACGAAAATATTTTCATTCTAAAGATATCCGATTCATAATGCCAGAACCGCTTTGATTTGTTGCATCTGCGGTATTTCACGATTTATGATACCCACCGCATTTAAATCTGGAAACATAATAATGAAGCCAACATCATTTGAAATACCAGAACTGCGGCGATAAATATTTGTCTTTTAAAAGTTCATAATAAATTAGAGCGCTTATTTTCTATTTAGAGAAAATCCCGTGTTTACGTCCCGGTGGCCGTTAGCTGTCTCGTCTTTCTTCCCCAAATGAATAAAATTTTATGTTCCCTTTCTGAGAGTAATAAAAATTCTTTCTATCCGCTTTTATCTACATTGTAATGCAGCGAAGTCTATCATGAGCTGTTTAATCCGTTTGAACTCGACAAAACATAATAAACAACATGCTCAAAGCTTTTTTAAAACGTCGATAATTTTACGCAATCCGTGTTTAGTGCTCCTTTTCACACGTCGCTGAGTCTAAACAAGAGGCGAGCGGGTTATGAAACTCTGTCGTGAAAGATAACGTCCTAAATTTTATTTACACCCAGATAAATTACCAGAGACGCATGAAATTTGATAATTAACCACTTATCTTATCTGATACTATTTTCACTCCGCCCACTCTACATGGGCACCGAATATAACATTTGGGTCATGTGTTAAACGACACAACCTGTTAAATAAATCGTATCCATCTGTAAGTAATGGACGTTCTTTATTTCTAATGCTAAGAAGAAGCGTGGATGGAACCTTCCATTACATTAATTAGGAAACGTCGTCCGCCGTGTAAAAACGTCGCAAATCGACTCTATAACTAGCATAAATATGATGTGATGAGGCTCATTACGTTATTTTATTTTGCTTGTTACGCAGATGTTTTATGCGACGAGATGGCAATTCGTACGGGAATTACGTTGTTTTTATGTGTATAAACTGTTATACTCGTACCTACCAGTCCAGTTCCTCTAAATTACTCGAGTTACATACCTACCTAGTTCTAGCGGGAAGACTTATTGAAAAACGTTCAGACGGTGATTAACCAATTTTAAAACGATGACCGTTTAAAATCAATTAAGGGCGCTCCCAATTGAACATGAGCCCCACAATATTTAACGCCAAGTCAAAATAAAAGGCTGATATGACTTGACGATGGACATAAAAGCATTCAAGGCGACTTCACGTGCCAAGTTCATATAACAACAAGAGCAAGAGATGAAAGAGAATACAATGCGTCAACATTACTGAACATTTAATAGAATGAAGCGTATAATGCCTAGTGAGGAAACCTATAGTATTTCGTGGGCATTAATTTAAAAAGCCTCTAAGCTAATTAGAGAAAACGCTTTAGGTCAATGACGAGCCGAACTAAATACTCATTGAGTCTTGACTGAGATCGATGGGACAAAAACGAGAATGTTCTGATTAAGTTCTGAACCATTCTTGTGCCTGTGATGAAGCAAGAGGCTCGCTGGCTGCACGAAGGTATTGTTTTGGATAACGAGACTTTACCTCGACATTTGTCCTTCACACGTCGCCAGTTTTGGTTGCGGTCTAATAACATTATCAAAGTGACAAAACTACGAAAGTGGAGAAAGTTAACGAACTGAAATAGTAGCGAATTTATTACGTGACATAATGTCAATATAATTGAATGATTACAGGTGGTTTGGCAGACGTAACGAGTTAACGACTGTCCTCGTCTAGTGTAAACATCAGTGCAGATATAGCAAGCACCTGTAATATTTTTATACGAAAATATCTAATTTATGTAAGTGTTTCACAATTAAGCGAAATATTACGTTTGCGCACCCACATAAATTAATTTTTGTTGTATATTGGCGCGATTACAAATTAATGCAACATTATTTAGTATTTATGACTTTGAGTTGATAAATAAGTCATGAACGATTTATAAGACTTGAGATTAATTTGGACACAATAGTACTATAAGAAGCAAAAATCAAACTAATTCTTTAGGAATTTCCGATTTTGGGTTATACACAGCGTAAGAAACAAAAGTGGTCTCTTTTGTAGACATAAAATTAGCAACTCCGAGTCAGCAAAATTAAGATTTATTTAAACGGGCCGAAAGTTGGCCAGGCGTCCCACACGCTGATGAAAACTTGACTGAAGAATATTGACTATAGACCTTTAAATTTTGCCATGGCCTTAGGAGAGACGCAAACAAAAAAATGTTTATGACCCTTCTGACACAAGAGTACTATCTTCGAAGAGAAATAAAAGGATTAGTGGCGTACGACACGTTGTTTGTGTTCACGCGTGAGTAGGCATGACGGGTGCATCGACGTCAAGGCACCGAGCCCACGTGTGTGTGCGAAGCCCTATCCACTAACCCTATTTACTAGACCAGAGCCGAGAGTGCCAGACATGCCCTATATCTCCATCACTCCATTCACTACGCTTAAGAGCTAAGTAAATGATTCACCGCTCTACCTCCTTAATGACATCACGTTTTTCCCACTACTGTTATTAAAGATACAAATCTTAACGAAGATATACATGGTAGGCAAAATCTTATAACGACATTAGATTTGTGTTCAGATAAAACCCTAATGATAGAACAGAAATGAAGGTAAAAGTATCTCATACTTAGACAAAGGCAAACAAAGGTGAAGCAAGGTGCTTAATAGAACAGGGTGTCTAACGAAAGAGAAACGAAAAGCCGGCTTGTGTGTACAAGTGTCGAAGTGGTAATGAGGTTATAATTAGATCTTCCGGCGCCGGATCCGGCCGGTCCGGGAGCTAGAAAGTCGCGCCGGTCAGACCTGCTCTCGGATGTTAGGGATAGAAATCAGAGCCAATGACTGCTTGCTAGCTGACTATTAGCACTAACAACACTAATCGCCTATCCCGTGCACAGGCAGACGTACATAGGCATACGCAATTGCAAGCACAATATAACGAACATCTCTATCGTAAATCGGAGGAGCTTAATGTGGAATCCCTGGCGTAATTGTATGGAGCCGTTAGTAAGTCTTGCGAATACCATCACGTGATAATGCCTGAAAGGAATCTAGGTGTATCCTGCGTCGGATGCGCGACGCTGTCGAAATATTGGTATTTGCAATTAACCTTTTACCTTTACGTTGGTACCGGTTAGGCTGAAGGCGGTGGGAGAGGAATTCCGTAGAAGTTTTATTTCGATGTTTGCGAACCTGTCCCGACTCAAACGTGACCCGATGACGCTACCCTGCCGACCACTTATTATTATAATGTATCAGCTTTTTGTCATTGAAACTTAAGTTATGGATTTTAGAAATTTACTATGCAAATATTACTGAACTCTCTGCTCGGGGACGAGTTTGCCAGTCGATAGGCATGTGTTTTGAATAATTATAATGATAAATCAGGTATAAAAATCCGAAACATAACTAAATCTGTTTGTTTTGTATTCGGCATAGTCTATAGAATTAACGATACCTCGTCTCAATTAAAATAGATATACTTCTGCATTTAATTGAGGCTCTAATTACCTACCCAACTACATAATAACAGGTCAAGATACTACTGTTTATGCAAATCAAATTAATAAAGGTCTAATAGCTACAGCAAAGTACTTGAAGAGTACCTCTACGCTATGAAGATGGAGGTATTATAGGACACCTCATAAGCCTATGCTTCCTATACCTATGTATTGCCACTGGCTTGAGGCAATACCTATGATTGTGAGGTTCATCTTCTGAGTATATCAACAAACTACATTTTAACTTGATGTCAACAACTAAGACACTTAAACAAAGGATGAATACGCATATAGATGTACAAGATTACGAGTAGAACCGGCTGAAGACGTAGGTATAATTAAGTGGAGTCCTTTTTCGTGTTGAGGTTCTGCTGAGTCACAGATATATCTGAGTAAGAACATAAATATTTGTACCAGAAATTTAAGATAATTGTTGTACAGAATGCCTTATTGGATTTAAATGCTTGGTTTGAGATTTGCTATCGCGAAGTTATAGCACGACTGGTGGTTGGGAATGAGATCAATAAGTATCTTCAGTATTTCAGATAAAAATATATGTAGGTACCACGTACGTAATTGCTTTAAACGACTTGGAGGATGTTGAGGTAAAATTAGTATTTTTTAACAGTTAAAGGACCTGTATTACCTTACGAATAAGTACCTACAAGCAGTTCGGTTCGAATATAAAATATGGTCTATATTAAAATTTAAATTCGCAGAAACAAGAGTAGTGGAAAGATACTTTATAATAATAATGAAAACGCATTATAAACATACTTGAAAACAAATTGACACTTTACATGTGAGGCCCTGGTCCAGAACAAAATAGGTAATTAACAAGGCGATTTATCTTGATTATGCCATTACTATGGAGAATGAGGTAGGTACCTAGTGAATGGTTTGACCGATTGTTTAACTGTTATAGAGAGAATCATTAATAAGCGCCCATTTACTAAAGCGTGGTTTTGAGTTTTTTTTGTGGTCCGAAAGACTTCAACGAGTTTCTTTCCTTGTAGAATCCGAACTTGCGGACGCAAATAGTTCATCATTTGTTCTTATTACGTTTATAAACCTACGTTTAACACATCAATATGTGTTACGTAAATAAACAAAGCCAATTCGAAGTATTTTCTTGTGAGAGCATTTTGGTAATATGATCGCATGGAATATACATTAAAGGATAATTCCTAACACCTAATTCATAACACAAAAAGCAGCCACCGAATCAATAAATTTAAAACAGACTTTAAAAATGATTAAATCACAGCAATTAAAAAAGAATTAAAGGTAACGGAACACGCAAAATGTGGACAATTGAGGCCATAGAGTCGCCACCCGCTGGGCAACCACCAGAGGCTCTCGTCTCGGCACGAGACGAGACCTGACCTCGGTTGGACGCCTATTTACCGTGATGAGGACATGAGGGCTCCTCCAAACCCTGGAGACTAGACCGGAATCACTCTAGCAATAACCACTTTCCATGTAGCCAGTCGCAACAGCCACACAAGTCCACTCGCAGTTCGCTTCGAGCGCTGCACGCGATTCAAAACAAAAAATAACACGGTTCCTTCACTGAGTCAATGTTGAACTGATACGAGTTCTTAACAGAGGTCAAACACAACACAACAAACCAGTCAATATTGGAAAGGATCACTCGAAAGTTGAGCCGTCAACTATTTTCGGAGAGAAGTTTGTTGACAGACAGCGTGCGCGGAGTCGCGTAGGGACGGGCGAGACGTTCTCGCCGCGCTCGCGCAGGCACCGGTGTGAAGCTGGCCGCGGGCGCGCTCGGGCGCGCTCGGCCGCGCTCGGCGTGCGTCGGGAGGAATGCGCGCCGGAGCGCGGCCCGCCCGCGGCCGAGCCGGCTTCATTCCGATCTACGCAACGCCTGCTCGCTTCGCATACTCAACCAAATATAATTAAATTGCAACAACCGATCGCCATCGCAGCAGCGCTATCATGTACCTACACTTGCCTAAGATCAGGTTATGTCCAAAGTCGGCATTAAGTCAACGGGAAAGTACAGTTAGGTGCAGGCGCGGGAATGCGTTAGCGAGGTCACGGAACTAGTTGTAAATGACAAGCCTTCCAGCGAGGAACACAACTCTGCTCGAATTATAAATCCAGTCGCAGACACTGGAGCCGGCCTGTGAAGGACGGGGACCTACATTCCTCGCGCGGACAAAGCCGCCCGAGCTGCTTCGGCCTTTGAATATTATTTCCGAATTAGCGGAGACGTGTTCACTCGCGCTTGTAGCTCCGTGAAGAGTCACCAATTGAATTATTAAATCTAAAACCTGCAGAATGCGGGTCCGCGAGTTTTGCAGGTCATTGACACACCAACCGCCTACGTTACGGTTGCTGATCAAAAAACGGCCTCCAAACTCCAACGCGCGAGTCCTCATTTGAATTTATGAATCTTGGTGAAGGACCGAACAATGACGAGTCCTGGCCTATAAAAACTTGAGACCCGCAAATACTGCCTACCAGTAGAAACGGCCATACTCAACCTTTTTTTAGTATGGACCACAAATTTGTTGTAGCAATGGTGAAGCAGGCCACAGCATTGATTATCAACAGCACTAAGAGTTAAAATGGTTCTAATTTTTATGTCAGGCGACCCATTTATAGAAAAACTTGGCGGGCCACAGGTTGAGTGTAGCTGGATAAACCCATTAGTTTAGTGCAAACAAAAACAACCCAAAATTGTTTGCGGACATGAGACACGCTCGCTTGTCTTTCATTTCGTGTGTATTTAAAATGTTTCTGTCGCTTTGAAGATTCCGCTCTCATGTATTTGCTTATACAACAAAAACGCAATAAAAATCCTCGAAACTACGATTTTGATTGGTTGATCTGCTGATCCCTTTTATAGGATTCTTTCTTTCTTGTCTTACTAGAAACCCCTATAGTTTCATCTGTCTGTCGGTCTGTCTGTCCTTCCGCGCCTTAGCTTAGATAGCCGTCTCAAAACCATTGTAGGTTGTTAAGAATATTTTTCTCCCCACTTGCCGTGTTAAGCTTTAAAATGAAAATTTTTAAAGTCAAATGTGGGGAACCCTCTACAACTGTTGCACGTTTGGCTTAAAAAATCGATAAAATTCCTAATACCTACATAATAGTATAAAAAAGTACATAACGAATTTAAAAGGAACTATCACAGCAAAGCTTAGTACACTTTCCAAATTGACGAGTAATAAAACTAATATTAAATCACGAAACTAACTTATGCTAAAATTACCTCGACGTTTCGACCACATTGCAGCAGCTATGGTCACGAGTCGACCTCCGCTGCAATGTGTAAGTATTTATAAGTCCTAAGAAATATTAGTTAAGAGTGAGAATCGCGAAAGTTTAAAACAATAACGAGTAATAGTAGATCTGTACCCGTGATACAGTTTATACTAGTACGGGGGTCAGTTGACGCTTAATCTGCTTTTGGTTTTTTACCATATTATAATAAAATATGTAAGTAGAAATAAGCATTTTTTTGGCTAAATAAAATATTTGAGTTTTTTGTACTTAATATTGAATGTCGCATATTAATACGGAACCCTACACCGCATGGGCCGACATGGATTTAGCCGGGTTTTTTTTATAATATGGTTTAAAGCGTTCATGTTCTCATTGAGCTAAGCCATGTTGGTCGCCGAGCACAATGGGGCGGACGTTGCGCGAGCGCAGTACAATCGGAACAAGTGAACTTCCGCTGCGTGTTAGTCTACTCAGCATAATAAGGCACAATCACGACCAGTAACATTGTCATGATTACGCTTACGCATCCTAACTATGGACCAAATACCTTATTCCCATATAATTAGTCGCTCGATGTTGGCAACGTCAAAACTGAAACTTGTTTTTGCACGTGATTGTACAGGAATTATGGTGACATCCAACTATTAGTCCCGAGACCTTAGTGTCTAACGCAGTCGGAATTACAATAGTTGTCATCATATATTTCTGTACCACACGGTATAGGGATGAGAGTAGAAAGAGATGGTGTATGCGATTGCGAGCATACGCACCTTTGATAACACGGCCTCCGAATCAACCACGCATCAACTAATCTAAAGTAAGTTTGAATCATTTTTTTTTGTGAATCTATTTTTTCGTGTTAAGAGTTTACAAATAGGTAGGTCTTGTAATATTATTTATTTATTTAGAAACAAACAGTCTCTTATAGTTATGTGTATTACGATTAGATTTTATGAATCATAGACTTTCAGTTTCCTAAAGAAAAAATATTGAAACCTTACATTGAAACTAAGGCAACCACCCAGCTACCATTGCATTTTTGCAGGTAGGTACGATTCTAGGAGTCCAACTGTACAAATGGTTAAAACAATTTTAAGGCAAGAATATACGAAATTTAACTACTTATTGCTTTAGATGCGTTCTTAAAACGAAAAAAATTTAGGCTCGTCTGTATCAAATACTGTGAGAGCAAAAAGTGGTCGAACAAAGATACAGGTTTTGAAAAAGATCGTACAAAAACTTGCTACATTGTAAAACATGCACTCCAGCCTCATTGATACTTGTCGAGAGTATCATTAAATTAAATAAATTCTTTCCACTCAACATTCCTAGGAAAAATATGGTTTCCAATGAAAAATTAAAATAATCGAGAACTTACTACATAACTACACCCATCAATTGGCTAAGTAAAGTTTTTTTAAGAGGTGCTAATTATATTTTTTTTCGACAGTCGGCGTTCTGAAGATCGAGAAACTGCAGCTGTTTTATTTTTATCTCCTATTGTTTACTGGAAATATTTTTTTAAGTGTTCGAGTTGACATTTGTGAGATTTAATGGCTGACAAGCGGTTCGTGCTCAGTACTTAGTAGAAACAGAAAAAAAACTAAGTCATCTGTCACTTTAGTCCATGTCAAACCGTTTGCGTTTCGTTTGCTTTGCGTTTTGGTGTGATTTTTGGACTATTTTTAACAACCTCCGCACAAAATCCGGATTTACAATTTTACGGCGTTTTTCCACGACTTATGCACGACAATTGAATCACGATTGAATATTTTTGATCATTATTTTGGAACTGCTTTTTGGACAATGAAAAGTAAACGAAACGCAAACGGTTAGATTTCATTTGACATTGACAATTGACTCCGTTTTCTTTTCTATTTCTGCTAAGTACTGAGCACGAACCGCTTGTCAGCCATTAAATCTCACAAATGTCATCTCGAACACTTAAAAAAATATTTCCAGTAAACAATAGGAGATAAAAATAAAACAGCTGCAGTTTCTCGGTCTAGAAGAAGACTACTGTCGAAAAAAAATATAATTAGCACCTCTTCAAAAAACTTTACTTAGCCAATTCAAGTTACAGTCATCAATGACAATTTCACAAAATGCATAATATTAAACAATTTACGATTTATTAATGATTACTTGAATGACATTGCTTAGGTTAGTTGTTCTTCTTGTGCACCCTAATAATAATAACAAGATAATTTACATTTATTTTTAATTTAAATTTAATTTTGTTTATTGGTTTTTTTGACATTCTGTTATTGTTTTGATTATTTGAATTAGTGTATCCGATCTTAGTACTGTTAACTGACATTGTTTTTACCTATCCTCTATATTTCGACGCCGGCAGGCACATCATAGCTTGTTCTCTTGCATGGTTATCAATATCACCTAAATGTACCTATGTTGACGAAATAAATGAATTTGAATTTGAATTTTAAAAGTTTCTGATAAATGACGTCTGGTCCGATGGCTATCGATTCACGGGAAACCTTCTTGGCCAATTTGAATATGTCGAACTTTAAGTACGAGATAGTTTATGATAATCAGGAGATAAGGAAGATTGAATAAATTTAACTCAAGATCTATGTTACTATGGGTATTATAAATGCATCGCGTTCGTCAATGCGGCGCAATTTGACGACGTCCTCATGACGTGACTGATTGCTGCCACAACCTGTTCAGAGACCTTCGAGCTAGGCATTCACGCTTCTATGGGCATGCGTTTCGCCGCGCTCGGGCATTGTCATATTTTTAGGATGCCGTTGTAAATGTTTTCTATTTTAAATCGAAAGGTCACACTATAGTAAGGAATCGTAAGACATTCCCACAGGCAGCATTTGCAAAAAAAAAGTAAACAAGAGAAATTTGAATATATCCTGTGTGCTCGTTGGCTAAATAAAACACAACATTTTTGTAGTGGTAGAGCCATGTTGTAGCTAGCCGCTGCATCACGAATGGGCCGGCTCATCCGGGGCAGTACCACCCTCTCACAGAACACCGGCGTGAAGCAGCAGTAATCCTGCTTGCGTTTCGTATGGTCAGTGAGAGTGCCGGGGGCCCAATACCTCACCCCTTCCCTCTCCCCCTCCCTCTCCCCCTTCCCCTATTCCCCCTCCTTTAGGGCCGACAACGCACTGGCATCGTGTAAAGCGCTGCGGGTGTCTATGGACAGTGGTGTTCATTTAACATCAGATGACCCACTAGTTCGTTTGTCTGGCCTATCTAACATAAAAAAAAAAACAACAGGTAAAGCAAATCCGTCATCGATGTTCTATTAGTAGTTGCTATGGTTGGTAGTGAACTGAAACCATCGTGGCTGTATAAAATGACAAGAATTCTAATGTCTTATCAAATCACAAAATAACTACAGATTCAAAGTGGGTACACATCAAATTGAAAAGAACATAACTATTTAAATGAAAACCGCACTGAATTCTATAGCCAAACCGAGAATGCGCAATGCGTTAGTCAGATACTGAGATACTGAGATAGTGAGTCACCGGCGCCCGAGCCGGCAAAGAAAGCCTGCACAAGAGGCCGATAGTGATAAAGCAGGCGCTCGCGCAGACACGCAAAGAATTCTATTGTAAGCCCCGCGCCATCATTTGTGAACTTATCTGTCACAGTTAGACTACTGGGCACCGGTATTGTTTCTCGATACGTCTATGTCCAAATCTCGAAAACATGTAGGGTGTCAAAAATGTATAGGAATTGTCTCGTTAAATACCGTCCATAAATTAAGGCGATTTGAAATTTCTAAACTCTCCCTCCCTTGTCATGCTTTTAACAATAATCGTGTACGTGCCTAATTGATTGTTTGTGTCACAAGCTCAAGAGGTACCGACCCTTGTTTTCCAATCAATAGTGACGTAATTTACGGTTGACCCATAGCTCGTCACCAGCCAAATATCAATTGGTATCTACGTAACGCAGCAGATGCTGAAGCAAAGGCAGGTATTTGTGAAAAATCGCGTGTGGTACAAAAAGCAGCACGGCGCCGTTGTCAGTGAAATCGCGCGTGTAGAAAGCAGAACTGGGAGGGGCGGCGCGCACGCACCGCCGGTGCATGCAGCTGTATTGACGATCACACTAATTACTAATATGTACCACGCTTCACGAGTCACACTCCGACGATTCGCCAATGCAGCAAGTAAAAGCTGCTGCACCTGGCATGGTGCAGATCTAAAATTAGCACCATTTAATAAATGCATTAACTTTTAAGGTTTTTTATTATGAGATGGAGGAAAACAAGCAAGCGAGTCATCTGATGGGAAATTATCACTAACGCCGGATAACAACAAGTCAAAGGGAGTCACTGATTTGTTGCCGGCCTTTAAAGGAATTAAACATTGTCTTGAAAGCTCCGATGTCATAATTGACTGGAAATTCTGCTGCCCAATTTTACTGTACATGGCAGGTTACAGAATTTGTACTAACAGAAAAAAAGTAAAGGTGGTATTTAGCGCGTATTACGGAACTGCATTTTGTTTTTGATCTTTGTTTTAAGTCTAAATCACAACCGCGTTGCGAATGCAACATGTTTTGTATAAATTCACAGAGTTGCTTTGATTAAACTATAATCTGATTTGCAAACCAGCCTAAATATATTTATCTGTTGTTACAGTATGAAGCCATCATCAATGCTCTTCCGAGTGTTATTATATCTTGTTTAGTAAAAATAACTTGTTCAAAAACCGATAGTTATTTCATGCATCACCCGCTACACTCGTTGACTATTTAATGCTGGCCACAACCCAGTCGTCGCCGGCTATAAAAGGTGGCCCTCGTAAAGGCGTTTATTGCGTCCCCGATGAAAAGTTTATCAACAAGTGTTTCTTGTACCGTTAGGCGTTTCGCGCTTAGGGCATGGGGTTAGGGACCCGTTCCATAAACAATTAGAAGTGAGCGACGATGGAAAAACCCCCGTTGACACTCTTTAGAAGTACCTACTTGAAAATCTATAAGTTATCACATTTTTATGACTACAAATTTTATTTGTTCAGAGTTTTCAATGTTAATGAAGTAACAAACATATTTATAGGAGAAACTACAGACAGCAATATGTTACATTTTAGAAATTTTATACATCATTCACTACACGTTTCATGTTTATTATAGCACGTTGGCAAATCTCACGTCGCTTTTAGCGAGAGAACGCCTGCGTATTATTACATAGCCATTTCGAAACCAATAAAATAAACCTATTCTCTGACGATTCCTTTCTATCAATTTTATGCGATTTTCATGACCCTATAAAACATGAATTAAATTTACATCGACGTGCGGACGAGGATCCCTTAGAGTAATGAAAAACTTCACCTAAGAGTTAAACGTCAACAACCTGATGTGAGATTTATTCTGTAAAAAACAGCAAAAATCAAAAATAAATCGGTTTCAAAAGTTAAAAAAAGTCTAAATAATAATACTTAACTTAAGTTATGCAAGTTATTTCGAAGCGTTTCATTTTTAACGTTAATGATCTTAATCGTGGAAATAAACTTTAATTTATCGTTACTGAAACTGCTGTAGGAGAAGATAATGCGTGCAGCGATAGTTTTTATTCAGGCATTCAACAATTAAGATGTGAGATTTCGTAATGTGCGTGACGAAAAGAGTAATTGCTGCGCGCGAGTTCTCCAAAAGCGCTCCAATAAAATTTAATGCGGGCCATAACGTTTAGTGAGATTAATAAAATAATTGACTACCTTACATTGCAAGTATACGTAGCTCTTAGTTTTAAGCTGTATCATTCAATAAAACAAACCTGACTCATAGAGAGGTACAATAAAAAATCAGATTGATAATTATACCCGCAAATAAATAGATTAACGATTATGTCACACATCCTCATACCCACCCCGCCGGATGACAAGCAAATACGGCAAATAAGTAAAATACCCTGCATAATATACCCTTATCAGTCGGCTAACTTACTTACTTATTTTTAGGTTAAACACTTCGCATAGCGAATCTAACCGCAAAAGGAAACGCGCGGTTTGCGCAAACGTGTGAGAAGCAGGGAATGCGAATAAAAACCATTCGGTGCTCCATATCGAAAAGCTGATACTAAATATATTTATGAAAATTATCTTACCGACCGCTTCGACGACAAACTTGCGAACAGATCATTGAAGATAAATATTTTGTACTTTATAAATGAAAAAAAAAACTGACATTTCGCCAAAAGACTAAGTCGATACTATTATTATTTATTACAGCTAGTCTGAGGTAAATCTTTTCATAAATAAATGCATTTCTTACATACCTGATAGCATAATTGAAGAGATCTCGAAAGGATAAAGGGGTCAAAAGTGGCTCCAAATGGTTCGTGTAATAATAACTTAATAACACACAGCGCTGCTTCGCCAGTTCCTTTTGCTTGAACTTGGCTTGCAACGCTACCGAGTGACTAGATCTGATCACTATTAAGTTCGGGTTTTCATTTAAGAGTTTGTAAAATTCTGTGAAATTTATATATTTAACATGTCTAAGCAGATATAAGGCTGTCAATAGTAATAAGGAGGTAATTTGCTATACCATTTTTTGTATTGATTGTTTGTTAAGAATGGGTTAAATGCACATTCTCAATTTCTCGAGTCGTAGCCTTTTTCTCTGTATATGCTACTTTTATATCAGTATTGTGGCGGAGCATGCATTCATGTAACTGCATCCAACTAACATGACTATATGTAACACCTGTGTATGTTCCAGCAAAATAAATTTCATTTCATTTCATTTTGATATTTTATTTTTGGGAACTAATTACCTGTGGCAACTTTGTTGGTTAATGATTGATGTAACTATGTAGTGTAAGTTTTATTATACCTACCGTTTATGCCCGAAAACATAATGTAGGTAATAAATAAATATTTCAGTCAATGACTGAAATATTTATTTACATTATTTTATTATATTTATAAATCATTGATGTTAACTATTAACTAACAAAAGGGGCGTTCAAAAGCGCCGTCGATTTACCATCTAAACTAAACCGGCCCGTTGTTGTTATTGTGTTGCAATTATCAAGAAGCTGTATTTCAAAACACAAATGAGTTTAGTGACTTGTGACGCTATAAGCGTAGTATAATAAAACTGCTTGATAAATGTATTGTATTAGAGAATTTTGAGTCTCCGGGCACGAGGCGGCGTTGCTTCTGTTTCATCATTTACTATTTATAACTCAGTAACTCTCGGAGTGGACATCCGATCGTAACTTCACGTTTCTAAGGTTTATAATGACGCTCATACTACTTTATTACATTGTTAGCTAGTGCTTTACACGGTGTTTATTTTACTATTTTATTTATTACATATTTTCGTGGGAGTTTTGACTGCACACTATTTGAAAGTGTATGTTTATGGATTAATTATAATTTAAATTGTTGGTTGGTATGCTAAGTTTTACTTCCGTGGCCATCTGGGGCTAAATTCAGGAATGGCCCAACACGTTCTGCGAGCGGATTGAATTAATCGTTTGCGAGAGGATAGGAATGGGCTGAGCTTGGGATGAGCCTTACTTTCCTGTTAATTCGCTTTGTAAATAAATAAATGAATAAAAAATAAATTAATTTAGCCCTAGAATGTAGGTATAGTCCCTTTTAAATATTTTCAAACTACTGAAACGTTGATTTAAATCTTCTAATTCCAGAAACAGTACCTGGGCGACCGAGCTCCGCTCGGGCTGAAACACGGTACCAAGCGTTTTCCCAGAGATAAGACCAAGCTAGATCAATTTTTCATCCCCGAAAACCCCCACATACCAAATTTAATTGTAATCGTTGGAGCCGTTTCTGAAATTCTGATTATATATACAGGGTTATTTGTAATTCACTAGCATCCTTTTAACCCTTAACTCCTACCACTTAAACAAATGTTTTTTGTTTTACGGCTTTTGTCATAACTTAATATTTTTGGTGTAACAACGTTTTGAAAATTTGAGATTTCCTCTTATTTTTACGATACTCTGTGTATTTGTATGGGAAAAAAAGTGCTTCATTTTAAAAAGTCGTAAAACAAAAAACATTTGTTTGAGTGATAGGAATTCAGGGTTAAGAGGATGTCAGTGAATTAAAAATAACCCTGTATAAGTATATTGCTCGTTTAAAAGTATTAGATAGATAATAAGTAAATACGGCCTGTTAACCCTTTTTCAAGACCTAACAAATTAGATACACTACCGCAAAAAGAATCATTGTTTTATAATTTTAACAAATGCAGGATTAATTTAAAAGCAAAGCATATTTTAAACAAATTCAAAAGATTTTCTACCATACTGTAATGGGAGTAAGGTCGAATCTTTGCGTAGATTTTATGTAATCGCTGTACGAGCTATGCCTGGAAAAGGGTTAAATTCTGTGATGCTATTCCGTTCTTCACTAACGAATCAATTTTAGTGACGAGATGTGATTAGTCGTGAAATATAAATACGATGCACGCAAAAAGTTTTTTTTCTTTTCGATGACGCGAGTCTGATCAAGTATGATACAGTGATACTACATATTTGATATGTAACGGTTATCTACCTATTTAATGAGCACTTCCGACAGACTAAGTTATTGGGATATCGCCTAGTAGTCTCAATTATCTTATATCGCGTGGTATGGTAAGAGGACCATACTTTACGGTAAATTACAATCTATTTCACATCAAACAATTCTAGGAACGTCCGGACCGGACGTGGTGAGAGCAGCGAATTTATTCTTTAGGCAATGGTATTCGTCATCGTTGTTAATTTCAAAGTTTCTGTGACTTCGAAGAATCACGCGAAACTATAACGTATCGTTTTGTTATGTAATTTACGTCTAGATAAATTTTTCATGATCATAGTTGTATTTGACTTAATAATGTTTAAAATCATAAACATGTACATATATATCAATTTAATATATAAAAAAACTGGTATCATATCTGGTATAGGTAACGCCATCAGAGTTGAGGCGAATGATTACACACACAGCTACATAAAGTACTGATTGCAAAAAAGATAGTGAATGAATGAAATGACTGAGCGAATGAAAATGTGAGTTATATGATCTTAAGATGAAATACTTACGCAATACTATGCATCGGCCATTCTCCGGAGGCGAAATTTTGCTTGTCCGAGACGAAAATCCCATAAAAATGAAATAATAGTAATGTGAGCTATTTTTTTTAAGATAATTTACGCTCGTTCCCATTATGTGCACTTAAATACAATGCTCATTTATTTATAGTTTGGTAGAAATAATTTTTCAAACCTCGTTCTCCTAAGTGCCCTGACTTGTCCGCGCGCTTTCTTAGTTTACAAAACTATTTTTAATTAATTTTTAGAAGAGATTAATGACATTCTATTTAACTTTTTGAATAGGTGAATATATTATTTACAATATATTAAAAAAAAGATCCACTGAAGCCAGTCTTTCAGTACAAAAACAATAATAAAGTACATGTCCGGCGTCAAGGACTAATTGCCACTACCGTTCATATTCGTGAGCGTCCTACCCTAACCGACGATATTTGGCACGTCACTATAGCTCAAGACGCGAGCCCTCGTCTCGCTGCGACGCTTGACGATCGCGGACGTGTGTCGCAGCCGTTTTTATGCCGAGAATTCACGTAAGTATCTAATAGCCCTGACTTTGGTTTTCAAATTTTCTAATTACTCTGACCTCAATTTTTGGCTTATTTGTGAAGGTTAGCGTATTGTAGTATTTTAACACGAATGCACTGTTTTGTCCTTAATGATTTGAGATATACCTTTATTGGCAATATTTTTGTTTTAACAGTTTTTTTTAATGAAAATAGGTTTCTCCCTAATTACTACGTCTCTAATTGCCACGTATATTTCTAATTGCCAGTATCTTTATGTTCTATCTTGCTGCATAAAGAGCAATGTCCGGCTGTTACAATTTGTGTCTATATGTAGGTATGTGAGAACTACACTGGTCACCTATTTTGAATAAATATATTTTAAATAAATAAAAATAATATATTATGAGACAATTGACACCAATTGACCTAGTCCCAATCTAAGCAAAGCTTGTCCTATGGTTAAAAAAATGATGTACGTAAACGGCCATTGAATAATGTATATACCTACAGGTCAGGTAATATCAAAAATTAACAAGAACATCCGTGCTAGTGTTTATTAACCATTAATATCAAAACGAATTTCCTACTTGAACATTAGTGTATCGGAGTTATACAATTTCGACCTTTTACCGCTTTAACGAGAATAATAGTGTAAACTTTACACTGTAAAGCATCTTTGAAATAAAATCACAAATACTTTTTCACAAGAATAAAAAAATAATTTGTATTTTTAACATGTATTCACAAAGTTAAAATTTGTTTTGAGGCATATATAATTTTTGTCTTATTTATATTCTTTATTTTCTTGATACATTGTTTTAAACTTAATCCATCAGATGAAAAGCTATTACAGTTTTTCAGTTTTTTTCCTGTAAATTTGATGTACCTACCATCAGCCAAATAACAAAACAAGTTCCTATCAAATGAATATGTCAAATGAATATGTCGCTACAGTCGAACTTTCAAGTTGACAGACATAATCTATTGGCATCAATTGGCATTATTGTTTTATGACATCCAAACGATTATCAACTTTAGGGTGGTAGACCACATATTTGGCTGATGGTACTATATTACACGTTTACTCGCGGGGACCGTCGTTTTAATAATCCTCAAGTCGTAGCTAAAAAAAGGTGAGTAAAGTGGGTAAATTTATTTGTATGCTTAATGTGCTATAATCGATAAATGTGTTTTATTACATGGTTATTATTTTCAGAATGGGGAAACCAAAAAAAAACAAGAGATGATATTCTGCTGCGCAGGCAGAAGGCTGGCTAAAAGAAAAAAACAGGAACGCATTAAAAATGATCCTGTTCTGTACCAGCAACAAAAAGCAAAATATAAAGAAAAATACCTTAAAAGAAAACAAGAAAAAAAATATTACCTATTCTTGTTAATTTAACTATTAAATGGCTTCATACATTTATTATATACGATACTGACTAAAGAAAAATGCATATTTCTAATTACCCCAACCCGAAAGAATTTCAATTTTCTAATTGCCCTGACCCTATGATTTTTAAACCTCAATAGCACAAAAACCGCTACTACGATTATAGTGCCACAGCGATAAAATGGCTTCTATGGACGTAAAGATTTCATATACAGTCATAAATAGTTCAAAAAAGCGATGTATAAAAAGGGTCAGGGTAATTAGACGAAGAACACCAAACCGAAGAATGGCCGGCATATTACAATTTTTCTTTTTACTTACAACCTATTTTTGAAATAAAACAATTTGAAACTGATAAGAAATACTCGCAAGAAAAAAATCGGTATTTTATAAATAGCGAAAACTATGCTTATCTGATCAAAATATTTTATTTTCTGTTTTGTTTGAACTATATGTATTTTCCTAAATTATTCTTAAAGAAATAGGTTGAAGAAATTTTTAGTCAATCTTGTAATTCTATGTCGAGTCTGTTGAACTTGCTATCGGTACGAATAAATGTCAAAATCCCGCTGTCATTACATGACGTGTTGTTGTGTGCGTAACCTCAACTCTGATGGCGTTACCTATACTGGTATGTTATCGAATTCCTCTGAAAGGCCTTCACCGATTTTGATAAAAAAAAATTGTCTATAAAATATGTATTTGGTAGGTCTGAGAATAGGTCGTAGGCTATTTTTATGCCCCTATTTTTCGCAGTCGGAGTCGCGGGCAATAGTAGTGGTAGTCATAATAATATTAGTACCATGAAATATCCGTTTTAAGTCCGCTATACAGGCACTGATAAAATCAACATATTACACTAGTCAGTCCATCTAAAAACCGAAGATATCATCATGATCATGGCCTTTCAACGCGATTACTTAGTTAACTTTATTGCAAATAATAGTCTTCAAAACGAGTTAAACGCGATCAGCCGATACCTAGATGCCTAGAATAGCAGCGGGTTCTTATTCGAATGCCCTCAATGAGACACGTTTGCAAGGCGAACATCAAGATAATTTGCACTCAGATTAAACTTAAATGGCTACAAGTACTAGTATCTACCAATCCTTGAAAAATGCATAACTATCTACCTACCTGACTGAAATGAACACAGAGCTAACGATTATTTAAATAAATTCTTAGAAATTTAATTTATTTTTAGGTTTTTCGTACCAACATAAAAATAAGCAAGCGAAATGTTTAAAATACCATGAAATAGTACTATGTAACATATACATCATTCTTGTTTGAAATTTGGTTTCACTATAATATTTATACATTTCACAGCTTCTGAAGCTAGACAAAAGCGCTATTTAACATTATGTTCTTGATTTTTTCTGATTCTATACCCCAGTGAAGCCGCCCTTGTTGCATTTGACAGGTCCGCCAACAGCAACAGCCAGGCATCTGGGGCGTGTAAGCCTCACTTATCCTTACTAATAACCACAAAGTCGCACATAGACAATGAGGAATGCTTCTTGAGGCGGCATGTAGCCGCGGCGTTTAGCATTCTGCGCGCGAGTCGAGCGCAATGATAACTATTCACACTCGCGATGCGAGATGCGACGCCGCAACTCGAGATTACTATCATTTAGCTTTTTGGTACTTTTTATGTTGTACAAATAGAGCAACTTCTCGACATTTACGTGAAGGCGGTTCGGTTTCACTTTTGCTTTGAAGCTGTTGCCTTACAACTAATAATAAAAAATATAACCCTATTTCTCACTTACAAAATAATAATACTTACCTCAATGGAGAACGAAAACTTACCGCAAATTAGGTATTACGTAACCGCAGTTGATAACTTGTCAAAATATTAAGCAATATGGTGTCCAGTGCGGAGTACCTATTGAACTGCTGACCGAATTCGGCAGGTGCATTAAAGCCCAGTTAGCGATACCGAACCGATTTAGTCAGATAACGCTTATCTCTTAAGTAAAGTCCATCCGATCTTTACCTACGTAATAGGAGACAGTTTTTACCAATTTACGATAAACCTTTAATAAATATAGCCCCGATCATAAAAGTTATGTATTTTCACTTTATAATCTATGTTGACTACTCAAGTCTATTTTGGATGAAGCTCTAAAACTAATCGGCTATATGCATTTAACTTTTACGACTCTGACACGAGCTAACAGTTACTTCTGGTTCTGTTATTAATGTTACCCGGTGGAAAACTCAAACGAGTGGAATCTCCGAAACGGTTGCACAATTTATAGAACTTGTAGCGTAGATGGACACGTTGCGACACTGAACCGGGCAATATGAGCGAAGCCACTATGACCCCTGATAAAAAATGCTGAGGAATGTCTGACTCGTAGATATACGTATTTTTCTTAATTGTACAACCAAAAAGACGGCCGTACTATCAAAGTGATAACTTTGATTTTAAAACCACGATCTGATCCTATACAGATGGGTCATGCCATGCATGAGCTTTAAGAAAAAACTTTTAGCTCTCTTTTAATATTACGTATCTTCCAAGTTGTGTCAGTAGATGACAGGTTTTTTCTTCAAATAAAGCAAGCTTGATTTTAGCGTAGTCTAATCAATCAGAACACATTGGTGGGTCGCC
The DNA here is from genome assembly GCA_947563465.1 of Archips xylosteana. Lineage (NCBI taxonomy): Eukaryota > Metazoa > Arthropoda > Insecta > Lepidoptera > Tortricidae > Archips > Archips xylosteana. The sequence goes on along the minus strand of OX387358.1, from coordinate 10,683,729 downwards.
GCGTTACAAATTGCGTCTGGATTAAATTAATACCCAAAGTAATCAATAACTGGCACACTTAATTAGTCGGTTACACTTAAAATCCAAGAAAACACTCTTGTGATTGACTGACACTAATTTAAAATAAATAATAATATAAAGAACGTATCACACAACGTTTTTAATAGCTATTGGTTAGCGCAAAGTGCAACGATTTGTAAACGCCTGAGCATAAATGCTCTAGAGGCTCTACTCAACTCAAGGCAATTCGGATGTGATCAGATCATATAAAAAATACTTTAAATGAACTACATTTATTTACGTGTATATAAACAAAGATTACAGATAAACCGGTGTATATATTATCGAGCAATTTCAAAACGATTTCGAAGAAAAATTGCTGGTCGTTAGATAGATTTGTCGGTTGGGCAGAGTTCTTATAATTTTCTTATACTTAGTTTCGCGATATCCATCACTCCGTCCGTCAACGGCTTAGCTCAGAGGCTCTGAGTAGTAAATTTAAAAAGTCTGTAGGTACGCTTAGTATAAGTTTTACTTCACCAAAATACTTCTCGATCGCGTTTACGTAAAAAAATCAATTACTATGGAAACATGAACAGCGCCTCCGCGCGCGCGCGTCCATGTTTCCATAGAATTAAAAATTTTACGCAAACGCGATCGAGAAGTATTTTGGTGAAGTAAAACTTATACTAAGCATACTGATGTTTTCATTCACAGTAAGGCACATGGTAAGTTCCAAATGTAATTTCGCACGTAAATTCCGAAAAACTCAGAGGTTTCGAACCCACGCCCCTCTGCTTGAGAGGCCATAGGTTAAGCCGCTAGGCTATCATGAAGTGAGCTACATAAATGGCTGTTTGAGTATATGAAAAAATCACGACTGTAGGTAGTATAATCATTTCATAGTTTCGGCTGAAAGACGTCCCCGCTGAGCATAGGCTGGGCATAGACTGTAGTATATATAGGTATAAATTGTATACGCGTCCATAAAATTAAAAGGAAAACTATCTTATTATGTAGGGTTTGAGTAATAAATAATAATAGATCAACACTGAATCGATTATTTGACACTTATTGTCTCAGAAAACTACGGAACTTGCATGCGGGTGGCCCGGCACGCATTAGTAATTTCTTTTTTATACATAAACAGTAATACATAAATCCACTCCACTCCACTTCCATGTACGTTTATAGTAGTGGATCACAGCGGATTTTGGCTACTAACCTAACCTAACCTAACCTAACCTAACCTAACCTGCTTCACTATTCGACTTTAAAAATATTCTAAGACCTAATTTACTAAGTAAAAGAGATTATTTTGTAGACTAGTTACCTATACATAGATGCGCGTTAGTAATCCCAAGCGACAGAGCATTACGTGCTCTATCAAGATCGGTTTAGCACGGCAAGAGCCAAATCGCGCCATCTAATCCGGCTGTCGTAGGGTTGAAACATACGTACTTTTGCATAGATAGTCGTATAATGTAATTCTGCGTGGGACCAAAATAACACCAGCACTTTTATTGGGAGAAGAAGCCTAGACCCAGTTGTAAGAGGTAAATATGCTGGATCGGGGGGAACCGCAATACCCCTGTCAAGTTGAACGCAAGGTGAACTGCTGTATCGTCTTTTTCTGGAAGCATTTCTGGGTATTTTCCAGGTTTATTAAGAGGGTTTATACCTGCTGAGCTGGCAACGTTGCATTTTTGTTAGTTTTTCTCGATTATTCCATAAAAATTGAATGAAAATTAAAAATGTTTTGAATACAAATTGTTCTAATATATAAGTTAATGTGTCTACTGCAATAATAATTCGTGATGAGACTTTTATTTTCTTTAAAAACCATTAGGTAATAATTTGTTCGTTTTTAAAGAAAATAAAAGTCTATCACGAATTATTATTGCAGTAGACACATTAACTTATATATTAGAACAATCTGTATTCAAAACATTTTTAATTTTCATTCAATTTTTATGGAATAATCGAGAAAAACTAACAAAAATGCAACGTTGCCAGCTCAGCAGGTATAAACCCTCTTAAACTAAAGACAGACTATATTTATATAAACGCCAATTAAAGATACTTAAATTCAGTTTCTCAAGTTGGAAAATTCCAGAAAAATGGTAATTAGACACTGTTATCAACCCTACGTTTAATTTTAGCATTTTAACTATAACTGAGGAAGGCACCTATGGTATCATTTAGCGTAGAATTCCGTCAATAGAACCAGAACTGTGAGCACTTGTAGGTACAGGCATTTGCAACAAAATATTGTATATAAATCTTGTACAACTATAATGGCATTGGCATTTACTATTGAAGCAAAATTGTGCTTGAAAGAAAATAAAATGTTGAAACAGCTCAAGTTACAATTGATACCTAAATATAAAAAAACCGAGCTACATGAAAGGAGCCAATCACAAAATAATCAATAAACGTAAATATGAAGTGGTTTTCAATAGTCCAACAATTTAATAAATTAATAGTCAAGTGATCCTGTTTCGATTTTAAACAAAAGGTAATACTAACACAAAATAAAAAAGGTGTAGTTTTCTATGACACAAATAACATTATAGTAATCAAGGATCGTAGAATATAAGTATAGTTATTCCCGAGGAGCATGTTGAAACCTGAAACAGCTTGTTTCAGGGAAACAAAAGCCATCCCTGAGCTCTCTTCCGGCCCATTAGCATTGAATGGCCGCGCGCGCATGTCACGCAGATCTTTGACGCGCGCGGCCGCGATTAAACCGACTCTCAATCTAAATCAATCCACCTCGACCGACGCTCTTCGCCATATTGTTCTCGTTTCTCCCGTCGATTAAATGTAATCACCGCATTTGACACGTTCATTACATACGACGAAGTCTTTCCATCGAGCCGAGAGCTAAGGTCAAGAGCAATGAAGAAACATAATGCCGCACTTGCTTTCGCAATTGGATACGATGCACTTGTAAGACGTGACATGCGTGCACGGCGCTCAAAGAGTTTCATGCATATTTGTAAATCGAGGAAATTTTGAAGCGTAAACTATGACTTACCGGAAGTTGGAGGTAGTCGGCGATGGTATACTTGGCAGCTCCTCGCCTGATGTCTGCAAGGGCCGTGAAGTGTTCGTCCCGGCGAGCCTTGCGACGCAATAGAGCCCTTGCGTGCGGGTAAGCGGATAGGAACTCGTTGTAAGCGTCCATCAGCTCTCCCGTGAACAGCTGCTTCAGCAAGATCGCACTCTCGCTGGCATCGCCCTCGGCCGGCGGCGGTGGGAGCTCCCGACACTTCAGCGACTCCGGAATACTCTTTGAAGCGAAAGTACTTATGCCACTAGTGGACTCGCACGACGTCATTGCCCCCGCAGAATCACTCGAACCGCATTTCGAAAACGGAAATACGGATGAGTCTGCACTTTTTTCGCTACACGCTGAACTCTGTCGGATAGTACTAGTTTTCTCAAAATAATCGGGGTATTGGGGTTCTGATTGACTTTCAGTCGAAGGAGAGGATTCTTCAGCGGCGGCGCTACTGTATTGAGCATTTTTGATACAGTCATAAAGATCTTCAATGGATTCGTAAGGAGTAATACTTCCACATGATTCGCCTTCGGCGTCACGTAATCTTTCATAAATCTCTTCATTTCGTCGCCTGGTAATTGGAGTAATAGCTGAGTCGGAACGACTACGCTGCACACTGCGTACTTGATCGTAGCCAAAATCAGTCGGATTGAGAAAATCCCACCTCACTGAAGCCCAAACGTTTTCACTGGCGTCAGCGGAGATTCTATGATCAGCACAGCACTGCCCACCGGTCCTGATAGTAACGGTGGTCACGTTGTCACTGGTTTCTATAATAGAACTGTCGGCTACTGACTCATTGCAATCTATGGGAATGTCGACGATTACTTTACGGAGACTAGTGTTAATCGACGAAACATTAGACTCATTATCGTCAAATTTCCGGCTCTCCGTCGATTGTTCGTGAAAATCTGAAGTTGTCATCTCAGAAGAAACATCGACATCTCTCTGACAAAGTACCCCTTCCTGTATTAATTCATTGAGAATGCTTTTTGGTTCCGCTTCTTTTTCTGTCTTCTTTGATGAAACAGAAATGGTATCATCTTCTTTGTTAGCTTCGTTTATCAGCAGCCCTGAGTCAATGTATTTCCTCATACGCTCGGTTAGAGCCTCGCTGGCCTCCGACACGGACTCGAGGTAGTAGAACAGCAAATGGTATTCTTCCTTCGTGATGACGGCAGCGCGTAACAGCGGTTTGCCGTAAAGCTCCACTGCTGAGAATAAAGTCGAAGCTGAAATAAAAGAGAAAGTAGGTGTCACACACGTTATGTAATGTAACCTTAGTTAATAACACGGCGTTCGGCATGCTGCTAATTGAATATGCATAGCTTATCTTATAATCTACCTAGTCACTGAAAGATTTGTGGGCGTCGGAAAGGTCAGATCAAACGCCACGCCAAATAATAATTGCCATATAACTTATTCACCTTGCATTGAAGATCTCCGCTTAATCATAGGTCGATAATAAATAACCCAGACCTTTTAAGCTCCTTGAACCTATCACGTATGGATGAATGTTGATTGAGAAACGTTTAATGCTAATCAAATAAACGGTTTACTTTACAGCATTGTTATTTAATACAATGATTAAACAATTTCACGTTCTCGATGATTCGATTAGATATTAATTATAGACTGGAAGCTTTTAATTGATTCTTGCTACGCTTTAGCAATTTAAATTATTCGTAATCTGAGACATTCGTGAGAAGATAATCAGAATCACTTTGGTTGCTGACGAACTTTGAGAACTTGTTTGAAGCAGACGGAAAGAGCGTGGACAATGCCGCGGGTTAAACCTAGTTTCTAATATCGATATGATGGTCACGGCGGCTGCATTAGGTTTGCATACAAGGCACTTCTGCGAAAGATTACTGGACAATAGCATGCGTACGCGTCTCATTTATTGCCAAACCGCTTTCTACAAACAGACGCCGCCGGAATACTGAGCGCAACGGTTCGTTTGCAGCTTATTGATGACGACGTATTAGGTAGCTTCAATTCAAGAAAGTTAAAATTTCTTTCAATCCAGTACGGGAACACCAATAGCAATCGTTAACCGAAAAAAATTGAATTCCACGCGAATTGTTCAACCATGTCTCTTTTAGCAATGGTTAAAAACTCGCTTTGAAACTGTGCTCCGAACGTTTCTTAGGTACATTTTAATGCATATATAAGAAAAACTTTTTCTGAGGTTGTAATTGATAATAACTATAAATTAAAAATTTTAAAAACCACCAACGCAATTATGTCACACGTATGTTTGAACATAGAGTAAATGCTCAATTTGCGTCTAAGATACCTTCCGCAGCTAACAAAAGAGCTGATAACTTTGAAACCGCTGAACCGATTTTGATGAAACATATCTAAGAACCATTGCCAAGAAACCTGCTTTCTAATAAAAAAAACCGCATTCAAATCGGTTCACCCGTTTAAGAGCTATGATGCCACAGACAGACACACAGACAGACAGACAGACACACACACATAGCGGTCAAATTTATAACACCCCTCTTTTTGTGTCGGGGGTTAAAAATGAAATCCTTCAAAACTATCAACTATTAACTTTTCCGAGATTACGTTCTTATTTAGGCAGAACTAAATCGTAATTTTAGAAACACCTTCGTGCGAGCGAAGTAAAATATATATGAACATTTTGGTGGTCCTATTTACAATGCTTTATATTTTTAAGGACAACCTCAGTTCGTTCGGCATTAAAAAAATCAATTTACTAAATTCTAATAACAAAAATTAACCTTTACCATAAATCTTCTCCCAGGCGATAAACGTGTCCAAATCCTTGCCATCCCACTCTGGTGGTTGATACTCCACCACCAGAACCTCCCCTTCCAAGGATGCCGCTGATGCTCTTGCATCAACTGGTGCTTTGGATCCTCCGAGGAAGAGCAGTGCTGTCGGCGGCGCCAGCGGTGACGCTCGCAGGTTGGCTGGGGCCGGCAAAGGATTAGCCAGCCAGTCGAAGGGAACTGCCAAGGGTGCAGAGAGAGGTCCCGATGGCAAACCCGCCAGGACAGCTCCCGCTTCTCGTATGGTCTCGCACACAACCTCAGCTACTGTGTTGTTGGCCCATACAATAGTCTGTAAAAAAGAAAAAATTCTCTAAGACAGTTGTTCCCAAAGTGTAAAGTTTAAGAGAGAATGAATTATGATATTCGAACATATATGCACATTCTGCGTTAAATATGTGAGAGCTAAAATAAACAGTACCGTTTATGTCTAAATGGTAATTAAATAAATAATTTATTAAATTAAAAAGTTGTATTTCTACTGTGTTTATTAAAGGTAAACCTTTTATGGTTACGATATCATGGAAATTAGCACCCTCGAGTAAATTAGCGTGTGATAGAAATCAAGGAATAACATTATTACCATGATCATTTATGTATACATATACGTTATTTTGGTCTGTTTAGACATTAGTTCTATAAAAAACATTTTATACAGTACCCTTAAAGACACCCTGACTTTACGTATATGTACCTACTTACAGAAATTAATTGTAATTTAGTACCTAACCTAAGTAGCCTGAACGTGAAATTGCAATTGTTATTCAAATACCAATTTGCTTAAAGAAATGTTGAGTATTTACGTACAGTTAGTTACATGGTTATAGTTAACTGGAAATACGTAGAACGGCCCAAACGTAGTAGGAGATAATCTCACAGAAGCAACATTGAAATAGCTGGGTAGAAGGTACCTTGTTACCGTTAAAATGTTTACGTGGTCGTTACCGGCCTAACACCACGCTCGCTAACTGGGTTATGATTAAGTTGCACAACTGACAACAGATTTACTATTAAGACGTTACATTATTGCCCACTAAAACCCGTTTTATTATTTCATACGTCTAGAGCTTATAAATTGTTCGGGCATTTTTATTTCCAAACGCCGTGAGCGCTCAAATTCAAATAGATGCGGGAAAGAAAACATGAATATCGAGAAATAGGCATGCGATGCCCTTCGAGAACATAACGAGACAGGCAAAACGCATTAATATAATAACATGTAAATGCAGGAGGCTCGGAGGCCTTGAGTGAGCGGGTTCATGAGTTTTTACCGAGGGCCTTCGTGACGTCACTGCCGAGTTATGTGCCCGCCCCCCGCGCTCGCCGCGCCCAAAACAAGCCTCCTCCAGGATAATGCCTCTGATACATCTTCAACGAGAAAAAAAAATGGAAACGAGATCCAGCGAACAAGGGGCAGTCGATTTTACACAACCGACGCGTTTCGGTTTGACAGAAAGATGGAAGTTGATTACATTTTATTTTCACCCGCCGTTTACCGACGTCCTTTGAGCGTGGATGTTATGAGGAGTTCTTTTGTTGCAAATAATAAATCCTGGAATAAGTGGGTTTCGCAAATCACAAGATCAAAGATCGAGTCGGTTGATTTCTTTGGCTCGCTCAAGGAGAGACTACCTAACTACTGATTTTTTAAAAGTCAAAGTGATTGACTACAAGGTTTTCGGATATAGTTACGATTATTAAATTCGGCTGTTATTATCCGTGGCGTCCTGCGTTGACGTTATTTTTGTTTTTATGGCTAACAGTTTAAAAAATACGTACCCAACGTTTATTGCCTAACCAGTTTTTATGGACAAAACATTGTTTTGAAATAAACCACAATAAGTAAATAAAACTACGCAGCTCAAGGTAAAGTCCCCAGCTTTGTTACGCTTGCGCACGTGACAGACACGTTGAGATTAGATTTTTGGACATCTGGTTTGAACATGTCAAAAGAGCTTAGGAACCTTTTTATAAGAAGAAGCGCGGCGATAGACAAAAAGGTTAGCAATAAAAATAAGTATCCCTACAAATTACACAAAGCGTGTGAACATTTTTTTATTTGGCTTTCGCAGGTGAGTGAAATAGTCCTTTCATAAACACTGGGTACTGTAAGCTGGCAGGCGACTGCTGTATGTAGGTTGTCTATGGATTGATTTAAATTTTAGAAATAGAACAGCAGTCGAATGTCAGCCATGAAAAACAAACTCTGTAGCTTTGCAAAAGGGACAGTCAATAAAACGGAGGCGTATGACCAACAAGTATCTTTCAATTAATAGCATAAATAGTGTTAGGAAAGCTACACTCCCAAGCTCGTGGTACGATCACCACAGTACCTTACCTAGTACCACAGTTTAACAAATATTGTTAATCTGTGCTAGTACCTACCTACTACATATAACATTTTAATTAAAAAGAAAGGCATAGGAAAAAAGTTCCTACTTATACATAAATTTTTATTTAAAACACTTATCACATATTTTAAAAACTAGCCTAGCACTTTCTTTCATTTTTTTGTATTTCAGTTTACAGATGGAACCCCAGGCTTGGTAATAAAATCCCGTTGAGCACCTTTTGGGCTCGTAGAATAACCAGACTCAAGTGGCAGTAGGCAGGGTACCTACTGTACATCGCTCGTAGAACTGATGCCCGATGGGACCAAAAGGTTCTCGAATGGCGTCCACAGACCGAAAGACGTGTGTGTCACCAAAAAGATGGAGCAACGTCCTGGTTAAGGTTGCGGGAACGCGTTGGATGCGGATCGCGCAGGACCGGTCTATTTCACGAACCTTAGGGAGGCCTATGTTCGGCTGAAATGATGATGATGACCATTGGCCACGGAACCTCAATAACCAAGAATTTTAATAAATAAATAAATAACTAGGTAGGTACAATCGAATCTGTAATTTAGTTCGTCATAAAAGAAATCCATGTTTGACAGCGAGATGTCACAGTGATAATTTGTGTGAAAAATTTCCACGGTCTTCCATTGAGTCACGACATTTACGATTCAGTTGATTCGATAGTACAATAAACAGCAAATAAACTACCAATGAATACATCAAGCGGGAACCTGCACACCCTTGTGAGGAAAATTCAATGGTGTTTGCAAAGTTCCCAATCCGCACTGGGTCCGCGTGGGAACTACGGCCCAAGCCCTCTACAAAGTACCTACATACCTATGAAAGGCGCATCTAGTCTACAAGGACTAAGAGCTTTAGCGATAAATCTGTCTGTAGAATGTTTTAATTTCATTTTACAGAGCAATAAAGAGTAGGTACTATACTTCATTTAATTTAGAATTGAAAACCACAACATCATTATATTGCGGCTCGTCAACTATTTCTTACCTAGCAAATAGTACAGTACAATAGTATGGGAGCCGCAAAATAAAATTGTTTTAATGTCACTATATGCGTGTCGTCAATTGTTACTCTATCTCTAGTACAAATTTTAAAGAGATTACAGGACCTCTACCATGAGTTACACTAGTTTACAGTGACCGTACTCGCTAGCGACGGCGTAAATGATTTGTATGGAGAATTGTACTTCCGTAAGTGACCGCTAGAGGCGCTGTACACGATTCTCCATACAAATCATTTACGCCGTCGCTAGCGAGTACGGTCACTGTGAACTAGTGTAACTCATGGTAGAGGTACAGTTCACGAGCCGCAATATAATGTTGTTGTGGTTTATAATTCTAAATTAAATGGAGTATAGGTGATATCTCGGCTCTATTTCACCAACGTGACAATAAAATTGTCGCACCTATTAATACACATTATTACTGTGTCTTGGGTTCCTTGCCCAGTACCTCTACCATGAGTTACACTAGTTTACAGTGACCGTACTCGCTAGCGACGGCGTAAATGATTTGTATGGAGAATTGTGTACAGTATGCTTAGTATAAGTTTTACTTCACCAAAATACTTCTCGATCGCGTTAACGTAAAAATTTCAATTCTATGGAAACATGGGCAGCGTCTCCGCGCGCGCGCGTCCATGTTTCCATAGAATTGATTTTTTTACGTAAACGCGATCGAGAAGTATTTTGGTGAAGTAAAACTTATACTAAGCGTACAGCGCCTCTAGCGGTCACTTACGGAAGTACAATTCTCCATACAAATCATTTACGTACGCTGTCTCTAGCGAGTACGGTCACTGTAAACTAGTGTAACTCATGGTAGAGGTACTGTAAACTAGTGTAACTCATGGTAGAGGTACTGGGGTGATGATGGGCTTTTGTTTGTATAGTTTTCATTTTGTTATCCTGTGTTTTTTTGTATTTTTTTAATAAATTCTTTTATACTTATACTTATTTAATTATTGTAAGTACTAACCCAGGATTAAGGGATGTGACATCATTACATGCAAATTATATTAAAATATACGCGTATGTCGACCACGAATTACTACAATTGTAACGCAAGACTGACACAGCTTTAATCTCACGTCAAGATTTACCGACAAATCTACAAATATGTCGAATACAAAAAATATTCTCGTTTCGCAACATAATAGTCATTAACACATTTAGTGCCTAGCACCCACTAGATGTACAATAGTTTCTCGACATATGTCACTGACAAATGTCACGTTGGTGAAATAGATTGGGGCCCTGTATAACATAAAGGAATATTTGTATTTAATATGACTTAAATTTAAGTTTGTGAGTGAAGTTCCCGATCCGCACTGGGCCCGCGTGGGAACATTCTGAGAGGAGGCCTGTGCCCTGCAGAGGGACGTATATAACCTGGGATGATGATGATACAATACAATACAATACAATGCAATACAATACAATACAATGCAATACAATACAATACAATACAATACAATACAATACAATACAATACAATACAATACAATACAATACAATACAATACAATACAATACAATACAATACAATACAATGACTCTTTACATGATGATAATGACTTTACCTGCACAAAGTCAACACTATGTGGTACTAAAGCGAAGTGCTAAGTAATAAAGGATGCCCATAAGGCTGCGTATCCGCCGGAGCTGTGTGAGGATGCGTTGCGAGGGATGTGTTTGTCATGAACCAATAGAAACACTTCATTTAAAAAGTCCTAAGTGAATGAAGTGTTTCTATTGGTTCATGACAAACACATCCCTCGCAACGCATCCTCGCACATCTCTGGTGGAAGCACAGCCTTAGGGCTTACCGTGAGGTCGATGCAGATGTGCACAGGGTAAAACTTGATTATGCGCAATAAAATTTGATTTTTAACCCCCGACACAAAAAGAGGGGTGTTATAAGTTTCACCGCTATGTTTGCGTGTGTGTCTGTGTCTCTATCTGTAGCATCATAGCTTTTAAACGGGTGAACCGATTTGGATGCGGTTTTTTTTACTTTAAAGCAGGTTTCTTGGCGATGGTTTTTAGACATGTTTCATCAAAATTGGTCTAGCCGTTTCTAAGTTATCAGCTCTTTTGTTAACTGCGGAAGGGATCTTAGACGCAAATGGGCATTTACTTCATGTTCAAACATATTATGTGCGACCCGTGAGGGGTTTTTAAAGCTTTTCATTTATAGTTATAAGTTTTGTTTTTGCTAATATCTCGCACGTATGAAGACGGCATTCATTACTTTTTAATTTTATAACGTCATTTGTAAAAAAAATTGTAGTAAGTACTTGTACAGTCAAAGAAATTGAATCGCGTACCAGGGACACAACACAAACAATTTTACGATGATTTCTTCGGCAGATCTATGGAATGTCAACATAACATGACATTTGCAATGAAAAGGTTTCATCCTGGTACATGATTCAGTTTCTTCGACTGTACCCGTCGCTAAACAATAAAACATTACAGTAAGTAGGTATCTTCCCAGGTGAACTTTTCACTTCGAGCCCTTGTCTTTCAAAACAAACGGTATCATCATAGTATTAAGGTTCAAATTTAATGTAATGGCTCGAAGCGAAAAATTCACCTGGGAAGATTTATACTAGGTTTAGGTTTAAAGACATTTATTCCCATATAAGACATTACATCACTTTCATGAGAACAATAGTTCAAATTATCACTAAGTAATTATGAAATATAAGTAACAAGATCGGATCGTTATACTATACCTACCTGGCATTCCCTTGACTTGTCTAAACTTTTTTTGCCTAATTTCACTTTGTCTACCAACTTTTACTATAATGAATAGTTTGTCTAAAGTCAGTTTGTATAATTTCATTATATATAATTTTTATTTTGTCGAATTTTCATTTTTACTAAATGATCATTTGCTTAACTCTTGTTTTGTCGAGATATTATTTTATCGAAAACTCACTTTGTCGATTCTTATTTTAACTAATCTTCATATAGCCGAATAACGTTTTAACTAACATCATTTGCATATGTCTTGTTTTGTCTAATATTATTTTATCGAAAACTCACTTTGTCGATTCTTATTTTAACTAATCATCTTATAGCCGAATAACGATTTAACTAACATCATTTGCATAAGCCTTGTCTTGTCTAATATTATTTTATCGAAAACTCACTTTGTCGATTCTTATTTTAACTAATCATCATATAAAACGTTGTTGATGAGAATGAGACACTTCACTTCTATGCGCTGCGCTACGCTCCCGCATTAGCCTTTGAACCTAACCATGCCGAGTCGCTTCCGCTCCGACAGGTCTTGATCGCTCGCTGGCTTCAATCGCTATCATTGGAGTCAGCGAGCGAGCGAAGCGAGCGAGCAAGACCTACCTGGGCGGAAGCGACTCGGTATGGTTAGGTTCAAAGGCTAATGCGGGAGCGTAGCGTAGCGCAGCTCCCGCATTAGCCTTTGGTGTTAGTTATTTTTTTTATGACCACCCGGAAAATCATTATCATCAAAATTAGTTTATTTTTGAACTATAACTTGTATAGGCACGCTTGACTTTGGGATGTACATTTTTCCTTATTTCTTAGTTCACAACACCAATAATACTTATTATTGACATCCCGATCATCTACGCTCCCGCTAGCATTATACCAAATCAGTTTATACAAAATGAAATTATGCAAAATGTACGTTAGGTAAAATACAATTATGTCAGTCAAACATTATACGAAATAAGTTTATACAAAATGAAATTATGCAACATGTACGTTAGGCAAAATATAGTTATGTCAGTCAAACATTATACGAAATAAGTTTATACAAAATGAAAATTATGCAACATGTACGTTAGGCAAAATATAATTATGTCAGTCAAACATTACACGAAATAAGTTCATACAAAATGAAAATTAGGTCATTTAAAATTAGATGAAACAAAATTATATAAAGTAAGTTGTATGTAAAATGACTTTCACTTAAATGAAAATTAGGTAAAATGAAACATTAGGTTAAGTAATATTAGTTTATCTAAAATTAGGCAAACTGATAATAGGCAAACAGTTGTTAGGCAAAACAAGGTACAACCATACCTACCTACCTAAGTAGATCGTGGAACTATTGCCACCAATTGACCTAAATAGTTCCAAACTAAGCAGAGCTTGTACAATGGCTTGTACAGAGCATTCGTATTTTGTCAGTTACTGTTTAATGCATCTTTTTGTGTTAGGTAAATGTTCAGTACATATCTCATTTTAGTCTTACTTATTTGATTGTTTACTTATTTATCAGGGCAAAAACGGAAAAGGACAAATTTAGATTGGGTATGAATAGTTAGTTGCTAAAATGTCATTAGTATGTAGTCATTCATTACTCATTATTTATGGTCTAAAAGTTGAAATAATTAAGTTTTTCAGAAAAATCACATATTCATTATTATCTCGAAAACAGTTAAACTTTGGAAGTATGTTTAAGAATCACCTGAATATCTTCCCAAAACACCCTGTGTAATATCTGCATCGACCCTCAAGTCTTCATTTAAATATTTTCAAACTAATCGAAAAAGCCAGTACCTTCGTGTAGGGTTTTGAGTTCTTCGTCATAGTGATAGATACTAGATATAACATTATGGATTTAGTTTTAGATTATAATTAAAATATTATCTGCTGTTACTGTGCCTAGCCATTTTTACTAAAGCTTGCCTACAGAACTTCATCACGAGAACCAATGAAATGACACAAAACAATCAACCAGTTATACTTATAACACGATTCAATAATCCATGTATTATAAAGAATCGTGACATGTTTTTATACTGACGCACCTGACCGTACAGACAGTAACAGATCTCAATTGAGAACAACATACCCGTCGCGCCATCTACCTGTGCTATACAGAACCGCTTAGCGCAGTAGAACGCTCAATGCCGATTCGACTTCGAGTTACAACGACGCTACGGTTGGTGAGAACGAAAGTCACAGATGGCGCTGTTTAATGAAAAATGACATTCGTCAACATGCATGACCAAAAAATCTGAGAACAATAGGTTACCCTTGCCATATCAAACCGCATCGTTAGGGTTTACATTTGTTGCATCTTGATAGTAACGTAATGTGGCTCTATTTATTGCTGGACTTACCTACTGGACTAACAAACACAAAAACTAATGGTTGTATGGTCACAAAAAATAACAAGAAATCCGTCCAGCGACTCCCGCTAACTGAAGGTAAAAAACCCCCCGGTATTAATATGACCACGGCAAAACCTCTGTCATATCACGCGCCTGGTGGTAATTCAATACTAGGTAACTGAAACGCTAAAATGGATCTGTTATCCGGTCATGCAAAATACATATGTGAAATAGAGCAAAAATTACTCTGTAAGTGTAATTACTATCTTTCTACCGCCATCAAGCACATACTTGTACCAGTATTATTCGCTTAAAATGAACACTAACTTAACCGCTGAAAGCTGTGCGTGCATGCAGAAGTTTTTATGTTGTCATTGGCATAGACAAATCGGTTATCGTCGAAATAGGATACCTAATGCAATCAAAATAACATGGCCATTGCTTGGCCATAAAAAGCTAGCGTCCGACGGTGCAAACACCATCATCGATGACGTCAGTGGGTCAAAGCAATCGAGTTGGAGTCTAAGTGAGACCACGCGCAACGGCAGGTAGATAGCATTAGTAAGTACCTACCTAAGGAAGGTAATAAACGGGGTATTTTCCATTTTATTACAAATATTACTCGACAGAAGAGAGAGAGAGAAGACGTCTGCATACTGTGATATTATTGAAAAAAAAAATATTACGAATATATTGATATCATCATCATCATCATTTCAGCCGAAAGACGTCCACTGCTGAACATAGGCCTCCCCCAAGGCTCGCCAAACAGATCGGCCCTGCGCCATCCGCATCCAATGCGTTCCCGCTACCTTCACCAGGTCGTCGCTCCATCTTGTTGGAGGCCTACCTACACTGCGTCTTCCGGTCCGCGGACGCCACTCGAGAACCTTTCGGCCCCATCGGCCGTCAGTTCTACGGGCGATGTGCCCTGCCCACTGCCACTTAAGTCTAGCGATTCTTCGAGCTATGTCCGTGACTTTAGTTCTCGCGCGGATTTCATCATTTCTAATGCGATCCCGTAGAGAAACTCCAAGCATAGCCCTCTCCATCGCCCTCTGAGTGACCTTGAGCTTCCTTATAAGACCCATCGTTAGCGGCCACGTCTCAGTGCCATAAGTCATCACTGGCAACACACACTGGTCAAAGACTTTTGACTTGAGACACTGCGGTATATCGGATGACAAGATATTGCGGAGCTTCCCGAACGCTGCCCAGCCGAGTCTAATTCGTCGATTGACCTCTTTCTCGAAGTTGCACCTACCCAATTGGATTGTATGTCCCAGATAGATATAGTCGTCAACAACTTCGAGCAAAGTATCTCCGATTACGACGGGAGTTGGTACAACATGGGCGTTCGACATGACCTTCGTCTTGTCCATGTTCAATTTAAGACCAACTCTCTCGGAGACTCTTCCGAGGTCAGCGAGCATCGCACTGAGGTCCTCCAAGGTCTCAGCCATAAGCACCACGTCGTCGGCAAATCGAAGGTGAGTGAAGTATTCGCCATTTACATTGATGCCACGCCCTTCCCAGTCCAGAGTCTTGAACGCATCCTCTAGTGCAGCGGTGAACAGTTTCGGAGAGATAACATCTCCTTGTCTGACTCCCCGCTGCAATAGAATGGGCTTCGACATCTGATCCTGAAGTTGGACGGACATTGTGGCGTTATTATACAGACACTTCAGCACTTCGATGTACCGGTAGTCTACTTGGCACCGTTGGAGAGACTGCAGTACAGCCCAAGTCTCGATCGAATCGAAGGCCTTCTCGTAGTCCACAAATGCCAGGCAAAGGGGGCGGTTATACTCCTCGGTTTTCTGTATAACCTGCCGCAACGCATGTATGTGGTCCACGGTGCTAAAGCCTTTTCGAAACCCGGCTTGTTCGGGAGGCTGGAAGTCGTCTAACCTGCGCGCGAGACGATTCGTGATGACTCTCGAAAACAGCTTGTAAACATGGCTCAGAAGTGAAATGGGTCTATAATTCTTCAATAAGGTATTATCGCCTTTTTTGAAGAACAGCACCACTACACTTCTGTTCCATGCTTTTGGTGTTTTCCCTTCACGGATGGCGGTATCGAATAGTTTCTGAAGGGCTTTGAGGATCGGTTTTCCACCCGCCTTCAGAAGCTCGGCTGTTATTCCGTCATCACCAGGGGCCTTGCCATTCTTTAGTTGTTTGAGAGCCGTACTAATCTCGTACAGGCTGACGTCCGGGATGTCTTCGGTATAGTGCCGGGTTAATCTAGCTCTCGGGTCTTCAGCTAGATCCATGACGGGTTTCTTCGTTGATGTGTACAGCTGTCCATAGAACTTCTCAACTTCTAACAATAGCTCCGGTTTAGAGGTCACGATCCTACCTTCATCGGTCTTTAACTTTGCCAATTGGCTTTGCCCAACAGACAGATTCTTGGCAAAAACTTTAGAGCCTCTGTTGCGCTCTATCGCCACCTCAATACTATTAGTATTAAACTGGCGTATATCGCGCCTCAGAGACTTTGAGATCTGTCTGTTAAGCCGCCGGTATTGGCAAGCGTCACCGGATGTCTGTAGGATCATTTTACGTCGATCTTCCATGAGCTTTAGAGTAGAAGGTGTGATTTTTTTGGTTCTATTTGTACGGTGAGTCTTAAAGAACTTTGACCCAACCGTATGGACAGCTTCCACAAACCCGTCATTGTAGTCATCCATGCCGCTTCCTAGGCATTCGAAACGGTTTTGAAGTTCGAGCTGGAACGTTTCGAGGTTTTGTAGCTGGGCTGGTGCCGGGCGGAGCGTAGACTTTATCAGTCGCGATCTTTCAAGCTTGAACCGAATATTCAATGTGCCTCTTAACATACGGTGATCACTCCCGGTTTTAACCGCACTGATCACGGAGACATCATTGAATATTTGCTTCCTCGTCGACATAATAAAGTCTATCCCGGATATATTGATATAGGTAAGTAATAATAAAACCCAGTCTATTCCTGTATGTAGCTTCCTAGCATGTTAGAATGGGCGTAAGCTATCTCCGAAGACTTCGCAGAACCTCGCAACAATTTGGAGTACCTATAGGTATAATCTAATCATACTGAGTAGGTAAGTACATAATGTACATAACACCATCATCAAAATATACTCCAAGATCACGTACGATTCTTGTAGTTTAAACTAGTACGGGGAGTGAGGAACATTGTCTGATCACGCTCATGTCACACAATTTTTAACTAACTACTTAATTAAATTTAAGATACACTCCTACTGTAACTACAGATCATATTTCTGTGTTTTGGCAAATAAATAAATTTATTAAGTAAAAATAAGAATTTCATACAGCTCCTTTTCTTTTCACTTTAGGTGCTTCATCACCACTGATGGCACTTTCGTGGAATCAGCTAGGTAGGCTTTGTAATGCATGATTGGCATGCGTATACAATCACGCCTGTATGAACGATCGGAATAAAATTCTATTCCTTGTTAACGCTTGTCGGCATCTTCTATCTTATCTACGGGCACTGAACTAAGTTAGACTTCAAGGAACCTATCATTAGTGGACCACAGTCAAAGTCGCACGCAGCACGGATGTGAGCGGGCTCGCGGAAGGCCCGCGTCGATCGGATAGTGCACTTTCTACGCCACACACCTATTACACCTGCTTTTATTTATTAGCCGTTCATATGAGGAAGGCGGTGGGTCGGCTTGACACTGGTTTTGATATTATTTATTTCGCAATTTTGTTGCCTGAATATGATGACTTGTCGGTTCCCTGATTACAACATATATTGCAGCTTATCTAGCAGCTTATTTTGCAGCTGTAGGAGTGTTCTTATTGTAATGATGCAACCCTTAAAGTATACATAGATAAATATTACCATCTCAGGAATTACAACATTCTGGGATAGGTTCTACATCTAGGCTTCCGTACGTCGCCAGGTATCCGCCGTATCTAGGTACGAGTAGGCACGTAGAAAAGGAATACATGGATAATTAAAACACGCTCGTATTTCTTAAATTTTGAACCCTGCAGCAAAATTAATAACATCTAAACGCCTCGTCCAAATGTTGGAAACGAATGTCGTCAGGTCGCATACTGACACACTTTTGCAACGTCGGGCGTTATAATTACATTTTTATCAATACAAAAACACATGGGCTGCGCCCGCGCCGCCAGGCTGGCGATACCCGCTAACGACCAATATTTGCATTTCTTTTCACTTTTTATTTGCTTTGACACACATTATGGGAAAACGGAACAATGCTTATCGTATGGAATTAATGTTATGCTACTCTTACCGAATTTGTATTATTATTAAACTTTCCCTGTCGCTGAGATGTTATATTTTCAAGGTTACTTTTGATATCATTGCAGTTTCATTCTTACATTATTCTTTTTTGCTTTTAAATACAGATACAAATGTATTGACATGATTTAGATTTTTCACGGTGCTTCGAATACAAATTAAACTGAGAATAAAAAAAAACTTACTTCGATGATAGTATAAATCAGATAAATAGGATCAGCAAGTTCAGCTAGGTAATTAATAAAATGTCTTTCACAAGAACCAGTGTCATTAATATTATTTCTAAATTGTATTGACGTGAGAACTTGCTCCAACGTCTTAATTCACCAGAGCAGAGGATCGTTAACAGAGTGCGGTTAACCTATACCTACTGATTTTACTTTTTTTTTTGCCTTTTCTCGAATAGTTTCTTATAACTTTTGAAATATTTAATCCCCAATAAACATTTCTGTTTGTGATGTCATAATCTGATTGAAGCAAACATTCTCTATATTTAGTAACTATATGTGCCCGCAGTTTCACCCGCGTTAATGGTTATTGTGTCATAGCATGATTTTATATGTAAGCCTAGTCTTCTTTGATAAATGACCTCTTCACCACAAAAGTAATTTTTCAATTCGAACCAGTAGTTCAGATTAGTGCATTCAACCAAACAAACAAACAAACAAACTCTTCAGCCTTATAACATTAGGCAGCCGTACTGAATAAAATCTGTATACCTATAAATTAGCTTAAACTTTACTCAGTACGGCTACCAGGACTTATTTTGCTTTGAAAGATACCTATAATATTCAGGTGGTAGTCAAATGCGACTGCACAGAATATTTACCTAGGCATCAACAAGCCTCTTTCTTTTACTTCAATCAAAAACTCTATTTCCCTCCCCAACTCCGAAATTCAAGTTTCCGTATCACTATTGTTTACTTTTAATACATCATTGTTCGTAACGTCGTTGTGGAAATTAGAAATCGTTCATTGCGAATTCGTCTCCTCAGTTTCGGTCGTTTCGTTGAGTCGTCACTCGTCAGGGGTCGTTAGGCAGCACTTCCGACCTTTGTCAACCGCGGGTCACTTTCTCGACTACCTTGGCGCGTGCAGCCGAATGTTCGCCCAACTATATAGGTTTCGCTCTCATTGCTACGATTTCGTTTTCTGGTACCTCAACCGCTAGTCACGTGTTGTATTTGTGTACGTTTTTAGACCCTGCCGCCTTAACTTTTCATACCATATTCGTGTACCTACCGTATTCAGAATGACAACATTAAAATATGTGCCTCTGTGCAATAATACGCAAAGTGGACCCCGCAACTTGAAGTATTCGATTGCTGCTTTCCTGCATTACTTCATATTTTAGAAACCTGCTCTAAAATAAGTTACCTATGCATTTACTCAAAGATCTATATGAATAGAAGTTGTTTTGTAATTGTTAATCAATAGATAAACAAGCTATGATTTCATAAGTCATAGTTCTCTAGAATAGGCAGCCTGGTCCAGAACAAAGAACGTCTCGTGCCACAAGCGTAGCATGCTTATAAAATATTTATACTGCACCTGTATTACCGTTTGCATTTATACTTATCAATTCATGAGTCTACTCTACTACCTTTACCTTACCAATTCAGGTGTAGCCATAACCATATTGAATTAGTCATAACTGAAAAAGCTGTAATTTATAAGATTATGGATCTGTTGATTTTTAGTTTCTATATTAAGTAATTTTAACCTCTGTACATACTATCGAATGAAAGCCATAAAAACAAGCTTTCTTAATTTTCCTAGGAGTGAAACAGGATTAATTCATCCACATTCCTATTTTTCTCCTTCCTTACTCGTAAATTTATATCGTCAACTTCCCAACTTATCCAAATTGCCATATCGTCCACTGTCTTGACACGCCCACCTTTCTATGTCGTCCACATTACTAAATCGTCGACTATTCTAAATTGTCCACATTTCTATGTTGTCAACTTCCGAACTCAATATCCCTAACGGGGTTTATTAAACGTACTTAAACGCTTAAAGTTTTAAATCAGGATACATGTACGTAGATGAGCTAGGACTATGGACCGTTCAGGAAAGGGAATGAGTTAGCACTGTGGATCATTAAGAAACGTTGGTAATTTTGCATCATAGGATAGCTAAGAAGTGGTCGACGTAGCAATTGGGACAAGTTACAAAGGAACCATACTTATGAGATTTGTAAGTATTCTGTCGTTTTTGCAATTTGGACAAGTTAGGAAGGTGCAATAATAGGCATGCAGACGAAATCATTCTCAGCCCTAAGAGCATCGTATTCTTCAGCTAATGCTTTATGAAACAAGACGGTTACAAGCGCCTAACATTTATTAAATTTCCTTATTTTTCGTTCTTAAACACAAAGTTCATGTCATGAGTATTTCGCAGAGTCCAATCCTCAACTTATTTTTAGTGGTCAATTACTCATGGTATTTAATGACTTTAACTTAAATTAACATAAGTTTTGAATCGAATGACGAATAACGGACATGTGGACTTAAATACTAGGAAAACGGAACCTGGGCGAGGCTGACTCATCCGCATGGAACGGACTTTGTGGCCAAGCTTCGATAGCTCTGTGATCAACTTATATGATGTGTGCACGTCGCCTTACCAATAAAATTGCTATACGGTTCATTAACTGTAATAAAGTCAATTTTCTCGTAAATTTTATTTATAGCTCAAGGACTTCTAGGTACTTGACCTTAAGCAAAAAGTTAGAGAGTTATTAAAGCTTGAGAGTTTGAAGCTACCAGAAGCTTATCTTCCATTACTTCACTTTCAAGAAGAGGATAAATGGGTTTTAGGTTTTGCTCCGGCTTTACTTGCAAAAATTTTCTTGCCCCACCACATGTTGAATCCTCAGTCGTGAACAGAAATTAATGTTTCTAACTCTGTTAATGCTGGGTAACATAATGCATTAACTCAATTGTTTAAATTTGTCTGATAAAATTTGGGATGTTCATACTTCGTTGAAATGAAATCACAAACTCGTATGGGCACCTCACATTTAATAAGACTAATTCAAAGAAATGAGTTAGTGCATTATATTATCTATACTAATATTATAAAGAAGAAAGATTTGATTGTTTGTTTGTTTGTTTGCATTGAATGGCCTAGTGGTTAGAGACCCTGACTATGAAGCTTGAGGTCCCGGGTTCGATTCCCGTGTCGGGGCAGATATTTGTATGAAAAATACGAATGTTTGTTCTCGGGTCTTGGGTGTTTGATATGTATTTAAGTATGTATCTATCTATATAAGTATGTTTATCCGTTGCCTAGTACCCATAACACAGGCTTTGCTAAGCTTACTTTGGGACTAGGTCAATTGGTGTGAATTTATTTATTTATTTATTATTTATTTATTGAATAGGCTCCGAAACTACTGGACCGATTTCAAAAATTCTTTTGCCGTTAGAAAGCTACATTATCACTGAGTGACATAGGCTACTTTTTACCGCGGGAAAATACCTTTTCCTACGGGAAAATTAATTTATCGCGGGCGAAGCTGCGGACGGAAGGCTAGTCCAACATAAACTGAGTAACAAACAATAATTTCTGTTCACAACTCAGGATTCACTCTGTATTTAGACAATTTGTTTGTTGTCTTTGAGTATTCAACTTTTGTTGTAGTCATCGTACCTACACATGAACGTAAGAAACAAGAATTTCTTAATGTTTTTCCTAAAATATTTACAAATCCAAGACTTCTTTGTCCTTAAAGTTTAGAGTTAAAGTAAAACAGGCTAAAGGATAATTTTCGATTTTATTTGTACGACGTCGCCGGAGAATAACAAACACGAATTCGTTGGTAATAAGGATTTAACGGAGCCTGGAAATAAACGCTTGTTAAAGAGGAATTTTAGTACAAATCGTGCGAATTTTACTACCACACTTAGCTTAGGTTAGGCTATGCCGTCGAAAGAAAGGTCAAGTCATGATAATTAAACCACAATATTTATATTTAACGCGGGAACGTACATAAAGTTTAAAAAATAATGGGCGAAATACATGATAGATAAAATATAATTTGCTGTTAAACTATTACTTCTACTTATTAGTCAAACGAACTTTTTGAACGTGTAACCTACTGTTTGGTCAAGGCAAGATTAGGCTTATTTTATAACCATTTATAACAATCCTGTACAGTGGTCAATTTCTGAGAGCATTGCTTTATATCCAACGAACATTATTCTTTTTTAACTTTATGTAAGTAGTACGTGCCTTAGATTATTTATTCACTAGATAGAGTGTCAGTAACAAACACTGGCATAGAAAACGTCCAAAAACCCATTTGACAGCTTCATATTAATATCACGTTATGTCATTCAGACTGAAGGGGGACAACTGACATATAAGCCAATTGTTGGCTTATATTTTTCGGGACGTTTTCATGCTTCCGAAGCTCTATCTAGTGTATAAATAATCTAAGGTACGTGCCCATTTAAAGCACACAGAAGTAACAATCCGAAAAAAATTGAATTAATAACTTTAGTAAATAACTGCTCAATTCAGACAAATCATCGACAAGCATAGTCATCGCAGCATCGAGATCGATTTGATGCGCGCACGCATTGTCCCGGCGTTCATTGTTAGAAGTCATTATGACATGGCCGAGGCAAGGCACGGCCTTCGACAGACTATACTGTGTTATTACAAATTGCATTGCGACTTGCTAATATTGTTTTTATACAATGAACGTAAGACTGCTACTGTTGCTCTGTTGCTTGTGTTAATCTATTATTGAGATGCAGACAAACATTGTTAAATATTATGTTTTCTTGACGGCTGGCACGGGTGACCGCAACTTGTTTTATCGCTCAGTGTCTTCGAGTGCCTTAGACGAAAAGAGGCGCACTGTGTGACAAACTAAAATATGGCGCGCAGCGCAGTAGGTACTAAACGTTTCATTGGTCTTGATTTATGTTATACTGTTTCTTGTTCCTGAAAACACTTTAGGTACCTTTCTAAAGTTAATAAAGCAGTTTATTTGCTTTATTTGCTAAAGCAGTTACAAAACGCATCCAAAGTGTAGTGAAAAAATACGGATTACTCAAGTCTATGATCGAGTTTAGCTCGACAGTTTCGAGCTAATCCGTAGCTCTTCTTAAAGCCATACGTAGCACTTTTTTTTCGCTATGTGTGACTCTCGCGGTAGTTTTATTTTCAAAGCGCATCCAAAGTAAGGGTATAAGTTGGCTGCCGACTGCACGCAGCAGCAGCAGACGACGTGTAATTCCCTCCGTAGCTAGCGTAGCTAGCGACACGTCGTCTGCTGCTGCTGCGTGCAGTCGGCTGCCAACCTTTACGATTTTATTAGTGGAGATACGTCAGATAAATATCTAGATTTAAATCCGTGGTAGAGCGTTAAATGGGTACTTTTTTAATGTATCTACGGAGATATTAGTTGTTTTTCGGTTTAATTGTTATTTTCGTGGCTTTTTTTGGAGTTGGTTCATTGGTATACTTAATCAAATTTCAGCACGCTAATCACGCTGTACAATATATTTTAAGTATTACAAATTGCCTTTTCGTCTGCAATCTTGTCCCTTACTTGACTCAAATGTAGGTTACGCTAAAGCCTTGATGTGTCTCGTGTCGGTCAGTGGTCACAATGTCCTCAGAGCCAAGTCAAATTAGGAAATTCATTTGCGTTCTTTTGTATAACAAATAACGCTTAGCGCGGCTGCGGTATTTTGCAAGCACCGCAGCCTTCATTAGGGCAGGATAGCCTCGGGCTCGAGCTCTCAAGTGCACTCGTGGAGCGAAGTGATAAGGGGCGCTGCGAGGGTAAGCCACAGCGCTACCGAACTTTAACTCGTGGCTTCTCCTGTGTTAGAAGTCCATGACAAAAGGTTACGGTAATATTTTATAACTACAAATTAAAAAAAATAAGAACCCCCCAACACAATTAGGTCACATATTATATGTCTGAAAATAAAGTAAATGTCCATTATGCGTCTAAGATCCCTTCCGCAGCTAACTAAAGAGCTGATAACTTTGAAACAGCTGAACCAATTTTGATGAAACATGCCTGCTTTCGAATAAAAAAACCGCATCCAAATTGGTAAACACACACACACACACACACACACACACACACACACACACACACACACACACACACACATACACACACACACACACACACACACACACACACACACACACACACACACACACACACACATTCACACACACACACACACACACACACGCACACACAGCGGTCAAACTTATAACACCCCTCTTTTTGTGTCGGGGGATAAAAAACACAACAGTCGCTTCGGACACCGCCATCTATTGACTGCAGAAGAAGTTAGCACGACATCTTGAAAGCCGAGATAAATCAACGTTCTTGTTCAAAGTTAAAATATTATTCCATGTGAACTGGATTACTGGGTACAATATTAAGTACTTATTCAATGTCCGAATCCAGGTCTTGGTCTATCTGTATCCCAGCCAAACTTTCAACTAAATCCGGTCAGCCGTTAATGCGAGATTGAGCATCAAACATCCAAATATCCAAACATCCAAACATTTTCAGAAACTTTCTCATTTATAATTATAATATCAAGTAGGATAAAGGCTGACATACCGAAGGTAAAAACAAACGTTGTAATACAGAATATTGGAACCACAAAAATAACAATAGAGGAATAGAGATAGACTCTCCTTCTACCAAAAAGTGCACACTTTATGTTTTTATAAATGTTATTAGATTGCCGTAGATACTCACCAGTGAAATGTACTTACTTAATTAAATCTTGTTGAAGCACAATTTCTGCGATAAAATAACCCATTTTTGCAATTTTCATCTTTGAGTACGGTCGACCAAGAAAGTGGTCTACCAGTTTTGACAAAAGTTTCTGTGACATCTAAATATCCCTAAGTCACTGTCATCATGTTATTGCAAGGGAAAAACGACCTCGTTGTATCATGACGTGCAAATGAACTTCGACCGTAGGGGGGTAGACCATATTTTTGGCCGACTGTACCTAACCAACTCTAGTGACGCTTTGTTACAAACTGTCGAAAAAATAAATCTGGCTTTTTAACTACATAAAGACCTCGTACTTTGACTTTACGTGACATTTCTACTACTCTTATTTTCTGTATTTAAAACCTGTCGAGCTAGAAATTTGAGTAAATGAGTTTTCAAAGACTTAAATTTTCTATAAAACACCTACGTTTTGTTAATTTAGTATTACTTCCTGAATTAAAGAAAACTCCATAAACAAATAAAATCGTTCTCTCCCTTCACTATTTATCGTATCCTCAGGCTCTCTCGCTCTACTCGCTTAAGGTTTCTCTGAAACGTGAATCGTTTTAAGTCACCTGCCACATTTTAATGCGATCGAGTATATTGCAAACATGTATAAAAATATAGCATATTACGTATAGGCATCGGTAGCGATATTAAGTAGTAAACTGCGTTTTGTTTTTAAAAATAAAGGAAAGTCTCCTTTACATACAATGTACGGTCAAGTGCATAAATAAGTATCGATTTAATCCTCCCATCGTGCATCGTTACATACCTATACCTTAATTCGACGACATAAGAGCTATGGGACATATTTATGAGCATGTTATGTGCACCCATATTTTTACACTTGACTGTCACCACCAAGACGGCACGGCAAGACGGAGTATCTCCACATGAGGCGATACAGAGAAACGCGTGCTCAGCGCGACTGTCGGCCGGGGGTTCAGTTTACCAGGGAGCCCAAAAGTTTAGGTATCTTGGCTGGACTATTACCGATACAAACACAAGAGACGAGGAAATAAAAATACGCATACAAAATACTCTGCGGTGTAGTGCAGCCCTCCACAAGGTGCTGGTGTCCAAATTTCTCAGCAAAGGTACAAAACTCTACCGTCATAAGACCTATTCTTATGTACCGGTGCGAGGCTTGGACTCTAACCCAGAAGAAAGAGTACCAGCTTCTGGTGACGGAACGTAAGATTTTTCGGATGATCCTGGGACCCGTCAGAGGAGACGATGGCACCTGGAGGATCTGCAAGAATGCCGAGATTGAGGAGATGAGCCCAATATAATCGGCGAATTTAAATCTCACAGGCTTCGGTGGCTCGGCCACTTGCTGAGAATGGGGGAGGATCGAGGGGTCAAGAGGGCATTTTTGGGACGGCTAACTGGACTGGCTGGGCTGATGCTGTGGAGGCGGATCTGCGGCAGCTTCAATCTGGTAATTGGCGTTAAACTGCGCAGGATCGGGTTAAGTGGCGTGCTCTCGTATATTCGGAGACCTTATACATCTCCAGCTCTTTTTATTAATATTATTATTAATTTTGACCTTGGAGGCTTCTTACACCTCTAATGTATGTAACTAGTTTACGTTGACATTTAGAGACATATAGTCTAAATTTAGATGAAGTATTTTCTATT
Organism: Archips xylosteana; assembly: GCA_947563465.1. Taxonomy (NCBI): domain Eukaryota; kingdom Metazoa; phylum Arthropoda; class Insecta; order Lepidoptera; family Tortricidae; genus Archips; species Archips xylosteana. Next base: position 10,656,681 of record OX387358.1, on the reverse strand, counting down.
TATTATTAACTCAGGGACTTTATATATCCCTTTGCTATATTTAAGGCTGTATATTGTTAAGCTTATGGATTTAAACTCTTATTTTTTAATTAATACTTTATTAACTAGTCATTGGCCCGCGACGTCGAAGTTCCTAAGACGGTCCCATAAGGCTTATGGGAACGGAAGCGATACATGCCCTCGGTACCGCTCTGCTTTCAGAGCATGACATGAGTGCGTGTGAGCCAACTTTAGGGGCGGCAGGCGTAAGCGTTTGCCTTTGGAATCCAAAAGTTTAATGGTTACTTGACCTGAAATGTGTTTTTAACACAATCATTTTTAATTATTGTGACATTGGAAGACATCTCCAATATTTTTATTTTTTCCTTTTTAATTTTTTTTTTTGACGGTGGAAGCATTCTACACTTCCACTTAACGTAGATATAGTTAAGATGTAGGTATTGTTTTAGTTTTTTTAACTAAGGGACCCAATACATCCCTGTATTGTTTTTTTATATAATTATTTTTTTTATTTACTTAATTCTATATTTGTATGATTTTTTTAATTTGTAATTTATTATATTTTAATTTGAAAAGATGACTTTCTGCCAAGTTTCTTGCGGCGCATTCTTCTTGGCAATGATGGTCCTTACGAAAGCGCTGGTAGTTTAAAAAAAAATACATGTAAAAGAGCCCTTTGTGGCCTACTTGCAGAATAAACGTTTTGATTTTGATTTTGATTTCTCGTTTCGGAGGCCAAGACTCACTTTGGGTCATTGAGCCAAACTAGTTAATTAGTTACATACAATGTGCTATTTCCAATATTTAAGGTAGCCCTACATGTAGCATTCGTTTTTTCCACCCTGTATAAAACACAAAAAGATTTTTATCTAGGTCCGTTACAGACATAGAAGCCATCCAACCGATGTGCCCCAAAGTGATTTCATTTGAAGCGCAATAATGCGAAGATGGAAGATAGTTTCAGACTACCTACTTAAAGAATGCATTAACCACAATCGGTCCATTCATGAGTCGATTGTACGCGGACGAAGTCGCGGACATAAACGGGCGTAACCTATGTCATGCACAGTAAGTAAATAAATAGATGACTAAGTGTAACATACGTTTAAGACAATCACATCAAATCACACTTTCACATCGGATTCAAGATTGTAAACAGTGCTGCGTTTTAGACACTAAACAATGAAGTGTGAGGGATCCGTATAAGGCGCAACAAACAAGCTGTGGCCATGCAGTGATCGGATGCTTATACTTAGTTGTGGTGGTTGTATTGGTGATAAGAAGGTGGAAAGGCCAAGTCCTCTTACCTCTGATGCGACTACCTTAAATGTATAAATGCCTATGTATATAATATAATGTATAACTATGTATAATTGAAATAAATAATAATAAAAAAGAACTAACTCCCACTATAATATATGTATCTATTTATTTTACCCTTTTTATACAGAATTTGTTTGTGCTGATTCCGGTCCAACAAGTTTGATGCACGGATATGAAGGGTTTGACTGAAAATCAGCGCTGTAGCAGGCATCTACTGCAGCTTATGCTGAGTCAAATTCCTTTTCGACATCTATAATTATGTTTTTTGTTTTTATTGTTATTATTGTTCTTTTTATTTTTCTCAGTGTATTAGTCAGTGTATTTTCTTTTTTGATGTCGAATAAAGTTATGTCTATGTCTATGTCTAAGAATTTCTTAGTTTCTTAATTGATGATAATGATTAAGTATACATATATGTGGGAATATTAGGTTAGTTTGTATGATTTACCTGGTAATACTGTTTGCTTTAATTTAAGAAAAAAGGTAAAATGTCAGTCGTTGAAAGTCAGTAAAAGCTCTGTACGTATTCTAATTTGCATCCTATGTTTAATACAGTTTTAAAGGAATAACTTGTTTGTTTTTCGACTGCCATCCCCACAAAATTATGGGGGCTCGTCCGGGATGGTGAAAAACATCGAGTTCAAGACGAAAGATTGTAAGACGTAAGAAGATTCATGATTTGAAATTCAAAAATAAGCTAACGGCCATAGTCACCGCTAGTTAAGCTGTCACTTGGTCAGTTGTTATCATTGACAACAAGATTGCGTTTCGTTGCTACAAGTTCACTATGAAGGTTGATGTATGGCGCGAAAATCATAATTGCGTTTTGTTCTTGCGAGATTTATAAAGGTGGACACACACTAAGATTATATTTTGTTATAAAAAATATCAGATGTTTTAAAGAAAAAATTATACCTATTAAAAATATCAACGGAATAAAAGAATTAATCTAGAAAATAAGACGATTTTCTAAGATTATCAAGACGTAAAAGACGATAACCGGAGATATTTTAAGAAGTGAAGATGCCACGTAAGAGGAAAGATGGAGAATCTAAAACAGAGCAAGAGCATGATCAAGAACAAGAGCAAGAAGAAGATGAAGAGGAATATGCTAGCGCAACTCCGCGTATTTCATTTACTGATTTGGAAAAATCTATGACAACATTTAGTGGAGACGACGCTTATGGAATTGAAACATGGATCACAGAGTTTGAAGATATCGCATCGTTGATGGAATGGAGTGATTTGGAGAAGCTTATTTATTCAAAACGGCTTTTAAGCGGAACTGCACGTTTGTTCCTACGATCTCTACAGGGTGTTACAAAATGGAATGTTTTGAAAAAAGAACTCAGAGAAGAATTCTGTTCCAGCCTGAACAGTGTTGCGCTACACAAACGACTTGCGTCACGAAAGATGAAGACTAACGAAACATACCAGCAATACTTTTTACACATGAAGGAGATAGCTATACTCGGATCTATAGAAGATGAAGCATTGATGGAATATGTTATAGACGGCATACGTGACACAGAATCTAATAAATCGATTCTATATGGAGCAAGCAATATGAAGGAGTTCAGGAAAAAATTAGAATTATACGGTGAAATAAGAAAGAAGATTGATGCAAAGATGCACAATTCTAACTCGAAGCCTTCCCCATCACCAAGTACTTCCAAAGAATATCGTCCGAAGCCGAAGATGCGCTGCTATAACTGCGGTAGTACTGATCACATGTCTAAAGATTGCACAAAAGGTGTAAAATGTTTTAAATGTAACGATTTTGGACATAAGTCGAGTGAATGCCGGAACAAAGAAATAAACCAGCTGACGATACAAGAAAAGGACAAAGACCGTTGCGTTACACCATATAAAGATGTGCACATTAACAACACCTCAATAAAAGCCTTAATTGACACAGGGAGCGATGTAAATCTTGTCAAGGAATCGTATGTTGATAAAATCAATTGCAAGAGTTACAACCACGACTCGGTGCTGTGCTTGAAGGGCATCGCTGACCATGAAATACACACTAAAGGATCATTCATGGCTAATATCCAGATTGACGACTGTTATTTCGACACAACGATCCATGTTGTGGAAGATGATTCGATACCGGTCAATGTCATACTCGGAAACCCAATTTTAAAGGATGTTGAAGTTAATTTCTCACCTGAAGGTATTTCAGCCAGAAGAGTAATGCACTTAACGACATTAAAAGATTTTAAAGAAAATTCATTGGATGTTGCACAGAAAGGATGCAAAGATGAAATTAAGATGGTGATTCAAGACAAAAATTCTGCAGATCCTGAGAAAGAATCCAATGTTGAGCTGAAGATTATCCTTGATGACGAAACTCAAATTCTCCAAAATCCAAGATGTATTTCGCCATTGGAGTTTGATACACACAAATTTCAGAGCAGTACACAAACTTCAGAATGGCTTAAAGCTGATATAATCGCTCAAAGTAAATCAGACTCTGCAAGTCCAGTTGTTCAGGCAAAGAAGAAAAACGGCCTTTATCAGATGCGTATCGATTATAAGCGACCTAACAAACGAATAAAAAGGAAAGACTTACCTTCAAAAGTTGCTCGCTGGGCGTTGTTGCTCGAAGAATATGATAATACCATTGAACACCGACCTGGAATAAGGATGAAACACGCCGACGCTCTAAGAAGATATCCTATAAGAAATGTTTATGTACTTACCGATATAGCATCACAAATAAGAAATGCCCAAGATGAAGACCTGAAACTAAAACTGATAAAAAAATTATTAGATACTGAACCTTACGAAGACCATGTTATTGAAAATGGAATTTTATGTAAAGTAAAGGATGGCAATAAACTGATTGTAGTACCAAAGAAAATGCAAACTGAAATTATACAAAAGAACCAGAAGATAAAAGAACTTATACCAAGGAAATACTATATCGACCACATGAAAGAGAAAGTTAAGGCAGTGACAAATAATTGCATTGAGTGTCTTTTGACGTCGCGTAAGAGAAGAAAGAAAAAAGATTACTTACCAAGTACTTATCACATAAACCACCGAAGCTCTGCTAATCAGATGAAACCCTGGCTTGTTGCTGAAGATTCCGCACATTCATCCGAGACTGATGAATGAACAGGATGGCCGTGTGGGAATATTAGGTTAGTTTGTATGATTTACCTGGTAATACTGTTTGCTTTAATTTAAGAAAAAAGGTAAAATGTCAGTCGTTGAAAGTCAGTAAAAGCTCTGTACGTATTCTAATTTGCATCCTATGTTTAATACAGTTTTAAAGGAATAACTTGTTTGTTTTTCGACTGCCATCCCCACATATATATTAAGAAAGAAGTTACATAGGTATAATAGATTTAACCTATTATACTTAATTCGAGCATAGGACACATAAAACAATGATAAACAGGGTATAGGGCCAAAAATGGAAATGTATTATACGTATACTAAAGTTTTGTAGAAATACTCAAATACAGAGAGTGTCTCAATACTCAACAATAATCCGGTACGGCGCGAGATGTCAAGTTATAGGTTATCGTTGAGTTTCAAAATATCCTGTTTATAGAAAATATACAAAAAAAAATTAAAAGAATATATATTCATAATGAAAAATACGGAAGCGGTTACAGCAATTCTAATGAGATGAATCATAAATGATGAATCATGAACTGTTACATAATATAAAGCCGTAATTATAGTCAATTACTTAGATCTTTAAGATTATAGGACAGAATCCTTTCAGTCTGCATAAGTTTTTGAATGAATAAGAGCTCGGTTCAAATATGGGTCACAATCGGTTGCGCAGCATCTCAGCCGGCCAGCGGTCGGATCGATGTGCAAACCTATTAACGAACACCTGATACCTACAAACAGAAACGTAAGGCGTATGACAACTAATCAAACCACAAATTATTTCAATTAATTCCTATTGTCTACCATAACCGAAACCATGCAGACAGTAGAGCGAAAGTCTTTGTTCGCCGTCGCATTTCAACGACGTGACAACTGTCATAATACATATAAATGCAAAGCACATCTTACCTTGGATTGGTGTGCCTGACCGAAGTTGAGTAACACGCGAACTACATTGGTTAACCGGCGTCAGTGATATAGGTGTTTTGCATTTGCTCAGAAAACCGGTCAAGCTTTTGAACTGGCGAGAAACTGTTTTTTCACATCTCATGCTCTTAAAATGTTACTTTAGTTTCTGCATATCGGGACTAAAGCTCTTTTTTGATCTCTAGGGATTAAAGTAATTTTTTTTTAATTTACTTTGGAAACCCCTAAACTGCCAAACACGGTGTTTGTGGATGGAGGATTATTGCCATTTTCAGTGACTGGGCATAGACAATTTTTAAAGCTTTCCACAGACCGCAGCGCGCTGCGGGTGCTCCGAAGCGCTCCGTAACGCCCGCTCCGTAGCTCTCCGTAGTGCCCTGCGCTTCGGTCTGTGGAAGCCTTTAGGGCGTGGAAATAACCTCAAAATGACAACAGTATAAAAAATATTTTAAAAAATAATAATTTCGTGAAATACCATGAATAATTACGAATATTAATCTATTTAATTATATTAAAGATGAATTCATTTTATTATGCATACTTAGTCCAATTAGCTATGAAATAATTTTCAAGTTTGAATCTGTTGAACAAATTTAAATTGACGCGGAACAAATTTAAATTGCTATTTGAATTCTGAACAGACGTCCATTGCTCGTATTGAGCGTACGTTGTATAAAAGTAATATTGTAGATTAGTATACCTAATACATCGTTTTTTTCCTCGCATTCAAAGTGAAAATTAGAGTGTTTAACGCGAGACTAAACTGCCATAATGACACGCGAATTATAGCCACCCTCGCTCAGCTCGGGTGGCTAAATATCTTGTGTCATTATGGCTTGTTTTAGTCCCTTGTTGAACAATCTACTATTAAACGCTACGTTCTTAGTGCTTCTTTAAAACTGCCCATACAGTCCGATTCGCGGAATCAATCGGTCACGATAACCGCTTGTGGTCGGAAGAAATAACCGGGCTAATAGATTTATTTTAGTTCAAAATTAAAACACAAGTTCAATAAACAACGCTTCATCCGGAATACACGCGACCTGATCATTAAGCACTGCTCTAATTATTCTCATGTAAAAAAATGTATCTAATTATAATTACAATACATTTTCTTAAGACAAAAAGTTGCGTGAAGCGATTGATTCGTATTCTCCGCATGCAACGGTCAGATATTACGGTAATTCACAGGCGATCGCGTGAGTGAAATTAAGGCATCACGAAACTATCGGTTAATTCACTGTATTATGTGTACCAAAACGATAAACCTGTTTCCGCGTTGCACAACACCCTGTATGATATAGTTCACAAAATTAATTATATTCAAAGTACGATCTGGTCACCTCGTTATTACCCAACAGCGGAAGATAAACCATAAATCATATATGACAGGTGATCTTCCTCCAGCTACAATGTAGTAAATTGAAATATGTAATAATCTCATGGCAGATGACGACAAAAAGAATTTAGGGTAATTCCAGGATAGATGCCCCAGTGGGATAGATGCCTCGATTTCAATTTCTACTAGTAGCAAGGCTGTGGTACCAAAATTCCACTACATAATAGCAAGCCCCCTCCCTGCAAGCCTCTGGGCCGCTGCTATCATGAGCAAGAGCGAACGCGTTTAGTCCATGGGTGCCAAAACCTTTCGCGGCGAGATCTCGCAGAGCGTGAAAATTATATTCGTAAGTATTTGTTTTTGAATAACTTTAGACTAGCTTATAATTTGCGCTTTTAACTAACTCATTTGGTTGCACTGAAGTTTAGGCTGCATGGATTAGTATATTTTATAGTAATTTTATCATTACTTGATTTTTTATCGAATAGGGCATCTATCCTCTGCGAAAAGTATAGTTGCCCCGTTTTCGATCGCTGTAGATGCCCCTAAGGGCATCTATCCTCAACTTGTTTTAAAAAGAAAAACACAAAACGAAAAACTAAAAACAATTGACCCTAGCTAGGTAATTATGTAATGTAGGTAGGTACATAATGATTGGTATTTAGTGAAGTTTTTTCTGTATTTGCAGATAAGTACAAGCAAAATCACATTTTATATGGAATTGATTGAGCTTTTATAATTTGTTTCAGTAAAACATCCAGTACTAGGATTCTAAAATGAGAAGAGGCTCGTGGCTCATACTGTTCAAACTAGGCGAAATTTCAATGAATATAAAAGACTGATAACTTTTATTTAACTTGTTTATTTTCAAAGGGCATCTATCCTCTGACGCATTTTTGCGACGAGTCGTCTATCCCCCACGGTAGGCACCTATCCCATTTATAAGGGGTCAAAAAAAGTACGATTTACATAAAATCCATAAGATTTATATTACAAGAAGTACAGTAAAATAATAGATTAAGGACCATAGTTATCAAACGCATTGGACGCAATGCTATAATTTGTTTAGTTTTTGAATTATAAAGCTATTTCAAAAAGTGGGGCATCTATCCTGGACTTACCCTATTCAATACAAGCCGAAGACATTGCAGATGTGAAGAAAATGGTTACTTTGTTTACGCATAGAACAGACTTAAATCTAATGTTCGTATTCTATTCTGAAAGAAGTGTGTTTATTGTAAGGAATTTTGCGGTCGGTATTTTCGGAGCACTGGTAGAATCATTTATTGTTATGGGAAACAAAAGGTATTTTGCAGGAGAACTATGACGCTTGTGGTGTTTTGACAGATTGGCCACTATCTTAATGAATACAAAAATAATCCTTACATATTACATATTATGCGTAAATATATCAGTTTACTATTATTGTTAAGACTGTTAAGAGGCTATTGTATGGCCATGCTAATTTATAACTCTATTATGTTTCGGCGAATTAGTCATACATTGTTTAACAACATGTGAGATAATAGGCTCGTATAACCTGTGATTGTCTTAGATAAGTGTGTTACCTTAGACATATGTTAGTCTGACAGCAATACACACAGTTGCACCTTTTAGCGGGGTGTCGGGAGCGTGCCAGGGCCGCGAGCGCATGTAGATATGTAACTGTGCATACTTAGCTGTGCATCTCATGCGTATGAGGTGTAAGTAAAGATACATCGTCCTCACAGAACTAATGATAAAAAGAATAGAGATGTCATGCAAGCTAAAAGCGCGAGGCGCACGTTTGACTCAAAAGCCATATTTATTTTCCCAGTTTAGTACTGTAAAGAAATCTTTAGGGGTCGGGATGAGGACAAGCTATAATTTTATCTACAACCTTAAGATTTCTTGCATATTATTTGCTAATTTTCATGCAAGCGAGTGATAAAACTTCAAGTATGGTTTGAATGCCATAACTCTGATGTGCCCAAACACGCTCCTCTAAGAACACATTGTTTTTATTTTAACAATCAGCAATCACGAACCGTTCAATGCAACGGTAACGAGTGCTACGTGGGCCGAGCGATCGCTTTGACGACCATGATTCGATTGATTTACATTACACGACGGACAATGATCTCACAGGGGAATACTTTTTAAAACAATCATTCTAATAACATTCTCATATCACCGGTTGTATCATCTTGGTAATCGGAAAGTCATCTACGATTGACTTGCGGTCATTGGTCACAATGAACGCAAGTGGATGTAACAGTTGTCAAGAGTTACGGAATGTCTGCTTTGTTTGCCGCCTCCACAGTCGCTCAATTTGTGAACATTAAAGATAATGGCTGCGTTATTTCAGATAATCATACAGATTAGTGCATGATCGAAAAATTGGATTGTAAGGTTGTTAGTTAGTTTGACTAATCAAAGCGTATCTTTAACCACTTTAAACACTTTTATTCAATCGTTTCAATCGACAAAGGATTGGTAGTCCTAGAGTAAATAAGAGTTGGTGGAATATCTCAACACATTTAGATTTATGTAGTTAGATTGTCAACTCATAGTCGACTTCAAACCCATCGGTAGTTTTATAAAGGATATAAAACTTATCAATATAAAATCTTAGATTCGAGAAACTAATAGAATCGATCAAACCATCCTAAACACGATCACTTTAGAATAAAATAAGTTTCATTCTTCTAAAACCTCCCACGTAATGCACAATAATGGTAGCAGTTCCTTAAAACTGTCTTGAAACCGTTCCACTTTCGCACTGGCTGCTTGCTGGCTCATAAAAGGAATCTAGAGGACATTTGCATTGAGGTGACCAACATGAGCTGTGTAGGAGTGAAATAAATAAAGCGGTATTTATGTGCAACGCAGGACTGAGCACTAAAGTGCTGGAAGCTGAAATTGTGGTTGATGCTGTGAAGTAATTACAAATAGGGCTTCTGCAATGGAGGTTGTTTAGGCTAACTTTATCCACAATTTAACCATTTGTTCCCATATAACTCCACGTTCGAAACAACTGGGCTTAAACGCAAGGCACATGGACGCATGGACTGTGCTTGCATTAAGCTGTGGCAAATCTTTTGGAGAAATTAAAAAATAAACCCTTTTTGGTATTTACTTTGTACACCTACAATACGGCTACAATCCGAAATCTGGCCCAGATAACAGAGTTAAAACTAAAGCAACTTACAATAAAAGCTAAGACAACATCGCCAGAAGTATCAAAGCTAGTAAACATGGCAGCTCTGTTCTATTGTCGAGTGTGTCAGAGGCGTTAGGGTGTGTTGAGATATTTTCGACACCTTTGAAATTTCCGATGGTGACTGCAATCAGCAGCAAAGATGTCTATATGGAAGAAGAATTTAAAGACTATACCAAAATGTATTCGAACACTTTCACCCTAAACGATAAAGTCGTATGTTAAATGTCATTTTTTCATATCTACAGAGGTAATTTGTGAACTTTTGGACTCCATAATAAACTTAATAAATAGCAAAAGGCCGGTAAGTAGACATACATCAAAGTAAAATCAAAGCGAAAGTTGTTTGTATTCATTAACAACTACTGCCATTTGTGAACAACTGAACATAAAACGCCCTGCCCATATCAAAATATGGTAAGTAACAATACGTCACCATTATCAACTAATTAATATGCATTGTATACACACTTTATGAATCGCTGAAACCGGTATTGACCCCGATTGTGAAATGTGGAGCATGACGAAAAGGTTGAGATACAACCCATACGAGTTTTGTGATTTTGTCATCGTAAAGAACTTTGGCGGGAAAGGAAGTTTCCGCCTTTACGTTTACATAAGCAACTTTTTTCGTACCTACAATATTCAATTTTGATACTTTACTTAAGCTAATTATGAATTATTATTAATTACTATTATTATCTTCTAATATATAAAAATCTCGTGTCGCGGTGTTTGTTATCGAACTCCTCCGACACGGTTTGACCGATTTTATGATTTTTTTTTTCTGTGTATTCGATAGGTCTGATAATAGGTCGTAGGCTATTTTTTATACCCATAATATGGCAACACAACGTTTGCGGGGTCAGGTAGTCTAATATATAAAAATCTCGTGTTACGGTGTTTGTTATCGAACTCCTCCGAAACGGCTTGACCGATTTTTATGAAACTTTTTTCACTATATTCGGTAGGTCTGAGAATAGGTCGAGGCTATTTTTTTATATACCTACCCCTATTCTCCGCAGACGGAGGCGCGGGCAACAGCTAGTTCATGAATAAGTTGCTTTAAGGCAGTGTAGAAGATGAAGTGACGACCTGGTTAAGGTTGCGGGAACGAGTTGGTTGGATGGATGGATGGTTATGGAGGACGGTCTGTTTGGTGAACTTTTACGGAGGCTTTTGTTTGGCAATGGACCTCTTTCGGCTGAAATGATGATGATGATGAAGTTACTTTAGATTTTAATTGATTGTTTCTCCTGTCCTTTCGTTTGTTGCAAGCGATGCACACGGCGTAGCAAGTTCTTTTCTTATGCTCTTGACAGTCTGTGATCCTGTTTACTGTGGAATACTTATTAGCTTTATAATTAACTTGATATATAATGTATTTAACAATGAGTTAACTACCCAAATAAAATCATTTCCATTTTCATACGCCTTACCTATATAGTCGTTGCAAACGGTTTGTGATAAAACACATAGTTTCCTGTTACAGAAACTCGTTGTAATTTGACATGTCACCAGATAATGCTTTGACGTTGAAAACGTATTGATGAAGTAATTATCAAAATAGAGGAATAAACTATACTGACGAGTAAAAATAACACGTCACTCTACGAAATGTGATACATTTGCATGAAAAGCAACTTTTTTATACCAGACTATCTATGTACATATATATCATTCTTTGAAAAGCCCTGCAGCCTAAACGACTCGATGGATTTTAAAGGATTTGTCACACTGGATGCGTTCTGCGGTCGCGGTCAGGTCAAAATGAACGCAGCCCGCATTATGTATGAACAACATTGTCGGTCTCTACCTATACATATATTGCGCATGCATGCGATCTGACCGCGCGCACCGCACGGTCAGATCGTAATATCTATACAATTTATATAGAGACCGACAATGTTGTTCATTCATAACGCGGGCTGCGGTCAATTTGACCTGACCGAGACCAGTATGAACGCAGCCAGTGTGGCAAATCCTTAAAGTATGAGGTGTCATTACATTACATTCGTCACAGTTTTGAGAGTGGACAGAGTATATCGTCATCATTTCAGCCGTAGGACGTCCACTGCTGGACATAGGCTCCCTTCTATAAGTAGGGAGGCCTATAGGGTATATTTTTTTACGGAATCCCCATGGGAATGGAAATATACAGGAAACACGGATTTCCGACACTACCTAGTATATGATTTAAAAACTTTCTATTAAATTTAACTTGAAATTTGGGACATTATAAGTACCTAAGTCGGTGGCCCAAATACGGACATGTAACGTAAATAATTGAATTTTAAACATGGGGACCGCTTTTGGGGGTGAATAAGAAAATATTTTTATGCAATCGGGTTTTTTTTCAAACCAGGACAGCGATCTTATTACTCGTCAATGTACGTATAACCACAAAGTGTATTATCTAAATTGTTATTTATACCATCTAGAACGATTTATTTGTGACAGATAAAATGCACGCTCGGTGACCGTGAACCACGAATATCGCTGAGCGAAACGTAGAACCAGTTTCCTGATTTCAAATTTTATACTAGACGGATTAAAAGTAAAGTGAATGTTATCTTGAAAATTCCAAATAACTGGTTTATCAACCAACCTTAGCCAATATGGACGTTAAAGAACAGATAGATATTTGAATTCCAGAATCAGAAGTAGTTGAGACGCAATATTTACAGGTAGTATGATTTTATGTTAGATTTCCCTAGAAAAGATACTTGTGTAGGTAAGTGAACATTGAAAAGACAATGCGCATATTCCTTTTAAACAATGACTAATACATAATTGTTCTCATTAATTACATACTTACATTGGTATTCGTTACGTCTGCTTTACACTAGGTCAATCGACAGCGGAGTTTGTGTTTTATAATAAATTTTTACACTAAAGTTAGCAGAGTTAGTAAATATTTACTTCGATGAAAATAAAATAATAAGCATTGTAAAAGGTTATGTAAACAAGTTCACAATCCAAAAACCGCGAATATCCGACACCTGTTTCCTCAATTATTTTTTATTTACTGATGGCTCGTGGCGTTACAGTAAATTAATATCTACGTATAGCGTGTTTCCAATCAGTTATTTGTCAAAAATGTGTATTTATATAATTAATGAAATAGTCGAAAAGCGAATGCATCTATTTTTATCGGTGGCGCTGGTCATACATCGCGTCGCGTGCGTTAAAACCACTCTAACTTCCTTATGCGATTTATTTCCGAACTGTCCTTGCTTTCACCTAATGCCGATCACTTAAAAACATGACTTATATTTTAATTCCATCATTTTATCTTATTTCATGTATTTTGCCTTAAATTTTTCACAGAGCTATTTTAGATTCATTATTTTTTTTAAAAGTTTTAAATAATCTATACCTATAAAACAGTACCGTGACTGACTGATTGGTGACTGACTGACAGACAATGCATAGCCTAAACTACTGGTGCTAGAGACTTGAAATTTGGCATACATGTACCCTTGATTGATGTAGAGGTGCACAAAGGAAGGATTTTTCGAAATTCCCACGGGATAGGGAAATATCTAAACTTTCTTTGTTTCTATGTTTGTAGGGGAATCTCCGAAACTATTGAGCCGATTTTAAAAATTCTTTCTTCATTAGAATGCTACACTATCCTTGATTGACATAGGTAACTTTTTATCCGGGAAAATGCAAAATTTCCACGGGATAAAAATAAATTAATTCAATTTCAGGGCTGAATTTAAAAATTCTTACATTTTATGTGATATGGCTATCCCCAATTGACACAGGCTACTATTTCTTCGGGAAAATACAAAATTCCCACGGCATAGAAAAAACTGAATTCAACTTTGAGGCTGATTTTAAAAATTCTTTCATCAGTAGAAAGCTGCACTATTCGTGATTGGTATAGAGTACTCTTAATCGGGAAAATACAAAATTCCCGCGGGATAGAAACAAGTGAATTCAACTTCGGGGCTGATATTAAAAATTCTTTCACCAATAGTCAGCTGCACTATTTTGATTGACGTAGGTTACTTTTTATCCGGAAAAATGCAAAATTCCCACGGGATAGAAATAAATTAATTCAATTTCGGGGCTGATGTAAAAAATTCATACTTACATGTTTTGCGATATGACTATCCCTGATTGACATAGGCTACTTTTTCATCGGGAAAATAAAAAAATCCCAGGGGATAGAAAAAATGAATTCAAGTTCGCAACAACTTTTAAAAATTATTTTACCAATAGAAAACAGTTCTTGATTGGTATAGACTACTCTTCTTCGGGAAAATGCAAAATTCCCACGGGATAGAAATAAGAGACTTGAACTTGGGGGCTGATTTTTAAAATTATTTCACTAATAAAAAGCTCCACTGTCTCTGATTTTAAAAATAGGTCAAAACAGTTATTTCTATCTCGCGGGAACTTTACTTTGCACTTTCCCGGGATAAAATAAGTCAGTTTCAATCAGGCACAGGCCTTCTTCCAGAACAAGAGGACTTGGGCCGTAGTTCACATGCGGGTCCAGTGCGATTTGGGAACTTTACACACGCCATTGAATTTCTTCTCAGGTGTGTGCAGCTTTCCCCGTGGTGTTTTCCTTCACTGCAAAGCTCATAGTAAACTTCAAACGTAATTTAGCACATGAATTCGGAAAAACTCAGAGGTGCAAGCCCGGGCTCAAACCCACGACCGACAGAGACCATAGGTCAAACCACTAGGCCACCACGGCTTAGCGGCGGCTATAGAATTAAATTATTCCTATTCCGCGGGAAGTTTGCATTTTCCTGGCATTAGCCTATGTGTTATTCCATGTAATGTAATAAACTACCTGTGTGCCACATCCAAACAAATTAACGTTATTGTCTTTGCGTACGAAGTCGCGGGCAAAAGCTAGTATTCTTATAATTATATAGAGTGACTTGTTATTTTTACTCGTCAGTATAGTTTATTCCTCTATTTTGATAATTACTTCATCGATACGTGTTCAACGTCAAAGCATTATCTGGTGACATGACAAATTACAACGAGTTTCTGTAACAGGAAACTATGTGTTTTATCACAAACCGTTTGCAACGACTATATAGGTAAGGCGTATGAAAATGGAAATGATTTTAGTTGGGTAGGTAACTCATTGTTAAATACATTATTTATCAAGTTAATTATAAGAATAAGAATAAGAATAAGAATAAGAATAAGAAATCTTTATTTCGCATAAGTAACGGTACATGTTAAAAAGAAAAAAAAATAAAAACAATAATTGAAAATAGAGATAAACTACTTATACGAAAAAGGAGTCCACTCAGCACTCGTCGGGTCACTAAGGGTGGCTCGACGCTGATATTATGTGGAGCTATATTCCACAGTAGACAGGATCACAGACTGTCAAGAGCATAAGGAAAGAACTTGCTACGCCGCGTGCATCGCTTGCAAAAAACGAAAAGACAGGAAAAACAATCAATTAACTTAGAACTTCATCTATAATATTGTTTAGCTATCTTACTCTTTATCGGTCCCTTGCTAAATGCTCCACTCATCCACTCAAAGTAGACTGGTAATGATCCCTTAAGGGATTATTTCGTTTTGTACATGTATCTCAATGGTTGTCAAAACTCATTATTATTTATTTTTTCTTTGTATTATACAATAAGGGTTTACATAAATAAAGACATAATTATGCTGACATGCCGTTTAACTAATGGAAGAAATCTAGTGCATTTGTAACGTTATCGCGATTCACACACGAATCGTTCGATAACCGTATGTTGACAATGTAGGTACTTCAATTTTGGACCAGTATTATTGTTGTAGCAACACACCGTCGCGCCAGGCATTTGGCACCACTGGCACCATTGTTCACAACCAAGTGAGTATGTAACGCACCATGTCATTGTGGCTGATGCCCAACTGTGAAACATACTAAAAAAGACAAAACAATGCTGTAATTTAGCAATCTACTACCTACTAAGATGACGTTTACCGGCACTTGTGGGAACTGCGAAACAGTCGTGAAACAATACTCAACTTGGTCATAATCATAATCATTATGATGTGTGAACTGTGAAAGGTTGAGGTTTGGCAAACACGTCAGTCAAATCTGCTTTTTATTTACAGACCTTAGTTAGTTTGCCCTGGCTTTAGTTTGTTGTAACTCTTGGTAATTTTTTCATTGATAGCTTTGTGAATGGAAAATTCTTGTTAAATGTGTGTAGTTGGTAAAGTGCAGCGTCAGAGTCAACGTCAAAATATATTTATTTAATTTAGGCTATAACAATCACTTATGAAAATCAAGGAATCTACCACCGGTTTGGAAATATCCTGTTGAGAAGAATCCGGCAAGAAACTCGACAAGGTATTTTTTTTTTCAAACATCTTTATACATATTAAATTACGTAGATCCAAAGTATTTTACATTGCAATTTTTTTAACACGGTAGATACGCTATTTCAGACTAGGGATTACTAATGCGAATCGGAATAATATTTCCTTTGAACAATTATAACTGAAGATACACATTGCCGAACAAAGTCCCCTTCAAAGAATGTCCGAACTTTTTTATTTGTTTGCATAACAATTAAAATCATCACCTACACAGAAATTTGAACCTAGTCTTTACTTCATTACAGTCGAATTTCGGTTGACACTTGACAGCTAAACTTAACAATTTCACGCAACGTACTGAGAAAAAGAAGGCCACTTTTATCAAAGTGGCGCTCATTTGGCTCGGACATTTTCGGGCGCGCGACTGTGGATCTACAGTTATAATTGATCAAAGAATATTTCCAAACATCCCTGTTCATGATATAATCATTCTTTTTTTGCACGTGGTTCGGCCCGTGCCGAAGTAACGAGGAAGGTGGACTTACCCTTATTCGCGGCCGACCTCGCTGACTGGCCACGGGTGATTTTATTTTAGGAGGCACTGCACAAGTCTCCGCTAAGTATTCTTATTGAAAGTTTTGTATGCTGTACAAGCTCGGAATTATTATAAGTATATTTTGTCACTCGCGACACGTTACAGCACAGTTTTATTATGAAAGAAGATGAAGTGACAGTGAATGACGTGTACCGTGACATCGGGGTCTTATGGCCAGCGTTAGCGAGGCTTGCCCCTTGCCCACCTCCTTGCACACGACAAAACGGCGTAACCATCACGCCTCAGATATTAACCTTTTCAACGCCAACGACACATATAGGTGTCACATAGTACAGTGTCAAAGTGATCTTGACACAATGACATAAGATTAAAAGCAGGTTTACGTTTTGTCGAGGCGCGGCGTTGAAAAGGTTAATATTTTCTTGACGATAGAATTGAATATAGCTTTTTGGTTATAGCTTTTGGAGTTTTATTATAAATATATGTGCAATTTCCCAGAAACTTGGGCTTTAAGCTTCCGTGTGTTAGTAGGAATAATATGATTACATGGACAACAAATACATATGTGAAGCTACTCCTGACAGTTTAAGCATTGAAATTCAGTTCAATCATTAATCACCAATTGCGCAGATGAAACTAACTAAGTAGTAAAATTGCGCTGAATAAAAGTCACGCAAACAGAATTATTAACCAGTATGAACTCGGTTATTCTTCAGTGAAATTTTTTTCATAAGCATGAACAATGCTGTTACACGTAATTTTCACCATGCTCATCGCATGACATTGCAGATAAACTAGGTTGACTTGAAAAAACCCAAATAATTTTTCTTTAAGAATTCTCTCTTAATTAAAAAGAGATAAGCTGTGTTCAGGCAATAAAGTGCAAAGTTTGTTTGTTATCTTATTTGAGAGTTTCCGGTTTCGTGTCGCATTATATGAGGCAGTTCGAGTTCTCACATAATAAATCGGCTAGATGAAAGTGAAATTACATTGCAAGCCGTGTAGATATAACACGGAACGCCGCCTTTGTTATGGTTATGTAAATTGGGTTACATTAGACATGTTAATAAGACCTCTGTGACAGTATCACCTGCTGTTAACATCTAACATGTAAGGGTGCAAATAACAGCTACGTCAAGTGTTAATTTTGATAACAATGGTTATTGAGTAGCATTAGTGAGGTCATATGTCGCTATTAGAAGTGTGTCATGTTTGATCCCTTTAGTTCTATTGTGACTCTGTCGACATAAAACTGCTGTAGATAATGAACTAAAGCATGGACCCTCTTGTATGTAAGGTTTGGGCGCTATGTCACACCCCTCTAACTTTGATTACAGTAAAGTTAGGAATCTCATTTTTACAGATTTTTTAACATTAGGTACGAGTAGTATTTAGGAGTTAAAAGTGATGCCAATTTCAAACCGACATTTAGCAATAACTGATAGCATAATATTTACTTCATTAGTTCTCCTAGGAACTGTGGAGACAAAAAATCTTGAAAGTGCTATCACATCACATTTTCGTACCTAGAACTAATGCTTGGGTACTTATATCTTATCTTACTTAATATTATAAACGCAAAAGTTTGTATGGATGGATAGATGTATGGATGTTTGTTACTCTTTCACGCTAAAACGGTTCTATGGATTCTGATGAAATTTGGCACATGTATAGTTTATAACCTGGTTTAACATATAGAATACTTTTTATCTCAGAAACTTGCATAGTTCCAACGGGATTGTGATATACGAATTCTTTGCAGACTTCAATGACTGGGATGATGATAATTCGTTACGTTTTCTTTTCATCTTCTAATAACAGCACCCGACGCAAAATAGAGAGACGTTCTACGTCCACGTGTAAGAAATCTGTGAATCATCTGTAGTATCATAGTCCTAATACAAAATTACCTGTTCGGGTGGCGTTTGTTTTTTGATATTATAACGTTAATTTAATGGCAGTGGTTTTTCTTCAAGATTAATTAATATTGATTTAGCCGTTTTATGACATGATATATTAGATTTGAAGTGAAATGTCAGGGATTTTACGCATATTATAAATTATAAATATATTTTGTGATTATTATTAATCAGAAAAATCATACGGAAATAGAATAAGCAGACAACTTGGCAACTAACTAGAAACGATAGTAACTGACATTGTAAAACTAACTAAATTAATATATGTATGTATATGTAGAATTCTTACTAATATTATATGTGGCTGTCTAACTAATTAATTTTTAAACACTTGGTCGTAACTTTCAATCTGCTTTTGTTCGGTATCCCACTATGATCTCATGGCGTGCAGCTTTGACAGGAAAGGCATAAATCATTTCTAGAACAGATAAAATTTAAATTATTCAATAGCCGTTTTATAGGACGTTAAAAGAATGCAGATGCAGATGGGACTCATAGATTCCTTTCGTAATTATTGCCAGGCTAGGCTATAAATATCTGGCAACCAAGATGAATATCTAGTTTGCGTTTTATTTTATACTCGAGCTTGCAAATGTAGTAGCTATCACAAAATTTACTTATTCCTTGTATGTATGAAATAAACAGCGATGCGTTAGAGTGTTCGTCCAAGTATTATGGATAGCGTCATTTATACAATATTAGTATGGATAGTATGGATATCCAATTTAACAATTCGTTCATATTCTGGTTTTGACAATAGTCTCCCTAATCTACGTCATAAAGATAAAATTTAAAATTTTGCATAGAGATAGTTCGTGCACGGAAAAAATGAGAGTTCGACATACGAAGTGACCCATACGCTCAAAGCTCCAGACGTCATTACGACGTTTATTTTAATGAGACTAGAAGGCGCTTAATATAACGAAGTCACAGTAACTACTCGTGGTAAGTACTGTGAGGTGTTAGTAATCAAGTATGTACCAGGTTGCTGATGACGGAGAAAGTGTTTACATATTGCATTTTATTGTTAAGTACTATTTGCCTTTGTACAACTTACATTATAGTGAAATCATTTCACAATCCAGAATCAGTTTATTAATAGACTTCTTTCTTCAAACTTCGAATTATTAATAGATGCTACATAAACACGCTTACATAGTTACATTCCAATTTGACGCTACTTGCGTAGACACACTAGCTCCTTCCCACGTCCGCGGAACAGCAAATCAAGCTGGTGCAGCAGCAGAGGCGGCGGAGAAACTCAAGGCAAATAAATACAAAGGTCTCGGCTCTGAATACTACTTTCTACCATTCGGGGTTGAGACCTTAGGTCCGTGGGGCCCCAGCGCAAAAATACTCTATAAAGAACTTTCGAAAAGGCTCTGTGATACCACAGGGGACCGAAGAGCTGGCAGCTTCCTCGCTCAACGTATCAGCATTGCTGTACTGCGAGGTAATGCTGCCAGTATCTTTGGGTCCATGCCGCGGGGGGAACCATTTATGAATTTTATTTAGTTTTTAGTTTAGTTAGTTTTGCTTTATTTTTAATTATACTGTAAATTTATTTAAATTTAATTTGTAATTAGTATTTAGTTTTAATGTAAAATAAATATATATATATATATATATATATATATATATATATCCAATGCGTTCCCGCTACCTTCACCAGGTCGTCGCTCCATCTTGTTGGAGGCCTACCTACACTGCGTCTTCCGGTCCGCGGACGCCACTCGAGAACCTTTCGGCCCCATCGGCCGTCAGTTCTACGGGCGATGTGCCCTGCCCACTGCCACTTAAGTCTAGCGATTCTTCGAGCTATGTCCGTGACTTTAGTTCTCGCGCGGATTTCATCATTTCTAATGCGATCCCGCAGAGAAACTCCAAGCATAGCCCTCTCCATCGCCCTCTGAGCGACCTTGAGCTTCCTTATAAGACCCATCGTTAGCGGCCACGTCTCAGTGCCATAAGTCATCACTGGCAACACACACTGGTCAAAGACTTTTGACTTGAGACACTGCGGTATATCGGATGACAAGATATTGCGGAGCATACGCATTGGATGCGGATGGCACAGGGCCGATCTGTTTGGAGAGCCTTGGGGGAGGCCTATGTTCAGCAGTGGACGTCTTTCGGCTGAAATGATGATGATGATATATATATATATATATATATTTGTAGCGTGACATCCATTAAATACTTGAAACGTGTACGTCTGAAATAAATAACTGACTTACTTCATTTATAGTACTAACTAGCTTTTGCCCGCGACTCCGTTCGCGTGGAATTAGTAATTTGGGCAGCTTATTTTTTTATCCAATTTGCTTTTTCATCAATTGTGGCTCTCCTTAGTTCCTCGATATAAAAAAAATTACCCCCCCCCCCCTCACCGACCCCCCCCCCCCCCCCCGCACACCCACGTTCACATTCACCACCGTACCTACTCCCAAGTCACTACTTCTAAAAACTGTTCCATAAATTCTTAAAATAGACGTATCTTTCTTATTTGTGATTGAACCGATTCAAATGAAACAAACACTGAATGTTAATCCAAGAAAATACCAACATATCAGTGAAAATCGCATCCTTCTAGGTTAAGCCGTTTCTGAGATTAGGGCGCACAAACGCACAGACAAACAGACAATAATTCTAAAAAACATTGTTTTGGGTTCTATTGCGCTAGTAAATAGCCCTAGTGACAGTTTTTCTCAAATATCTTCAATGTACAGACACCGACTTGTTACAGATTTATTATATGTATAGATAGATTAATAATTAGAGACCACTTGAATTTTATTGTTAAATTGGAAATATCAATATTTGTGTTTGTTCTTACTATTCGTTATCTAAAAAAAATTTTATGTGTATGAAATATACAAATATTTTTTGTTGCATTTATTACGTTCAAGTAAAACATAATTATCAATTTTTTATTTTCATTATTCCGTTGTAACAAGTGGCTCTCATTTACTTTCGAGTAGTTTATAAGTCACCACCAAGGTCAGACTAAGAAAATAAACAATTCTCAAAATTTTAACATGAGTGACATAAAACCATCGGTGTCATAAAGTGATAGCCCACGTACAGTTACGGAGTACGTGCGATAAGTTTGATACATAAGCTAGGTCTGTTTCACAAAACGAGTACTCATACATTCACAATAATATCAGTAGCAAGTAGATAATAGAACTTTAATAGAATATTATCTCTGGCTCCCGCCAGCATCCGTTGACATCACTGGCATGATATATTTGCAATTTGCAATAATGCTAGACACAATCTTGGCGCATACCAATTTGAAGTCTAAATAAATGACTTGCAGTCGCCAACACTCTCCCAGTGCAGTTGTGTTAAAAATAAATTTGGAAAGGAGCAAACTTTGTGTGTCTGTTTGTTTACTTGTGGAGTAAACTCTAGAATTATATAATCGATTCAAAATTATTTCACTAATAGAAAGATCACTATCCATGAATAAAATAAGCTACTTTTTTATTTTTCCCGCGGGATGTAAACGAAGATACGGGCTATTTCCCAGTAAACTATATTACATTCTAAATTTAAAGGAACTGTGTTTATTTTCTTAACATACTAAGGCACAAAATTTAGAATACGACCTACTGGCTACTACCGACGTCAGCTGTATACGTATACGTATACAGTCAGCTGCAAAGGTGGATGACTGGTGGTGCAGCTTAGAATGGCTTACACACCATCTTATTACCTAAGCTATAAAGTCGTGTGTATTTCATTTTAAGCTCTACAGCTGCTTATCCACTTCTGCTGCTGACCGTACCTATCTACTAAGCACAGTCAGCAGCAAAAGTAGATACTAGTCAAGATTAATAAAAAATCTACTTGACATTATCATAGCGTAAGAACTTTAATAACTACACTGTGACTCTACTGCCAATAAGCACCAAGGCAATAAAATTTTTTTGAGCTCTTCGAATTTTTATCTACCTAAACTGCTAACTGTATAGTAATAGAATTTTATGTACATACGTACAATGATAATCTCATCAATTTTTACAAGCTTTTATTTAACTTGCAATGTGCCTAATGAGGTTCGTCACTTTTCGACTCTATGTCAACGAGTTACGGTCGAAAAGTGACGAACCTTTTCTTACCCCGACTATACATAACATAATGTATGTACGGGTCAAATCGTGCAAGTCGAATTTGACCCACTTCCAGTGGTCAGATTCACTTGAAATTTGGTATACTTATGTAGATGGGATGACAATATAAGTACAGTCAATAAAAAGTACAGTCAGCTAAAAAACTTGATCTTCAAATGAAATTAAATTATTAACAAAACCTTATTTGAGTTGGGCACCATTAAGATGTGGCAATAGAATCGTCTCATGTCCAATGCTAATTGTAATATCACCGTGAAAGGGAAACCCAATTCTATTTCCTTTCAAATATTTTTTAAGTAAGTATTATAGCAGTCCAATATGTACGTACATTCACCAGCATATCTAGGATGAGGCGAGTAACAAAGTTTTTATTAACTCTACATTGGTATTCCAAGATGTCCGATCCGAAGAAAAATGCGATGACAAAGGCATTGCTGTGTCCGAAGAATGTAAAATATAGACGGAAAGTAATGACTCAAAGTGCAATGCGTTGATTGAATGCAGTCGCGTACATTTAGAGGATGTAGTAGTAGCATTGCATTGCATAATAGTGTCATCAATGCAGTTGCATATGTTACGATAACTAACGTGGGAATGTATCTACATGGCAGTATTATTAGATTTTTTCTGATGGTAAAAGTATGGCATTTTATTTGCCCTATATATGTCCTTCTTGATCTTTTCCTTTTCTCATCTATTTTTCCTTCCATGATAGTCTTAATGTAAATATCGTGCCATAAGAGATGACTTAACATTTTTCCTCTCCTGTTCTCTATTATTTTCAACACAGATCTTTTTTCATTAACGTTATTGAGGCAGGTGAATTTTCAAATATACATGAAAATGGTATTTAATGTTCATGTTTTTTAATTACTTATCTTCTTTATTTTGGGTACCTTTTTCCAGGACCCATTAAAAAAATTCTGACCTATACAGTACAACCTATCCAATCCAATTCAATGTTTCGCCGTCAGCATACCCTCTCACTGTCATTCCAAAAACAGCCCAACTTGGATTAAAATAGACTAAAAAATTTAGGTAGACTTGACATGCTTTCGCACATCGTAATAATAAACTTGTTTACTGCGAAGGTGTCTAAATACATTAACAAGTACGCTACTAAAATTTCATCCAATTACATTTGTTTTGTAGTATAAATGTCACATAGGTACATAAACAAGATGAGGTTTAGTTTCAACTAAGTTATAGAACAAATTAGCGTTCGAGTATTTACTTAAGCGGATTAAATGAAAACCCCAGTCGCTTTCTAACCGCGAATCACGTTTGAAATGGCCAATGTAAGTGCTTCCATCAATCTCTCGCTCCTAACGTGCCCATCGTTTAAAAAGTAAACGAACTGGACTTACCAAGTAGGTAGGAGGCACCATTTATCGATTCGCATCCAACACAGCAGATGATACAGCATCGTAAATGATTGAACCGTTCTTGGTACAGGATGTTTACGACAATCGCGGGCCCGTCGCAGTCGAAGCGCAGCCTTGTCGATTTTATGATTTATTCATCATTTAGGTATGCTAATCCCATGGTTGCTAACGAACTCAATACTTTCAATACTGGAAAGGATATTCATTTCGCTAATTGCATATCAGTCTGTTTTTGACAATACATGAGCGTTTACTGTTACAGACAGAATTTTTACACGTTGGTCGCAAATTTAGCGCACTTGTAACGTTAAATTGTGGAGTCGTTATTCCCAATAATTTTAAAGTCAAACTCGTGTAGCTTAGACACAGACTACGATTATAAAAAATCACATAAAATCTCACATATAGCGTTGAATACAACCCACAAACGTTCGGTGCAGCGCAACTGTACCTAAAAAGCTAGACACAAACAAGATGGGATAAAAGCCAGAACCAAGAAGAAGATATTCGAGCAAAATTAGACGAAAATCTAGTGCTTAAAGCAATAAACAATCTGCCTGAAGTAACAAAACCTCGACACAAAATACGAGCATGTTTGTAGCATTGTATTATTTCTTAGACCTGGACCTGCTTAACCTTGCACAAAAGCTTGTAGAACGGAAAGAGAAAGCGTTCGAAATTGGTTTCCATTATTAAATTTGTTTGCAGGCACAAAATGAAGACCAAGAAAATATGTCAGTGTCAAAAATAAGGCATATCACTTCAAAGCACTTATCCGAAACCCATGTTCATTCACATTTAGCTAAATCATTTAGGTATTTTCAGTATTTAGGAATGCGAAACTATGCTACCAGTGTGACCCAAAACTGCCGAGCAGAAGTTACATCATGTCAAAAAGAGTGTAACAGACACACTGTGTCACTTTCCCTGAGGCATGTGGCGATCTATTTCAGGGTGGCATAATTTTTTAATTATATCAGTAACACAGGTTACAGACGGCTGGTGAAATCCATTGTAAGCGCGTGTGGCGTCATGGCCGTACGTCAGATTTAAACTAGCACCAACTTAACTTTCCTGAATATGATTTATAAATTTCGTTCATGGCTTTGTTTCAAATGTTGTTGCAGTTACATAAAGATAAAATTAAGGTAGAAACAATCATACGCAAAAAAAAACAAAGTTGTCTTTCCTTTGAACACATAGTAAAAGTAAAAGACTTAAGTACATTAAACTTATGTTTTCTTAGAATGGACTAAAAGTTGTCCAGGCACCGTACAAGTGCATTAAAAATTCGTGATATAAAAAACACACCCAAAACTTTAGTCATGAACGGAGTAGAAATCAAAATTCTAACACAAAAAATAACAGTGTATGCACAAGGAAGTAAGCTATGTTTTATATCTTCAAAGACAAGGAATTGAAATACTGGCGCAAACCGGTAGTTACCCTGCCCTGAATTAATTAGGCCACAAAAAGTAAACAAAGACCTTATTAATAGGTCGCCTTTTATGAAATTCTTATATCAGCACATAGGGGCGCTCTGCCCCTGAAAACAGCAACAATGTCGATTTCACGCTTAACCGAACTTCAAACAGTTTCCTCTCAAATGGTTTAATAATCGATTACTTAAAAGGCTCTCACATAGATAAGTATATTATTTACATGTGCGTGCCTAAGCGTAAATTTTATGTAACATCCAATGTCATATTTAATCCACCGAACCGAGTTTTCTGTGTACCTTCGTATTACGTGAATACGTTAAGTATTAGCAGGGTTTACGTAGGAACGTGTCGCATAATGGACCGGTTAATTTAATTAGTTCAGTCGAACGTCAACTCGCAGATTCGGCGTTTCTTTAGGTCGGCCATGGTAGCGACTGTTCGCGCAATGTTAACCAATTAAGCTGCCGTGTATTGGTTAAATAAGACATCGGATATCTCGATTATGTAAAAACCCTACGATTTTTATCGACATCGGAACAGGAAAAGACTAGTAAGTATACAAAATTACACGAAATAATTGTAAATGTTTTACATGATGAATGATTAATTATTTTATTAACCCCCGACACAAACTATGTGTGTGTGTGTGTGTGTGTCTGTCTGTCTGTGGCATCATAAGTTTTAAACGGGTGAACCGATTTGGATGTGGTTTTTTTATTTGAAAGCAAGTTTCTTGGCAATGGTTCTTAGATATGTTTCATTAAAATCCAGCGGTTTCAAAGTTATCAGCTCTTTGTTAGCTGCGGAATGGATCTTAGAGTTAACTGCGTATGGGGTTTTTAAAATTTTTAATTTATAGTTATTCCAAAGAGGATTGTTTTGTTTTTAAGTTTTAAAGGGTTAAGTAATAAAAATAATTTTATGTGTCATTCGAGGATACGCCTAAATTAATTGGGTGAAGTCGCCATAATGCTACCGTAATGTATAGACCCTTTGAGCTCGTGAAATGTGTAAGTGAAAAACGTAATGCAAGTAAATAAATTATGCGAACAAGTATTACTTATCTAAATTAGCAAAAAGTCCTAAAACGAAATCAAATATAGCTTAATCGTTAGATAACGATTGCTTAGATAAGCAAAACTGTATTATCGGTTTTATCTTCGTTAAATAATGTCACAAACTTGAAGACAGCTCATTGGGCCGTGAATAATAATGGATTGGCATACATAGTTATATTGAACATAGAGCCGCAGTTCAATGGCTTCAGTTTAAACGATGACTATCAATTCCGATTTCCAGTGTTAACAACTAGCGAACCTTGACATGTACGAAGAAATCCGTGGAAAACGATTTTATTACTAGACTAAATAGTCTAGCAATACCTACTAGTTTCTAAGTAGAAAACACGTCCAGACATTCTCCATTGCCAACACCTAAATATGACGTGTTTAAATACATATTCCTTTTGGCAACAAATTCATTGTTGTTAGAATATTCTAAAAATACTTGTTATTAATAATTTCCTGAACATAACCATTAGTTTCGTAAGTTACAGTCTTCATTTAACTAGAACTAAACTATAATTAGATCAAAATGCACCAACGGCGTCGCTACTTCACTACCAGTATGATAAAATTTTATCTATTAAAGAAACAAGCACATGTGGGGTTCTAATTACTGTTTCGTTTAAAACCCGTACTAAATTTATAAGCCGACCTTCTCAGACTTACTTTTTAACTACATACGAGATAACCCGTTTAGTAGTTTACTGTTAATAAGTATAAAATGTGATGAATAAAAACATTTGATCGGATTAAATTGCAAAAATATTTACATTATTAATTACGTCGCGACAGGTTTCAATATTTGAGTTTACGTACAATTCAATTAGATTAGTTGTAGTTGTACTAAATAGTTATAACTCTGAATAATTATAATATAAATAATTATAATAATTATAATATAACTGGGTATTCGAGTTCCATTAAAAATTCTAAGAGATTCCTTTACAAAGAGAATTATGTTTCAGTCGAGTCCCTAAAATATTTAACTCTTTGCTTTTTCTGTGGTTCACCTAAAGCCCCACCACCCAGCATCCTGTGCCTTTTACATAACTAAGAGCGTGGAATTTCAAGAGTTACTTTCAGTCCATTCCTCATAAAATACCCACGTTACATTTAAAATTATTTTCAAAACTGAATGTTCGTCATCGCTCACATTGTTGCGCAGTTTTGACAGTTTGCTGTTGTTTTTTTTACGATGCTCTGGTTCTCATTAAAATATTTTCAACTTATTTACATCAATAAAATCACAATTATCCTTTCACTGTTTACATAATTGATGATAAAATTTGGACAATTCTTCAAAAGCCCGTGAATCTTTTATTGTGTGTAATTATTTCCGAATTTCCAACTTCGACGTACATGTCTTTATGAGCCACTTTACAGCTACAGCGACAATTCTTTGCTACTGCATAGAGCATTCGTGCAAATACGAGTATTATGTACCTGTAACATACACAGTAAGTATATGTAAGCTCTAACATAACAAAGGATGTTTTTAATTTAAATCGTAAAGGGATATGGATAAGCGTAGCTGCTGTGATGTTTCCGGTTGATAATTCTGCTAAAAAAGTCATGCCTGGGATTACCAATTGTCATATAAATAAAATGTAGCTCTTATCTACTTAAACCGATGGGCGAGTAAAATAACAAGTTAAATACAATAAGGAAGTTAACGCAAGGTGCAAAATGCTTCTCATATTTCCATTAACGCTTGCATTATGTATTGAAATAGGCTTGAATAGGTGCCATAGCTTGCTGGTAATTTTATTGGCTCCTACCTATGCTATGTCTAATATGTAATATACTAATAATATTATAAAGCCATTTTACCTATTGTTTTTAAATAAATTACTCGTTCGGTATAGTAATTTTAATCATATCACACTGCCTACACTTTTTTTCGAATGCACTATAGTATGTCTCGTTCACATTTTATATTTATATCTAAATTCAATTGTATACATTCTAGCAGCTTATCTTCGCACACACGCCAAGCATCCAACACACAAAACACAGATCATAAGCTGCAGATAAATCTATAAAAGGCCGCAATGACCGATGCCCTCAGCTAACACACGGCACACGTCCACTCTTGCGCAGCTCCCGGGACCGGTTCCCTCGATATGTATCTGCAGAAAAGTGATCTTAGCAATACAGGCGCAGGTAGAACTAGACCTCGCTTTGGTTGGTTTGCTTTTTTACAGCTCAGTCGCTACTGCATTGCTTGCTAGCTGTAGCGGTGTAAACAACATTTTAAATAAGGTGGTTACGTACCAGCAAGGGTGATCAAAGAAACCGTTAATTCGACAAACATTCCGTACAGGCGCCACTGGGTGATGAATGCCAATATTATCTGTCGATCGTTTCGTTCTACGTTCCCAGAGCATACCTATTATTCTACAGTATGTTTAATGAAATGAGATGGGCACTAATCCAATATCAATAGTGCCTGTGTTTACAAACAGTGTCGGTCTAAAAATGCCCACGGGTCCCACACAGCACTTCATTCTGCAATAAGTAGTTATTTTCTTCCTTTCATCATAGATTATTCCATCGTATTACATGTTTTAAACGTTCAATGAAATGAGGATTTGATGGCGTCGGTATTTTGGTATCACAAACTAAACGTGATCCTCACACGTGCCAATACTTGAGTGTCACATATTTCATTTTTCATGAACGAGTAACGATATGATATATATAAATTCGAAAGAAGAGCAAAAATTATGAACGGGGATTTTGTCGTGAAAGCACAGTATTACCTATAATATGGAATTAAGTATTGGCAGGATTCATAATAATCTTCTGAGATGGTGGTTACTTGTATTCAAAACTATCCATTGTTACAATAACGTGCACTTCCTTTGAAACGGAGCGGAGCGGAGGAGAGCGGAAACGCGCAGAATCGACCAATCACTTTGATTGAAATCGAATCACCTCGTCAGTTTCCTATATTTATATTAATAACTAGCAGCCCGTCCCGGCTTCGCACGGGGTAGACAATTATTTATTTTTGGAAATTTGGATATAAAACACTTTTTTTCACAAATATTTTTATTTATTAAAAAATTATTATTTATTATTTATTTATTAATTATATATTAAAAAAAATCCCACAGTTATATCTTAGCGGCTACCTATCTTACAGACGTGCACGCCCCACTCCTGTATTTCAGTGCCCCCTCCACCCCGCCCGCCGCGATGCCCGGCGCGCTTTTCAGACTGCATCGCAAACAACGGCCACGGCGCTATGGCGGTTTTGTTTACTGTTTGAATTTTTTAATTCGTAATATCTTTTGAATGGAAAGTCCAATTTAAATAATTTAAAAATTATTTTATAGGTAGTTAAATGGTCTTGACCATAAAATAATTTATTTGGATAAGGATTAATATAAACACATAAATAGCATGGTTTGAATTTGGTTAGCATTTTCATTAATGTTTAAAATGAAAAAAGTTGTTGTAGTGACATAACTACAATAGTTGGACATATGCTACCGCGGAGTTTTTTGTAGACATTATGATGTTCTTCAATATTGTTGTACATTATTTTGTTCTACCGCTAATAGTTTCGGCAGCGCATTCGACGAAAGACATTTTATGACTCATTTTTCTACACCTTCGGTTACATTGTTCAAATTTTACCAAGGATCCCTAATTTTTTTCAAAATGAAATGTAGCCTATGTCAAATTGGAAGAATGTAGCATTCTATTGGTGAAAGAATTTTTTAAATCGGCCCAGTACTTTTTGAGCCTATTCATTACAAACATACAAAAATAGGTACAAATTTTTCCTCTTTATAATATTAGTATAGATTATAATATTAGTATAGATATAGAAGTGTAGATGTAGATGTAGATGTAGAAAACATACAAAAATAGGTACAAATCTTTCCTCTTTATAATATTAGTGTAGATGTAGATGTAGATAATTTGACTATCCTTATTTCGTTTGCCATAAAAAACCTGAAACCGCGGTTTTCAGGATATAGAATCACAATTCATTTTTTAAAAAAAATACTGTTTCAGAAATAATCCAATTTATGACAAATAAAAATTATGGAATTTAATGTAAAAGCTCGAAAATTTCATAGATTCCGTTGTGTGCCATCGGATTCTGCCACCAATGGCACAAAACGAAAATAAACTTCCGTTTTGTGCCATCATAAAAAAATAACCTTAACCTAAATCGGGAATGTGAAAAATTGGGAATGTGAAGACCTGGAAGCCCAAAAGATTTAGAAGATTTAGGTTGAGGTTATTTTTTTTTATGATGCCACAAAACGGAAGTTTTTTTTCGTTTTGTGCCATTGGTGGCAGAATCCAGTGGCACACAACGGAATATATGGAAAATTTCGCATCTCCACTCCGCTTTACTTACCTTTTATGAAATTCAACCCTTAAAGTCTATGTACGTATAACACCAGCATGGTCGACTCAAGTTCAGCTATCTTTAATACTTCATTAAAGATAGCTGGACTTGAGTGAGTAAATATTCTATGTACCGGTGCGTCTATAATCGTAGCCACTAAGAGCCTAATTGAGCGGTCGCTAGCGCCCGTATACTGCGCACACGCATCACGCACGATACTTAACTTGTATACATACTTTGTACAATTTGTCGTTTGCGACATCACTTTCACTTACAAACTTAGATGAATTAAAAAGGGTTGCCACTTATATATTCAAGTTACGGTCCGAATTAATTGTCAGCAAATTTTTTCACAAAAATATATTGTCTCTACACTGTTCACGTAACGTATGTAATATAATATGTTGTGAAAGTAATGGTGTTGTATTGTCAGTAATATTTTTAACGGAATCTAATATATAAAAATCTCATGTCACGGTGTTTGTTATCGAACTCCTCCGAGACGGCTTGACCGATTTTTATGAAACTTTTTTCTCTACATTCGGTAGTTCTGAGAATAGGTCGTAGGTTATTTTTTATTCTTCGCAGACGGAGTCGGAGACGGAGACGGAATGAAATTGAGTTGAGTACCTATCCAGTAACTTCAGTTATGGTTAAAATAAGCTTGGCCCGCAACCTTGACCAGGTCGTCGCTCCATCTTGATGGAGGCCTACCTACATTGCGTCTTCCGGTCCGAGGACGCCACTCAAGAACCTTTTGGTCTACGAGCGATGTGCCCTGCCCACTGCCACTTGAGTCTGGCGATTCTTCGAGCTATGTCAGTGGCTAGTTCTTTCGGGGATTTCATCATTTCTAATGCGATCCCACAGAAAAACTCCGAACATAGCTCTCTCCATCTCCCTCTGAGTTGGATGTGCGAATGGACCGATCTCTTTGGCGAGTCTTGGGGGAGGCTTATGTTCAGCAGTGGGCGTCTTTTGGCTGAAATAATGATGATGATGAAGCTTGTCCAAAAGTTTTTATTATTATTGTTTGAATCGTTTCAGTATAATTAGGAAACAAATACTGTAAGTACGCTACTAAGTATATCTAAGTTTACTGCACCCAGTTATCATAATTAGCGAAAACCGTAAACGTAGCGGATTCGGTTAAGCACATAATGCCTTAATTCAATGTAATCGTCGTCTCTACGTGCGGCAGCTAATCTACAATACGCCCTGAATAAATACAATAAGACGTCTTTATGCTTTATTTCCTGCATCATCCTGTCTGCAGACTGCAGTAAGCGCCTGCAACCTGTGGGCGACTTCCTCATTAGCGCTCGACTCAATAACGTTGGTGGCAATTGCTTGCCGACTCCAATTGAAATGCTTCGAGAAACGTTGAACCGATAAAAGGATTACTTCTGCTGCATCTTTGTACAGTACACCAAGATATTGCTTTATTCGTTTTATAAACTCACTAGCCTTCCGTCCGCAACTTCGCCCGCGATAAATTAATTTTCCCGTAGGAAAAGGTATTTTCCCGCGGTAAATAGTAGCCTGTGTCACTCAGTGATAATGTAACTTTCTAACGGCAAAAAAATTTTTGAAATTGGTCCAATAGTTTTTAAGTTTATTCGTTGCATACAAAAATACAAATCTTTCCTCTTTATACTCGTAGTGTAGATTGGTACATATAAAACGTAAGTCTATTTTCACAACATTAAAATTTGACAACCAAACTGTGACTATCAAACTGATAAAATGTTTTCCTGGTCAACTTCATCTAAGTCTAAATACGTTTAAATGAGGAAGAAAGACCTCTCCTATTGTTCTATTTCTTGTCATCAGTAGATGTTAATCTCAAAAGAACAATATCTGTGTCTTGAGTATATGCACGCAGGGGGGCATGTTGATGTTGCATGATATTAACTTGTTGAGTTATCGCATCCATCACATTACTGTTCATTGACACCACGAGTGTCCGTGGAACCATTAAGTAATCTGTGCCACAGGCGCTAGTATAGGGAGCTTCCGATTCAACACTCTTGCTCTACCGATTAACAATTCGACAGTGGAGTAGCTCTATCGCGGCATGTTATTTTACGAAGCGACAGTTCTTCATCATTTGCCGGAATTTCATGAGCAGTCCGAGTACCTATAATTTTCACCTACTTGTCATAATATTTATTTTTGAAACAGCTCAGAATTGTTGCTCAGTGTAAACATATCTAACAGACCACATTCTACATGATGACTAAGTCCTGATAACCTGATTTCGTATTTTTTAAGGGAAATGAAATTATTGGAACCGAAGGTATAGTAGTATACGAGAAAAGACAGAGCAACGATAATTAAATGGGACATATGAGGTTGAGTGTTATTTTGCACCCCAAAAGTTGTCTTTGCGATAAAAATAATATTCTGGTTTTTACCGCACAGGATCTAATTGAGAAAGTTAGGCAGCTGCACCGTTATGTCACTCATGTTTCGCACACTGAGCTACATTCGTTTAACAAAGACAACTGTATTTTCTGTATTGTCTGTTGGTGACGAATGGTCTCGAACTATTCATACACTGTTCTGTTGTTTGTGATCAATAAATTTGCCGAACGTAATCCACTTAGAGCCTTAAAACAGGTGAAGGTCTTGTATGTAGACGTTGTGTCTATTTCAAAACTCTTAACAAATGAGTCGTGCAAACCACAAAAAGTAAGACAAAAAGTTTAAAGTCATCATTTTATATTTTTTGCCATGTTGTTTTGGCGTCACATTCAAATGAGAAAATTAATATGTATTCGCGAATCGCAGCATTAGAGTCACACGACCTTGTTTTATTCGTCACATGGGAAGAAGTGTTTGATTGTCCCGGTAGTTTCAGTTAATTAAGTTAACAGGCGCCAAGTAATCAATTGTAAACCGGAACCGATGCCGTCCTTACGCCATTGAGGAAATGCTTGGCATTAAAAAATGGGTTTAATTACTTAGTTGCCATGATCTTTAGCTACGACACGAGTCGCGACCGCAGACCGCGACGGTGTACAGAGATTTCATTTCATTTAGGTCACGCGAAAAGCAACATGTGTTACACTAGCACATCGTTACATTCTCGCCGTTCGTAATACAAAATTGGGCGGAGTTATAGTCAAAATGTAGAGTAGCTAAAATAGTATGGTTAGCACAGTATTAGATAGCAACACAATGCGCCAGTAGTCAT
The DNA here is from genome assembly GCA_947563465.1 of Archips xylosteana. Lineage (NCBI taxonomy): Eukaryota > Metazoa > Arthropoda > Insecta > Lepidoptera > Tortricidae > Archips > Archips xylosteana. The sequence continues at coordinate 10,622,379 of OX387358.1, read as the reverse complement.
ACAAACAGCTACAAAAAACGCGCAATTCCCCGGTTCAATGACAAAGGCAAACAATGCTCGACGACGGATTTGAACACGAAGCCAGTTGCAACTCATTATTATATTATCAATGGAGAAATCCGCAGTGTGGGCGACGCACGGTGGTGGCGAAACACTCACAAGCGAAATTGCAATGAGACGGTAAAACACATTTGAATGCAGAACACACTTTCGACACGTGTGAGCCTTCATTTATGCATTCTGCTAAGGCCAACACAACTAACATACTTACTGAAAAGATAAATTATCACAGGCTGTAGAATATTCACAAAATTTTCAACCACAGCGACCTTGAAATGGTATCATCAGCGATTTTCGAAATAATTTTATGAGTTAGAAACGACCATTATCGATAATCACCTGTTCACCATTAAGCATTACTAAATAACGATACGTTTCAAAAGAGTTGCGGGTAAATTCCTAAGCCACCTGACTTTACCTTTACTGTACGCTTCCATAATAAAAAAAAGCGGAGCGTAGAAGTACAGAATCAACCAATCACATGTAACTAACTATGTTGTTGCAATTTTCGTCATATTGTCATTTGTCATACTACAAGCAGAGCAAGGTGGGGCTTGATTTTAATTCTATTGTCATTGGTTGAATTTAAAACGTATCGGCTCCACTCCACTTCAATGGAAGCGCACCCTTACTTAGTGCACCCAGGAGCAACAAAAAGTTTTGGAAGAATTTTTGTTTGAACAGGAACTAGTTGTTAACCTTCAATTAATTAATGTTTTTGCGTTATCTCGATGACCTTATCCTAGAATCATGCTGCAGCGCAAGTGCAGCGCAGATCAAATCTATCAATTGCTTTACTTCATTTTTTTTGCTGTTTGCTAAAGTTTTGCTTAACACAGCGGGGAGGCCAACGTTATTCAATAATAGACCAGGCTACCAGTGATAGCGCCTCGTCTATAAAGAGCGGATAACGCGGCTTGCGCAAGTAAGCGCTCCTTCGCTTAGATGCTAGTCTAGTCAATATTTCCTTGTTGATTGCTTCTTTAGCAAAAAAAGGTTAGGTACATAAGCGCATCTACCTGCATCTGCCTACGTTAACAATGGCACCTACATCTTCCTCTCTATTTTGCAATAATGTATTACTACCCAAGCAGATAACATCAGTTTAAGACGACCGGATGGCCTAGTTGTTAGATAACCTGACTACGAAGCTTGAGGTCCCGGGTTCGATTTCCGGTCGCGGCAGATATTTGTGTAAAAAATACGAATGTTTTGGATGTTTAATATTTATTTAAGGATGTATTTATCTATATAAGTAAGTTTATCCGTTGCCTAGTACTCATAGTACAAGCTTTGTTTAGTTTGGAACTAGGTCAGTTGGTGTGAATTGTCCCTTGATATTTGTTATTATTAGTTATTTAACTACATAAACATTGAATAGGTAAATATCTGCTACATTTACCTGTTTCTGCGTTTTATCTGGCAGTATGATGGAGAGGTCGAACGAGCGGTTCTTCTTGTCACGGCTGCCCGAGCGCATAAGTTTGGAGGAAGAGCGCGTGAAACTCTGCGCCTTCTCCGGCAACTTGAGGGCTACGATGGACATGCTCCGCGAGAGCCGGCGGCCCAGCTTGCGCGTACGCAGCGACATGGACCCGCTAAGCCCGCGCTTACGGCCCTCCGGCGCACCACTCTCCTCCACTTCATCCCCCGCACCACCACCCGCCATCGCACTATCCAAAATAACAAGCTAATCCTTCCACAACATTCACATATCCAACGATATCGCCAACCGTAACATCACAAAACACTTAGAAAGTCTTCTTTGTCACTCAGTCATTTCACTAAACGTCTAGTCTGTCTAGACTCCACTGTTTATTTACACATCGCCACTGCGTCCTGTGTCCGAATTCAGAGCCTCGCGGTTCGAGCGCGGATCATATGGTCGCAAAGCCGGTTTTTGGACTCTTTAGCTAGAATAGAAAAGATGAGGACCGTTCGGTCGCGATAATATTGTGAGTTGACAAATACGTGAATGGAACCGATTGTGCAGCTAGAGCGAGCGTTGCGTTTAAAAGAAGGCGCGTTATCGCGTGACAGAGCGGTCGTCGAGTGGTGCGGCGACGTGCTCGCGGGCGTTCGCTGTCGGCGCGACTAGACGCGGCACGGCGAGTCGGGCCGCGCGGCCGGGGCGCCGCCCCCGCCGGTACACTTTGCAGTACGGCGCAACAGCCGCTGCTAAAATCAAATTACTTATCGAAAAGTATTGTCACATTCTAAGCGCTGTGACACTAAATTAATGAGCGGCACTCAATCTCAACACAATGCACCGAGGAGCGCTCCCACGAACCGTCGGACTCTGAATCGGAACATTAGACACGGTCGACCCAATCAGGGATCGTTTAACGGGATAGAACACGACATTTATTTGTATCACTCCTTTATTAATTGGTATGACTCAATAAGAATCTTAAAAACGTATAACTTGCTGTAGGTATGCTAATAATTATCTAAGACTAAGATCTAAGACACAAAGCATATTATGTATGTATTGGACCTATCTGTTCAGGTCGCTAGGCTTATTTGTTACAGCTGTATGGATTTCAAGGCAATCAAGTTTCTAAATAAGGCTCCGTGCATGACTTCGCTGACTCTGTTCAAATATGTATTTATAACAATGCTTAATTTTGTGTTTTAAGAACAATATTTGCTTATTTATAGTAAGCATAGTTAACATGTTAACATACGTCAACTAGACGATATTTTTTTACGTATCATAAAGATGATTCATTCATAATATTTATTTATCTTTAGTTAAGTTAATTAATGTAATTGAATAGTGTCGTTATTCAAAAACTTGTACACGTACTAGATTAAATCAAAACTTTAACATATTTAGCTTTTCGCCTCAATTAGATTGCAATGGAGGGTTCTCTTATTTAATATCTACTTTGAAATGTCCAAATGTCTGTTATTTATGTAGAGCTTTTAAAATTACATTATAGACCCTATAATATAGAGTAATAATCTTATATTTATCAGTATCAGATAACAACGTATCACCTTTTCCGTAGACGGGTACGGTTACCATCAGACATATCGACGAAGATAAGAAGCTCTATCACTGTCTACTCTAGAAAATAGAGTCAAATTCACATATTTTTTAGCATCTTATTGTCAGCGGCAATGTATCTGACAACTAAGATACAGGCCTAAGATACAGGCTACTTATGTATCCTAGTTTAGGCATTATATTATATTTTAGTAGTAATCTCTTAGTCTTCTTGTAGAAGGCGTAGTAAAGGCGGTTAGACGCTTAAGTCGAGCCTAGTACCTAGATATGATACCTAACATAGATTAAGTAAAGTGCCTACTAATAATTATAACTATGTACTAAAACTATTTAAGTAAATGAATTGAATTGAATTGAACTTGTTGTATTTTACCTATTGAAAGCTTGAGTATCTTATCTATAAATACATTTCGCTAAACTGTTCTATGCTAATTTTTATCACTCTACAATAACGTCAGTTGAATGACTCGAAATATCAAAGACTATTTTTTTCACTAACAAGTCAATGTGACTCAACCTAATTGATTTTATTCTACCATACGTACCCATAGCCTGTTTTTAATGGTAAAACACTTAGGTAGTTGATTGAGTCAATCAAAAATAGCATCCGAAAGGGAGTACACCCAAATCAATTAAAAGAAACTCAATGGATTATGAAGTAGAAGCATAATGATGTATTCATATGAATTGCATTCGATATCGATAGTTTTCTCCTAGATCTGTGTCACTTCGATATTTCACAAGCCGCGGGTCAACTTTTACTGGGCTAATAAGATACACCAATATACCACCTGATGTTGACGTCGCCTAGAATAACAGTTTGATTCACAAAACACATGCATATTAATTTTAAGTTCTATTTCACGAGCAGGTAGGTACATTAGAAAATTAGAAACTCCACTTACCGAATACCTAATATAAGTCTTCTTTATTCTATACTAGCTGTTTCCCTCGAGTCCGTCTGCGGAGAATTCGTTTATCGCGATCCCGTGAGAAACATGCCATTTTCTGGGACAAAACGTAAGCCCAGTGTGGATCGGGAACTTCACACACACCAATAAATTTCTTCCGAGGTGTATGCAGGCTTCCTCACGATGTTTTATAAATTTATAAATTATTGTTAAATTCCGAAAATCTCTGAGGTGCGAGCCAGGATTTGAACCCACGACTCTCTGCTTTGATGGGCCATAGGTCAAACTGCTAGGCCACCACGGCTTTTTTGTAAATATAGGTGTGTATTAATTTCTTTTTTACAAACCCTTTGTATTAATTTTGTATATTTTGTGTAAATAAAAGCGCCCATGTCTATGTAAATAATACGAAAATTTACGCCTATAACTAACTTACGTTCATCATTCATTATTCTAGCTGAAATACGACAGATACATACGTGTTGAAAGCACATAAGCAAATAAAGTAGATTATTTCACTCTTGAGATATTTTACAACTGCTAGGAAAGGGAATGAAGGAGGAAAACTTAGCTTTCTACGTTCCAACAATGCAGTATGATAATTTTATTAGTTATTGGATCCGATAATATCTATTCTGCACATTTTATCACTTGGGCACTAGCCATTGAAGAAGGTAACTGTAACTCGTAACTACTATTTTTTTAAATGTAAACCTTTATGCTTAATTTAGAAAATTTACAACCTTTTTTAACTATTGCGAAATATGACACTGACACAACCCAATATGTAAACATTTCAGTCTCTGTTATGACAGTTTTGTATTTGTATTTTAAGTAAATATATAAAAAAATAAAGTACCTTATCAGAAAGCTTCGAAATGCAGTAAGTAACGCCTGTATACTTAATAAAATTTTACTTTTATGTAATCTCAGCAGTTCTCATCATTTCTTTGCTCCATAACGACTCTACATTCCTTGGTTCGGAACTGTAGGTGTACATCCACAGTATGTACTTCAGTAGCCTGACTAAAAACAACTATCATTAAACACCAAGTACTTAGCTAAATAACAGTAGCAGGTATTATGTGATTTGGCAGTTTGTCAGGTTCATTGCCATGTACCATGTAAAAAGAATAGAGACATCGTGCGTGACTATTCCAATTATGTCTCCTCGCTTTTCGATTATTCCACTTTGCAAAATTAAACAATACTTACTTAACATAAAATAAATTACCGATTTTTGTGTTTTAGTTAAGTGAACAAATTTCCCTAGAGCCTAAATGAAAACGAAGTACCTAAGTATACCTCATGTAGGTTCAGTTTGAAACACGCGTCATCAGCAAAATTAAAGTCTAGGGGCACTAAATGAAAGCTAAGACTAGGCATTGAGTATAAAATTTTATACGTACAAGTTACAAGTGTGAATGTAATTAGTCATTAATAGACACTCAAATTGAGTCAATTTGTAATATTGTCCTATACCTATAGGTAAATATTAAACGTCCTAATGAGCATTATTTATTATGCATGCTAATTAGAACTGATAGTGGATTATCTTTTAATGAAACGGTCTGCTGAAGTATTTATGTATATAAAAGTGATTTAATTATCCTGATTGATGCCTTTAGGCCACAATGCGTTCATTTACCTATGCCTACATTTTCGTGAAAAATTTAAAAATGTATGATTGTACAAAGAAATCTCTTTACGCTTTATAATAAGCTTCAAAAAACAACCAAATTATTTCGATGTCGATTAGCATTTATTTCAATTACCTCTATGTTAGATGACCTCCGAAAAAGAACCAATTTAAGAAAGATGCAATATTTTCTAACCACACTTCTTATTTGTGGTTGGTTTTACCAGTTATACCAACAGAAAGAAACTCATAAATCGACTACCTCTCAGAATATTCATTTCATGCTCGGCCTCGCCACTTTTTTGAGGTTATGTAGGTAACCAAGGAACTGAGTATTGAGTAGTGTAGATGTAACACATTATTATACATATTAATACAATCGGCATAATACGTTATGGATGTAAAATTTCATGTTTGGTACATAACTATATTTGATAACCTGTCTAATTCTATCATAATCCGTGTGGATACAGCATTTAACATGAAGGTACCTAGAAAATGTATGTGGTTCTCTGGTTCTTCGTTTTGTTTCATTATGGAAAAAACTTTTTAAATTGTAAGTACTTCAAGATTTACAGGTACTCTATGTACCTGTTTTCTGTATTGCTTACTATTCCTGGTGTACAATAAAGAGTCATTGTATTGTATTGTATTGTATTGATTTATATAAAGCTAACCTACCCTTTATGATTTTAGTTTAGAGGATAGTGCTTCCTTCAGGTGGCGAAATTTTAAACCTGATACAAAATATGTGTGTTTCAGTATATCCTGAATAGTTTACAGTTTCAGAAAATAAATCGTTTTTCGGCGAAAAACCAGGATCCCAATGTGCTTTTCTAAAACAACGGACTAATTCGAAATGATGCGCTATAAATAAATAAATAAATAAATAAATATCACGGGACAATTCACACCAATTGACCTAGTCCCAAAGTAAGCTTAGCAAAGCTTGTGTTATGGGTACTAGGCAACGGATAAACATACTTATATAGATAGATACATACTTAAATACATATTAAACACCCAAGACCCGAGAACAAACATTCGTATTTTTCATACAAATATCTGCCCCGACACGGGAATCGAACCCGGGACCTCAAGCTTCATAGTCAGGGTCTCTAACCACTAGGCCATCTGGTCGTCTATGTAATTGTACACCTTATTATGAGACACGTTTAAAAATATAGAAGAATAATACCAAAACCGAATCGATGAAATTATTATGTCAAACACTAACCACACGTCGTTCGTGCCAGAAAAATAGGTATATTTATAAAAGTATCTAAGGAAGTGATACAAAAATACCAAATTATGTGAGTTACACTACAATCTATATTTTTATAAATGTACGCTATAATCAATATTTTTATAAATGTATGAGTGTGCGTGCGTGCCTGTGTGTGTGTGTGTGCTTGTTACTCCTTCAATATCAAAATCTTTACCGGTATGTTTAGAGACATGAAATTTTGCACGAGTGTTCTTCGTAGTCTAGGGAAATCCCGTGGGAATTAAGTCAAATTCCGGAATTTCACTTCGACTGCCATATGTAATGGTTTTCGTGCGCAAAGCCACGGGTAAAGTCTAGTACACGGTTTAAAAAACTTTATTTTATAAACTTTTAATGTCTGTGACTGTTGCGCCTGATTGCCTTGGTCTTCAGCCAAAGATTTTACTTTAAGCTAAGCACTAAAGTACGGAAAGTCATTTTAAACAGCATACAACTAGCATAAACACGAACTTTACGGGCATGACAAGCGAAAAATCTTTTTAAATTCGTCCCACGTACTTATGCATTATCTTATTGTTCGTTTAAGGCATACGACCTTCAGGTATGCGCCAAGATGTAAAGCTTTAACCTATTTGCGATCCAACTAAACAAATACATACGTAGTAACTTGAAAATGTTTTGTTTTGAATCTGCTCACAGTTCAACGACTCCATGAAATACTAATTAAGTAAAGCAAATTATGCTCACAAACTCCTAGCAGCTAATGCAAGTAATATGTCTAGATGTTTTTAGGGTTTCATAGGCAAATTGTACAAAAAACAGAACGCTTATTATTTCGCCTATCCAGGGCTTAGCTCACCTTCTCTTAACACTAGAAAGCTGTTGTTTGGCATTGGTGTAAATAATAATTATGACGACAACGTGGTAGTAGATCATAATAAATAACATTAAAAAAAAAATACGAATATTGGCAAAAATTATTTTAGTTAACCGTGTAAACTTTGGATGAATATTTTTTGCCTTCTGCCCCATGGTTTGGAGTATCGTTAAATAAGTACGTATGTATGTAAAACTATTTATTGTACATAAAAACATGAAAAATAAATGCAGGTTTGCGAAAACAAATTCTTTTCAACTCACGCATCCGTAATTTCGAAATTTGTTAGTGCCAGGTATTTATTTAATTGTAAAGTATCAAAAATAGTTGCTTTTGGGTCATCATCATCATCCCAGCCTATATACGTCCCACTGCAGGGCACAGGCCTCCTCTCAGAATGAGAGGGGTTAGGCCGTAGTTCCCACGTGGGCCCAGTGCGGATTCCTCACGATGTTTTCCTTCACCGTAAAACTCGTGGTAAATTTCAAATTAATTTCGCACGTAAATTCCGAAAAACTCAGAGGTGCGAGCCGGGATTTGAACCTACGACCCTCTGCTTGAGAGGCCATAGATCAAGCCACTAGGCCACCACGGCTTCTGGTATGTGAAAAAATTCATGGCAGTAGTACTAATGAAATTAAAAGGAATATTTTCACAAGTTATGTAGGTTTTAAAAGTTAACGAGTGATAGTCTACTAAGTATTTGCACGCACCTAGTAAGTATTTGCCACATATTAGTTCGGGACTCTGCATTGTGCATGGCACGACACGCAATGGGTTATTTTTTTTCTATTTTAGAGTTACCTACAACATAATGCATACTTAGTTAGTCTTCCTGATATCGTGTCTAGGTCGTTGGCTTTTATCTTCTCTTGAAAATAACCGTTTTAAATTTCAGAGGCGAGTCAACATGGCGGAAAAGTGACGATTGGAAATCGCGCTACTCAAAATTGTACAGCCGACGGATTTCGATGTGAGTGAGCTTAATAATTATTATGCAATATTATGTCGAATATATATCGAATCACTTTGTTTCCCATAATTTAATTTGTCATAACAACGTTTGCCTTAAAATTTAGAGAACCGTGCTATTTTGAGGATTTTTTTAAATGTCATCTTGTAAAATGCAGTAGATTAGGTTCGGTTAGTTTTGTAAAAATTTAGAAGAAAATAATGTTTGAAAACTTAAATGACTATGACAAATGGTCATTATGGAAAACGATACATTATGTATGGCACATAAAATTCGGCCAAACGGTAGAAGAACCGTTTGAGGAGTAATTACAGGATAATCCCGTTACGAAAGGATATTGCACTGTTTGGACTCGCCATTGGTTTTACTTTCTCGTTTACCGCGTTACGTTTAACGGAGATGCGACCACCTTACTTTCGCACGGCGGCTTTCATTTCTGACATAATAATTTTAAATGTCATTATACTTAATAGATACAATACATCAACCGTGTCACTTTGCTTGTCGATTCCATCAGCCAGTAGCGACCAATCGCTTATTAGAAGCGTTGTATCGTGACGGAAGTCAAGGCCTTTTGGGCGCAGGCTGTAGTTATCTAACGACTCTGTTTGCAGCTCAATGTTGTACGTAGGTAAGTACTATACCGCAAGTACCGCAGAGCTGCGCTTGAGTCACTGTTCGCGTGACTCACGGACTTGGAGAAAAAGTGGAAACAGCCTCTCCGAACCACGATCCTTTTACATGGTCTCAGCGTTCGCTGTAAAAGTCGCAAACAATAGTTTTAAGACTTGAAAATTTTCAACGGTCAACACTACAATAAAGTTTTATGTAGACACGTTCCTATTCTCGTTTAGCGATCGAAGGTTAGGTGCACAATGTAATGAAACTATAATTTGCAACAAGTCAGTTTTTTTGTTGCAAAGGTCATGTAAATGTTTGTTTTATTTATTTTGTGGTACGTTATCGCTAATTTGTAACTCTCAACGACTTGGCTACGGCTGTTTCTAAAACAGATAACAATTTGAAACTCGAGTTACGTGGATTACGTTAAGGCTCTGAGAAAAAGCATTACTTTTAACCAATTGTATTAAATACTTTCACTTAAGCAGCACAATAATGCTCAGCAGGTTGTGATTGCGCATAATTACGAGGATAACTACATATACAAGATAATTTCAAGAATAAAAAGTAATCTTTATACCAATTTATATCAAGTTGGCCTCGATATCATGTTCATTATTGAAACTTGAAATGCTCTATATTTTTCGCTCTAAATGGGATCTGATCATGATCAAACTCGTGAACAACCTACGAGCCATTTTAGTTAGGTATCCCATTTTTCAACACTAGGTATACCAACAATGTTTACCTTATCTACACCAGCATAATAGTTCTGTCATAAATTATTACCACTATTATTTTTAATTTACGTTATTATTATTATTTATTTATTAACCTGCTGAGCAAATGCCTCCCTCCATTTTTTCCATTCATTCCGATTTTGAGCGGTATCCTTCCAGTCCCTAAGGTACCTACACCTACACATCTAAGTCGTCCCGCCAACGTCTCCTGGGCCTACCTTTAATTTGCGTATTAATTTTAGTTTGAAAAATATTTAAAATGTACGATCACAGTGTCCGTAAGATCACCACGATTGTGATAATTTTAATGAAGAGTTCACTGGCTTCCCAGGCCAACAGAGGAAGAGCCCCGGCGCCTTTCGTTCATGAACTACGACTCTACCCCGTACTCCGAGCTCCTCTTGAAGCTACGTAGCAGCCACCAGTGGAGTTCAAGGGCCTCCCAAAACCAACCCGACATACAAACCCCAAGTTATCTTAAGTCTATATTATCACGGCAAAGCGACATGTTCTCTAGCATAAGAGATAACACCCGGTAAGTACATTCTTTGAAACATTCGATACTTATTTTGAAGCAAATATGTTGGTTCACCATGAGCTTTACGGTGAAGGAAAACATCGTGAGGAAACCTAGACACATCTGAGAAGAAATCCAATGGTGTGTGTGAAGTTCCCAGTTGGGTCCGCGTGGGAACTACGGCCCAAACACTTTCATTCTAAGATGAGGCCTGTGGCCTGCAGTGGGACGTATATAGGCTGGCATGATGAACAATTATTTAGTACTCGTATCACAAATCGCCATACCGCCCCCCCCCCCCCTCCCTCTAAACGTGTGACATTTATGAATAGCCCCTAGTCCTAAAAATCGTTTGTGTGGTTAATCTTTATTAGAGGTAATATTATAAATGCGAAAGTAACATTGTCTGTCTGTTAGTTACTTCTTTACGCTTAAACTGCTGAAAGATGAAATTTGGTATGGAGACAATTTGTGACGCCGTGAAGGACATATAAAAAAATTGTCCCGGTAAATTGGCTGGATGGCGATGAACTACTTAATTATTCTCAGACGGAGTTGCGGGCAACAGCTAGTCTGTAATAAGGCACTTTCACTGCCTGCCTAAGCGCTCAATTGATTAATGGAAACTTATTTGGTAAACTAAATGAAAAAATCAGTTGAGAGCAAGAGTCCACTGAATCAGGTTGTATTTATCTCCCAATCTGCAAAATCACTTTTTAAAAATGATGTCTTAGTTCAATCTCAGACTTAATTTTATCATTATAGGACATAAAAATATAAAGCAAGTCTCAAAGAAAAAAGCAACGATAATATTAAGTATACACTTATGCATGACTATAAGGAAATGACCTGTGCCCTATGCATCGAGACCAATCAGTGTCAAACAATATTTCCTGTGTACCCTTCTTGGCTGTTTATTGCCAATCAATATGTATTTGTATAAGTGTCACTAATAAGGATGTAACTAGATCGTTGTCTTGTAACTTATATAATCAGGTGACGAAAATCACACCTTGATTGACACTAGTGACCGTAGTGACCGATATTTGGTTACTACTTATTAATATTCGATTATAATAATATGCAGGCTAATCACGATAATCACACTTCCTGGGTATCTATTTCGATTCGGTTCTACTTTACATTTTGTTTGACAAAGTGATTGAGTCTAGCATCTACCGAAATTAAGTCATAGTTTTGCTTGATTTCACAGATTAATATTAGAACAGTCATAACTACGATACCTAGATAAAAAATAAAAAAATTCAAAACGGTTTTCAGAAAGATTAATTATTTATCCTGTAACATAATATGTGTCGTAAGTGAGGTAGGTAGTTCGTGGTTCCTTATGGTTGGTGGTGGTTCCTTATGGTTTGACCTATGGCCTCTCAAACAGGCGGTCGTAAGTTCGAACCCGAGCTCGCATCTCTGAATTATTCAGATTTTCTTTTTTTTGGGTTTATGTGCGAAATTAAATTTGTAATTTACGGTGAAGGAAAATATTGTGAACAAAACCGCTCACACCTACGAGGAATCCTACGAGGATCAATTGTGTGTGAAGTTCAAAACAACAAGTGGGTACCAATTGGTACTCTAACACAAAACACAAACACAATTTGACAAATATTTAAATATTTGTCTTATAGCGTTTAACTTTGGTCTAGGTATATCGGGTTGCATAATTGTTGAAGATCATTATGTAATGTTTGTTATACTATGTATTGTTATTTATAACTCTTTGTACTTTGAATCCATTCATTAATTGTATGTACAGAATAGTTATAAAATAAAAATAAAAATGAACTAAAACAATTACTTTGCTCACCCGCGACCTTACAATAGTTACGTTTATGCAAGAAATGTGTGTTCATGCAGTTCCTCCACCTCCACACTGTACGAACACACACAAATCACATAAACACAACTATCACCACCACCAAGCTACACTGACGCGTTTCGAACTCAACCAGAGCTCATCCTCGGAGTTACCACAACCGTATGCTATGCTACCAAATGTTAAACTCCAACAACTCCGGTTTAACATTTGGTAGCATAGCATACGGTTGTGGTAACTCCGAGGATGAGCTCTGGTTGAGTTCGAAACGCGTCAGTGTAGCTTGGTGGTGGTGATAGTTGTGTTTATGTGATTTGTGTGTGTTCGTACAGTGTGGAGGTGGAGGAACTGCATGAACACACATTTCTTGCATAAACGTAACTATTGTAAGGTCGCGGGTGAGCAAAGTAATTGTTTTAGTTCATTAATATGGACCTCCGCAAAGTAACGCCTGATTCAATAAATTAAAAATAAAAAATTGTAAAAAAAAATAAAATTCTGAAAAGTGTACTACCGCGTTTTTAAAGGGAAAAAATTATGACAAAGATTACATTATGACTAAAAATTTTATGCCACCAGATACGCTTCCGTTTCACTTTCATGACGAGTTACTCGAGTAACATAGTAGTTTGTGAACCCGGGGTCACAAACTACTTAATAAGTATGTATTAAAATTTCCGTGATCTCGATCGAATAATTTAAAATCACTGGGCCAGGTGCAAACCGGACCGGGAAAAGCGGCGTGAAAATGACGAAACTGTTACCTAGTTGATGTGTGGACGTATTTTTTTTTCGAACACACGATTCGAATACCAAGGCTCAATGGGGGCCCGAAATTATATTAAAATGATATACTACTAATGCTCGTAACTTTTGCATTCCGTGAGAAGTTGACGCGTTGGTACTCGCTGAAAATACAGAGATAGATTTATAGATGTATATAGATTTCAAAATTGAAATAATCTGTTCAGTTGTTTTTAAGTTTATTCCATTACCAACAAACAAATAACCAAATATTTTATCTTTATTATATTTGTTTACATCTAATATATAAAAATCTCGTGTCACGGTGTTTGTTACCGAACTCCTACGAAACGGCTTAGCCGATTTTTATGAAACTTTTTTCTCTATATTCGGGAGGTCTGAGAATAGGTCGTAGGCTATTTTTATACCCCTGAGTGATATGGCAAAACAACGTTTGCGGGGTCAGCTAGTTTAGATATAAATGTCTATATGTTATCCGCGTCTCCCAGGCAACTATGCAATTTTCCGGGATAAAATCTATCCTATGAGGACATGGGAAAGATCCCAGGGTTTCAAACTATCTCCATACCAAATTTAATTTCACCTAAATCAGTAGGTACAACGGTTTAAGCGTGAAGTAGTACAGACAGAAAGACAAACAGACACACTTTTCCATTCATAATTATTGTAGTTATATTAGTATGGGTTGTTGATATTGATGATTAAAAAAATGACATTGCGTAATCCATTTTTGAGTTACCGAGCACAAACCGTACATTTACGTAGAAGAATGGGACATAAAAGCTCCCATTAATTGATTGATTCATAATAAACAAACTATTTCAGAAGTGGAAGTTTGGGTCGTCACGACACGTTACTGTTGGATATGGTGCGGGCGCACCGACGCGAGGCGCAGGACGAGGCGCATGACGAACCCCTGGACCTGCCCCGGGATGACGCTTCCGAAGAGTAAGAGCCATGTCACACTGGCGATTTGCGAACGTATTAGAAGCGGAGCGAACGCGCAGCTTGTTCGCCGTGAGAGCGCTCAACGGAACGCACCACATAATCGCGGCGAATGCGTAACGTATTGGCTGGGGCGCCATGTTTATCTATAAAAACGGAAAAAAAAATCTAGTCTGCTGTATGGGAGCCCCCTTAAATAAGTATTTACTTTATTCTGTTTTTTAGTATTTTTTAGGGTTCCGTAGTCAACTAGGAACCCTTATTTATTATAGCGGCAACAGAAATACATCATCTGTTAAAATTTCAACTGTTTTACCCTTTGGGTACGGAATCTTAAAAACTAAAGGCACAGGTGGTTCTACAGTTTCACCGTATACGTGGTACGCCGTACATCGTACTAATAAAATTGTCAAGTAAATGAAAAATACATTATAACTGAACTTTCTATTTTTATTAATAGGTAGGTACTAATTTATAGCACTACTCAAACTAGCAATTACCAGTCGGGTGCCGTAAACCTAATCGGCGTCAAATTTAATGCTTAGGGAAGCGGCAGCTCGCGACGAAGTGCGTGTCAGATGTCTCGGCAATGGATGGGTTAAGGCACCTCTAGCGTCGACGGCATCAGAAATATTCTCCGATTTCATTTTGTTAATCAAATTATTAAACAAAAGAAACATGCACTACTGCCACAATGGCACAATAAAAAGTAGTGTTGACAAAGACGCATTAGTAAAAAATGCACATTTTCCACTCCACTTTCACTCTCAATACAATTACGTCTATTAACTAAAACTTTCTCACAGTTTTATTAGATAAGGTACACTTGTGGCAGCTATTATGTTAACGCGCCAGTCTTGCTTTGAAGCGTAATTAGATCTTAGAATATCTTAGTTCATGAATGTGCTGAGAGCCGATTTTTTTTCCGGAAAAAAATAGGTACCAATTTAAGAGTGAGTTCCCTGACCTTGAGAATTTATTTTTCGTACGCACATTGACAGTTTTCACTTACACAGAACCATTTTGCGTGATACGCTATACAGCCGTCAGCTAAGGGTGGAGTCCCAGTGTAAGTACTTACAAGGGAACATTAAAGAGTCGCCTTCCGATTTTGTACAAATGTAATCTACATTATTTTGATGACTTTCGATATTCAAACTTGGTGTAAATACAAATAAAACGATTTTACATTATTAAAGGATCTTTTTATTAATAATCAGAACTTTAATAACATCAAAAAAATATAAACATCGAAAATGTCTTTATTCAAAATTACTATTATTGTTGACCTAAAAACAACTGAAAGAATTACATTGCTGACCCGCGACCTTATGATACTTACGTTTATGCAACAAAAGCAAAATAAATGTATATGCTTATGCAGCTTAGTAAACGGTTGCGATACTTACTCTGAAGATGAGCTCTGGTTGAGTTCGAAACTCAACTAGAGCTCGTGTAGTTTAGTGGTGGTGATAGTTGGGTTTATGTGATTTAAGTGTGTTCGTACAGTGTGGAGGTGGAGGAACTGCATGAACACGTATTTTTTGCATAAACGTAATTATTATAAGGTCGCGGGTGAGCAAAGAAGTTGTTTCAATTCATTGATATGGACCTCCGAAAGGTAACGCCTGATTCAATAAATTATTGTTGACCTGTCCGTGTATTTACAATTCCAATTCCAAATCTCGTAGAGGAGATATAGTGCGCAGTTATTGTCAAGTCATCATCATCATCATCATTTCAGCCGAAAGACGTCCACTGCTAAACATAGGCCTCCCCAAGGTTCGCTAAACAGATTGGTCCCGTGCCATCCGCATCCAACCCGATCCCGCAACCATAACCAGGTCGTCTTCCATCTTGTTGGAGGCCTACCTCACTGCGTCTTTGAAACTTTTTTTTTCCCATCGGCCATCAGTTCTACGAGTGATGTGCCCTGCCAATTGCCACTTGAGTCTGGAGATTCTTCGAGCTATGTCGGTGACTTTAGTTCTTGCGCGGATTTTATAATTTCTAATGCGATCCCGCAGAGAAACTCCGAGCATAGCCCTCTCCATCGCCCTCAGAGTGACTTTGAGCTTTCTTATGAGGCCCATCATTAGCGGCCACGTCTCAGTGCCATAAGTCAGCACTGGCAACACAGACTGGTCAAAGACTTTTGACTTGAGACATTGCGGTGTATTAGCTGACAAGATATTGCAAAGCTTCCCTAACGCTGCCCAGCTGAGTCTAATTCGTCGATTGACCTCTTTCTCGAAGTTAAACCCACTAATTGGATTGTACTTATATCCCAAATAGTTATAGTCGTCAACAACTTCGAGCGTAGAGTCTTCAATTATGACGGGAAATGGTACAACATGGGCGTTCGACATGACCTTCGTCTTTTCTATGTTCAATTAAAGTCCAACTCGCTCGGAGATCGTCCTGAGGTTAGAAAGCATCGCACTTAGGTCGAAGGTGAGTGATGTATTTCACCATTTACATTGATGCCTCGCCCTTCCCTGTCAGGAGTCTTGAAAGCATCCTTCAGCTCCAGTGCAGCGGTGAACAGTTTTGGAAAAGTAACATCTCCTTGTCTGACTCCCCGCTGCAATTGAATACGCTTCGACATCTGGTCCTGAAGTCGGACGGACATTGTGGCGCTATTATATAGACACTTCAACACTTCGATGTAATGTACTGTACCAGTAGTCTACTTGGCACCGTTGGAGGACTGCAGTGCAGCCCAAGTCTCGATCGAATCGAAGGTTTTCTCATAGTCTATAAATGTCAGGCGAAGGGGGTGTTTAAACTCCTCGGTTTTCTGTATAACCTGCTGCAACGCATGTATGTGGTCTACGGTGCTAAAGCCCTTTCAGAATCCTACTTGTTCAGGAGGCTGGAAGTCGTCTAACCTGCGTGCGAGACGATTCGATTGTTTATAAAGTACAAAACGCATTTAATTAAAAAGTTGACATTGTCTTGATACAGACATCAAATAAATAGTATAAAGATATAAGATTTAACAATATTCTTATAATCAATCAGGTGCAATGTGAGTTTGACAAAGACCAAAGAACTTTCCTATCGACAAAAAGGACATTAGTAAAGAAGATGGCACAAGACATTCTGTTACAAACTTATTTTTAATTTTTCGTTTTTTTACACATACCAAATTTCAAGTCGATCCGACCACTAAAAGCGGGTTAAATAAAGCTTACAAGATTTGGCCTAAACTAACAGGGCAATTTAAATAAAAGCTTGTAAAAACGTGTTAAAAACACACATAATTATATACGACGATTGCAATAATTACAAATAAAAGCTTGTAATTATTAAGAAAACTTACTTACCTTAGTAAAAGTCTGACCTCTTTGACAGCTGAAATCGAACAGTCGGGATCCACCCTTACCCTACCACAGGAGTAGTATTTTGTGCGAGTGTGTGCGTGCGTGGCTACAAACGGAGCGTGCTCTCTCGTTGGATTCCTTGACAGCACTGAATATTTTTCGGCCGCGATCGCTATTTAAAAATCGAATTACGGGAAATGTTCGCTCCATAGTAAAAAGTATGTAAAACGGCAAACATTTTTGCGTAAAAAATAGATAATGTTTAGATGCATATTATCATTATAGAGATTATATTTAGCCTAAAATGAAACGGTGATAATATTTTTCATACTTTTGTGTTACGATTCAACCAAAGAGATTTTCATGAATTTGTTTCATTATTATCTAAAAAGCGTAAATAGAAAATGACGATTCGACGTTTTTGAAAGACTTTGGGATTTTATTTCTCGGAAATTAATTATTATTTTAAAAATGTAGCGCGGTGAAGCTGTAGATACATCTATTAAGTTTCTAAAATAATTTTTGTAGTATTAAATATACGGTGAATTTCGTGGCATTATTGCAAACCGCAAACATCTTTCAAGCGTTTTTTGGGGACTCACCCCTTAATTTTGCGGTAGCGGGATTTGTCAAGATTACTACCGGCGTCGTTTAAAAAAAGTTCTGCAGATTGTGTAAGCACGCGTTACGTTTAGTTAAATACGTGGTAACTATATAATATTATGAATCCAAAAAAACGATATTATCACTCTATGGATACCGTATCTGCGGTTTAATTTGTCATATAGTCAGGGGCAGTGATTTTTAACAGAGTTCAAAAAAAGGAGGATGTTATAAATTCGGTTTTATTTTTTTTTGTTTGTTACTTCAAAACTTCATCGCGTATTAACCAATTTTATTTTTATTGGAAAGGTTTTTGGGTACAACGCCTGTATACTAGCTGAGTCATTTGACCCACTTGTAAATGTTAAGCCGATCCTGCCAATCTCTTTACTATTATATAAGGGCCTGTTTTACCACTCTCTGATAAGTGTCTGTTAATTTGTGCGACAAATATCTGTATTACCGTCTTTCTTTATTTTTGTGTCAATAAACAGACAATAAGTATGCTTTTCTACCAGAGATGTGCTATCTACGTTGCTATGGATGCGTTTGATATATCCACAAATCATATTCATTAAGTAGTCCAAATAGCATAACACTGGTGTAAACGGGTTCAACCTACCTAGTTTTTTATATGAAAAGATGCGTGCACTCTGGATCTTTCTCGAACGGCTACATAGCTTAGCATTAGTGGAAACGGTCACATAGTTTCGTAGCGTAGCTGTGACTTCCTCGCAGCATAGCTGCATTAGCACATCTCTAATGGAAAAGCAACCTATTACAGATATCTGCTCTTAAAATGATGAGGACACTAACAGAGGGTGTAACAACCCTAAAGGCCACCACAAGCCGGATGCGCGAGGCGCCGATGGAGCGTGCCCAGCGCGCTCTATAACACTGAATCAAATATACGGTGACACACCCCGGGAGCGCGGCACACCGTATTTGATTCAGTGTTATGACCGCTACGTCGGCGCCCCGCACTCCCGGTTTGTTGTGGCCTTTAATCTTTTATTTTTTTTTTGTGTATGTTGCCAGTATGTCGGAGGCGTGCGTTCACGGGCTGAATCTTCGTTACACGGAGCGCAGTATGTCGCGCTCTCGCGTGTCGCGGATCTCCACTCGTCGAGATATGGACATCCCCTCCATCCTCGCCTTCACCGCCTCCACCACTGCTCCGCCGGTCATTTGCTTGTATAATTATCTACTGAGCCTAAAATCCCAGACCTGGTAATGAGAGATGCTTGGAAAGCTTTAGTTCCCTCGCGAACCCCTTCCATCAGGTCTTTGGCACTGTCAGCTGATGGTTAAGGGGGTGAAAAGTTGTTATACAAAATCTATGGGACTCTTGCCAGCTCATATCATCATTACAGCCTATATACTATATACGTTCCACTGCAGGGCACAGGCCTCCTCTCAGAATAAATCGGCTTGGGCCATAGTTCCCACGCGGGTCCAGTGCGGATTTGAAATTTCACACACACCACATAATTTTGCAAAAACTCTGAGGTCCAAGCCCAGGCTCGAATCCACGACCCTCTGCTTGAGGAGCCACAGGTCAAACCACTAGGACACCACGACTCTTTTTTAACTATGACAACACATTATAAACTACTATGTCAAATAATTTTGAGGTGGTGTTAACTAACTTTTAACCGACTTCAAAAAAGAAGGAGGTTCTATGTTCGACTGCATGTATCTTTTCACTTCTCATGCTCTTAAAATGTTACTTTAGTCTCTGCATATCGGGACTAAAGCTCGTTTTTGATCTCTAGGGATTAAAGTAAATTTTTTTTAATTTTCTTTGGAAACCCCTAAATTGCCAATCACGGTGTTTGTGAATGGAGGATTATCGCCATTTGCAGTGACTGGGCATAGACAATTTTAAAGCTTTCCACGGACCGAAGCGCGCTGCGGACGCTCCGCAGCGCTCCGTAGCGCTCTACGCTTCGATCTGTGGAAGCCTTTAGGGCGTAGAAATAACCTCAAAATGACAACTGTGCAAAAATATTTAAAAAAATAATAATTTCGTGAAACACGATGAATAATTACGAATATTAATCTATTTAATTATATTAAGGATAGATTCAATTTAATTATGCATACCTACTTAAGTCCAATTAGCTTTAAAATAATTTTCAAGTTTGAATCTCTTGGCTAAATATGCACACATTTAAAGCGTCACTTCACAAAAAAAAACCGCGGAACAAATTTTATTGCTATTTGAATTCTGAACAGACGTCCATTGCTTGTATTGAGCGTACGTTGTATAAAAGTAATATTGTAGATTTGTATAAAACATCGATTTTTTCCTCGCATTCAAAGTGAAAAGTAGAGTGTTTAACGAGAGACTAAACTACCATAATGACACGCGAATTATATCCACCCTCGCTCTGCTCGGGTGGCTAAATATCTTGTGTCATTATGGCTTGTTTTAGTCCCTTGTTGAACAATCTACTATTTTTTTCTTGATATAATCAAAAGCACAAAAAGCTTTTTTTAATCTTTAAGGGGGGAGCAGCTGCCTCTTCCTTGGCGATGACCGTATTCCGCGGTAGATAATTGTAATCATAATTTGTAGCCAAAATTAAAAAACGCTTTGTTTATCCTTTAACTTTCTTGCAAATCGTAATTGTTTGTTGTTGATTTTATAGTCAGCGTTGACGCATACAAGCAAGCATTTCAATAATCAACAACATTGTTGTTAACTCGTGCCATGTATTTCCTACTAAGAAATTCCATGGTATTCGCGAGATTGACCGTTTATCATCGAATTCGTAGGTATTTGACATGTTTATATATCAAATAGGAAAAACCGTACGCGCACGAAAAGTTCCGTACCATTATACATATAAAAACGGCAAAAAAAACACGTTTGTTTATTTCAAAAAGTTTGAAGCGCCTTAGCATTTTGTATAGTATTTGTGTATGTGCTTGGGTCTGTGTGATACAGTGCTGATTTATGTAAAAGTGGAGTAGTGCGGATTTTTTGCATGAAAACAGATACTCGTATGTGTTATACAAACGTAGCTCTCTTACATCTAGGGTAGCGAAAAAAACAAGGAAAAAGGTTGAAATTTGTAGAGTTACTGTCTTTCATACTTACAGGCACAACTAGAAATACCGGCATTTCATAAGCCGGCACCGGCAAAGCCCGAAGAGATACCGAAGTGGTCCATCCGACGCTCTGTGTGCCCTGTCTGCTCGCAGAAATGGAGGGACAGGAGCGCTATCGAGAAAATTAAAAACTCAGGTAATTTTAAGTACTTATCTGATTTAGATTAAGAATTTCCTTAGGAACCAAATTTGACCATTATGGGCAGACATCGGAAGTGATCATGATCACTTCCAGCTTGGTTTTTAGGTACTTTAATTTGAGGTACTATTATTTTGTTTCAACTTGGGGGATGCCCTATGTCCAGCAGTGGACGTCTTTCGGCTGAAATGATGATGATGATGAACTCTATGCTTTGAAAACTTAGAGCGATCACTTATAACATGAAATGCATCGATAATTGAATTTATCGATATCTAAGTATACGTAGAAACTCCCTAGTTATCATTAAATTTTGCCCCCTAAGTTACGATGGCCTATTATGAGACTTGCTAATATATATTTAACGCATCCTCTTATTATACCTATTTAGGTACATCCATTTGTCTTTATATTTCAGGTCTGAAGAGAAACTTTCTGGCGGAATTACCTTCTGTGATAGCACCAGCGCGATTAAGATCATCAATAAGAATGGGGTAAGAAATTAACTTGTAGGTTTATTATCAAAACGTGCCCGCGGTTGCAATCATAATTACCGTACCTATCTATTTTACAAACGGTGTAAGATGGCAAACGCGATTGTGATTGCGAGCGGGTTAGAAAATTATAGCGAGGTGCGGTTAATCGACCCGGAATGTTCGACTATAAGTCGTGTCCTTATGTAATTCGTATACAGTACACGAAATTATTAGGTCCTGCATTAACCCTTCGTATGCCTTGTACCGGATCCGTACCCAATTTAAGGCTTTCTCTTTGTATTTTTTTTAAAATCTGTATCATTGGATTTATATGAAACTGTTGAGGCTAGAATGCACAACTTTTTTTTTTTTTAAATTCCGGCATACGAAAGGTTAAGGCCCATTTACATTATACAACTTTCTTGCACTTTCCATACAATAAAATTGAGGCAATAAAACATTGCTCAGTCTAAACCTTAGAAACCATTCCGGATCGAAATCACTCAGGTGTAAATTAACCGCACCCTTAAGACTTTTGTTCTTTTCGTCAGTAAATACATACATACATGTTTGAATAAATAAATAAATAAATAATAAATAAATACCTGTCCTGTGTTACAAAATATTCAGTACAATTAATTTCCAAAATTTTTCGAGGGGTGCATGAACTTAAGTAGGTAGGTACTGCATAATTGAACTACTTAAGTAATTGCATGTGAGAGGCCTAGTGGTTTGACCTATAGGTATGGCTACTTGTACTAAGTACATTATGTATTTTCGACTACTGTTTGTTATATAGCCTCTTAGAAAAACCTACGACAGTTCGATCCTGTCTTGCACCTCTGAATTTTTCGGAATTTATGTGCGTAATTACACCTAAAAATTTACCACTAGCTGTTCCTTGAAAGAAAACTTCGCGAGGCAACCTGCATACACCTACCTGCAAAGCAGTTACATGGTGTGTGTGAAGCTTGCTATCTGCACAGGGCCCGGGAACTACTTAGAGCTGAAGCGCTCTCTTATATCTGAAAGTGCCTCCTCTCAAAAAGGCTGGTGCCCAGTTAGACATATACAGGCCGGAGATTATTGGATTATGAATTATGATGTTAACATTTTCAGCTTATCCCGTCCAGCCCTGGTAGCGATAGACAACGACGCAGGGCTGTCACCAGGTGGCCTGCGCAACAACAGTGCTGCCTGGCAGCTGACCCGGGCGCGACGTTTCCGCAGCCCTAAGCCGCAATTACCTCCCCCAGAAGCCACCGCACCTCCTGCCAGTACCGCTCCACTAGCTCGAAAGGATTTGGATACCAGAGTTTACAAATTTTTGACAACATAATTTATAAAAAACGAGTTTGATAAAAATAAATCCATCATAGGCCTCATCTTCGCTTTCCATCGGGCGTGATTGTGGTCAAACGCAAGCCTATATTGTATAAAAAAATAGGTACTCTCTCTTTACCAGTTACCTACCTATTGCAAATAAAATTTATTAAAGCTCCATAATGTTTCTTTCCTTTTGTTTGTGTGTTTTTTTTTTTCTTACTTGAGTTAATTGGTGTGCGCGAATTTTTTTGGCATCCTAAATTTGTCTGATCTGGAATCCCACCTGTTTTAATAATAATAAATGACAAATAAATCATGATTCATGGTACAATTGACACCCTATTGACCTAGTCCCAAACTAAGCAAAGTTTGTACAATGGGAACTAGACAACGGATAAACATACTTATGTAGATAAATACATAGTTAAATACATAATATTAACATCAAAGACTCGAGCACAAACATTCGTATTTTTGACACAAACATCTTCCCTGACCGGGAATCGAACCCGGGACCTTAAGCTTCGAAGTCAGGTTCTCTAACCACTAGGCTATCCGGTCGTTTTACAACTGTCTTAGAATGAGGGAACGGAAATGATGCTCATAAAGCCGATGATTCCCACCCCAAGGATGAACCTCAGTCATGAGACATGGTAGTGAAAAAAATCGTGCATTCTAGTCTCAACCGTTTCATATAAATCCAATTATACATATTAAGAAAAAAAATGCTTTAAATTGGGCACGGATCCGTGTCTTAAGCATACGAGGGGTTAAGTTCATAAAAGCAAAAAAATGCAATTTTAACAATGCCTCAAATAGTTCGTGGACTTTAAACGTGATTTTTGTGTATAGTAACACTTTCAATCAAATGCCAGCTGCCAAATGTCATAATGTCATGTCTCATGTGAGTAAATGAGTAAATGTCATTTGTTTTTATTTACCAGCCTGTCTTAGTCTAAGACCAGCCTGTTCGACACTTTATTAGTAGTCGTACAGAGATAACTCAAAAAAAAACTCGTGATTGGTCTGATAACCATGGAACAATAATGCAATAGAACAAAAGATTAACAATCAGCAAAATTCTTATCCTGGTCCGACATAAATCAATCAAACCATGGCGCTACTACCGTATGGAAAGCTATTGCTTAAATTGTCAAAGTTTAATCCACGAAACAACCTAGTCCCGATGCGAACTTTGATGTCGAAGCAGTTGGTATTCAGCGAATTCGGGGACCCTTTGAGTGTGGTCAAGTTTAGGGAAGATATTGTCCCGCCTGTGGGCAACCAAGAGGTGCTGGTGCGAATGTTGGCCGCCCCAGTCAACCCAGCCGACATAAACACTATTCAAGGTACATGAATAACCCTTCCTTCTTCGCACTCGGGTAAAAATCAGTAAAGTGCTGATTTACAGTGGGAGTATTGTTTATTTATAAATGTTTTTACAAAATAATTTGTGATTGTTGCATGAAACTAAAGCAAAGGTATTTTATTTTTATTATTTTTCTGTTGCTGTGTATTTTTGTGTTTTTAATACAATTAATCTGGTATTTCTTGATTTTGTTTTAGGAAAGTATCCAGTCAAGATTACTTTGCCATCAATTCCAGGTAATGAAGGTGTGGGTATAGTTGAAGAGATTGGTACAGAAGTTAAAGGCATATGTCCAGGAAACAAAGTCATTGTGATAAAACCTGTACAAGGAACTTGGAGGAATTACGCCACATTTAGCAAAGATGTTTTGAGAGTTGTCCCTGATGGCCTGGGAGTGGTAGAAGCGGCAACACTGCAGGTGAACCCCTGCACAGCATACAGAATGCTCACAGATTTCAAACCAGTAAAAGAAGGACTTGTTGTAATACAAAATGGGGCCAATGGTGCTTGTGGACAAAATGTCATTCAAATATGCAAGGCCTGGGGAGTCCAGAACATTGCCGTTGTGAGGAATAGGCCTGATATAGATGAGCTGAAAAAATTTCTAGAATGTCTTGGAGCCACATTTGTACTCACAGAAGAGGAGTTGCGGAAAACAACTATATTCAAAGATAAAAAAATTGAGAAGCCCTCATTAGCTTTAAATTGTGTTGGGGGTAAAAGTACCACAGACATGCTGAGACATTTGCAGCATTCGGCTCACATGGTCACCTATGGTGGTATGTCGAGAGAACCCGTAACCATTCCCACTTCAGCATTTATTTTCAAAAATCTATCATTCTTTGGGTATTGGATGACAAAGTGGAATGAGACAGCTGACCATGCCGCTAAAGATAAAATGATGTCTGATATTATATCATTGATGTGTGAAGGAAAACTAAAAGGGCCAGTGCATAAGATGGTTAAATTTGATAACTATCAAGAAGCAGTAGGGAATGCTCTGTCTTCAAAAGGCTTTACTGGTTGTAAATATATCTTAGATTTTTGTTAGATATGTTTGTTAATGTGTAGCATGTAGACTACACACCTTTAATTAATCTTTAAGATGTTTAAGTTGTGAGCTTATTTACTTTTATTTTTGTTAGAAGAATGATATTTTAAATAAATGTCTTCTCTTGGAATGTTGTTTTCATGTCCTTGCATTCATAGCTATTAATTTGTATGAAATTGGATACAGCTTGTTTAAGAAAATACTTTCCTTTTACCGGCAATTTATTGCCTTTACTTTGTGAATTTGTTAGCTTCAAATCTTGAAACTGAATTTTGATCTATTTCCAGTGACCAGAGCCCTTATTGTCTAACGCTTCTGACGCTTGCCTTCGCAATCACTATTTCTTTCTGTCAAACGGTATAAGATGATGACAGAAAGAGATGGTGAAAGCGAAGGCAAGCGTCAAAAGCGTTAGACAATACGGCCTCTGATTTGATATGAAGCACCATGAGCAAAAAACATGTATTAAACATCAATGATTTTAATGAAACTTATTCATGTTTCAGGCCACCATTCAAGATTACCTTTCTTACCACACGTTGCTGGAGATGAAGGGATTGGTCAAGTAATAGAAGTGGGTAAACATGTTTGTACATGTGCAGCTGGTGACCGAGTGGTGTTCACAAGTAGACAGCTTGGCACATGGCGCTATTTTGGTGTTTATAATCAAAGAGATGTCCACGTCGTTGGCCCCGTTGTACCCTTACCTGAAGCCTCCATGCTCACAGTCAGTCCCAGTACAGCTTACAGGATGATTAAAGACTATAAACACATCTGCCCTGGTCAAACAGTTGCACAAAATGCGGCGAACAGTCCTATTGGACAGTGTGTCATACAAATTTGTAAAGCTATGGGTATAAACACGTTTAACATCGTTGCAAATCGCTGCGGATTCGAAGCTGTGAAAGAATATCTCTTAAGCATAGGGGCAACTGCTGTGCATACTCTGGAAGAAGCCGAGGAATTGTCGTCCTTTAACACGTCTTTGGATCGCCCGACTTTAGCATTAAACTGCTTAGGCGGGCGATTTGAGGATGTCATGCTAAAACTTATTGAACTCAATGGAGATATTGTGTACCATGGGTGCGCATACGATCTGCCACTGGTAAAACAGCGTTGTCGGCGAGATGTAAGATTCCACAAATTTCGTATAACTGATTGGTACGACTGTGCGACTAATGTGGAAAAGAATGTAATGCTTCAAGACATTATAAAACTTGTTGTTACTGGACAATTCAAGGGACCCCTTTACGAACCCATTGTGCTTAAGAATTACGTCTATGCTTTCAGAAATACAATTGACCGTGATGCTTTTGCCACTCAAAAATTTATATTTGATTTTACATTGCAATAATAAACAAATGACCTCTCGAAAATATTCTTTAATAGTAGAATAAATAAATAAATGTTAATAAAAAAGTCAGAGCTAAGAATTAGTACTGTACTCGCTCGTGAGATTACACCCAAATGAACTGAAACAATGGTTTCAGTTCATTAATATGGACCTTCGCAAAGTAACGCCTGATTCAATAAATTACACCCAAAATCAAAAACTTGGTTTTGAATTTTTGGCGCCCTTTTTCCAGTGCCACAACCTCGGACCAAGAACTTCGCGTAGTGCCGTTCCGCGCACGCTAAAAGTATTTAATAGGAGAGTGAGTGGGGTGGTATGATACAATTTTTTAACTTAGGAGGTAAACCACTTGGTATTTATTTATTATGTATGACCGAATTTTAGTCCATCCGTATACAGCGTCCTTCTTGGCAAAAACCAAAGCCGTCATCATTATACGCAGGAAAATACTATTCACTAACTAACGTCATGTTGACATTGACGTTCATTCTTTGACTGAAACATCAGTGATCAGTGTCCGAAAAGAAAATATCGCAATCAGTAAAACACCGAACCAAAAATATAATACGAAGGCTCGTACGGTATCAGCAATTAAGTAATTGGAATAATAAAATATTATTTTATTTATTTGATAATCGATACTTATTACTATTCGTTTAACTTGGATAAGTCCAGAAAAGATAACACGATTTTAAATAGACTTGCTGTGCTCTGGGTTGTTTAATTTAGTGTAAACAAACAGTAAATTAAATAATAATCGCTGCAAAATGGAAAAGGAAAGCTATGAAACATATGAATATCTGCCTGCATCAGGGAGTAATACCGAAGCGGAGCCCTACCAGTTTTTTGTTGTTCAGGACGATGGAACATTTCTTAGTAAGTTTTTTATAAGGCTAACTTTTATGGTCCAATTTTAACTCTTCAACTGTTCGGACATTACATGTAATGCTTGAAGATACATAAATTATCCTTGGGACAGTTGAAAGTGTTAAATTCCAGCCATGTCAAATTAAATTTAATTTTATTTGTAAGGTTGTATTGTAGTTTACATTTATCCCTTGTTCACAGTCAATAGACAAGTACAGTATGTGACCCAAGTCCAAGATGTTAAGGAGCCCTTGGAGGGCGAGCAGCATTGCACAATGCTTGATGTGGCCCCGCAACAGTTCTATGTTGACATTGACTCTACAACAGAAATGATCGTGTCAGGTATACCAAGTCACACTAACTTTAAGCTAATAGAAACCTCCACCACTCTGCAACCAACAGCCTACATGCCAAGCAAGGTGATTACTGGCATTTCCACCAATGTGAGGCACATACTTGCAGCGCAAGACGATTGGTCTAACTCTTAACCAGAGTGCATTCTGATCCACCTTGAGCCTCAACTTAGATAAGGCGGTAGTACTGGCTTAACGTGATTTGTAGGGTACTTAATTCTTTGCATGGAGATTTTTTTTTTCCTGTAGATATTTTTTGATAAATTTTTTATCATTTTTGAATGTCCATTAAATGGGCATGTTTTTAAGCTAGTAAGCAAAACAGTTGTAATGTAATTTTTTTTCACTGTGTTAAATCAAATCTTGACCAAAGTTTAGGAGAAGAGGCAAAATTTAAATAAAAAACTGCATTAGTTTTTTAAAAATTGTTTTTTGCGTCTGACAACACAACTATTCAAGATTATTTTCCAATAAAAATAAATGCAAATAATAATTAATTCCGAATATCACAACTCAAAATCTTAGTGCGAGTGTACATTTTTCAAAAAATCATAATAATCGAAATTTCTCGAAAACGGTGCAACAATTACTGAGGTCATTTTTTGATATTTGGTAGACGACCTGCCCACCTATCTCCCCTTTTCATTTTGGCGTTGGTTTTAGGGACACCTGTATATGTTCTTTAACTGATTTGTTCTTGCTCCCGTGATAACGATGTATGCACATTAGGTACTAAATGAAAGAGGGGCCTCTCTTAAGTATTTTACTCAAAAACCTGAAGATTCTTAGTAAAAGTATAAAATTTTATAGGCACTAATCAAAAGATCAATTTTATGTACAATTGTTCCCAACAGGTCTGTATGTGTCTATATTTAGACCGCAAATACCTTAATCAACTAATATTTTTATAGACCAATTAAGTATCCCGGAAAGTACAAGTAACTTGTACACCAGCAGCTACCTCCTCCAGCCAGGCGCAGCAGCTCCAGTTGACCAAGTATGGCATTTTCATTTAACAAACTGTATTATTCTATTAGTAGTAAAAATCAACTGCTATAGAAACCAGTAGTAGCAGAGCAAGGTAACTTTTCTTCTTGAAGCTCTAGAAAAACAATTGCCTGCTTGTAATCCATTACTTTGTAATGCATATTGTTCCTTCATAATCATAATGATTATGTAAAATTTACTTAGCGGTGTTAGCCCCAAACAAGTATCTGATATTGCAAAAATTATCTACATTGTGTTTTAGATAGACAGCAAAGTTACTGAGGAACCAAAACCAAATGTGCAAGCTGACAGCAGTCTTCCTGGCCCAAATAATCATTCTAGCAGCTTAACAGAGGTGAGCTCTTTAGTGATCCATTCAAATAAAAAAAGGAGTAATGAAATATTTTTTACTCCATGGATCTGTTCATTCACAATGGTGTGCCCCTCCATATTCTATGAATGTGTTTGTAAATGTTTTGATATGGTGTCCATGTGTATAGGCGACCAAATAAGTGCTTTACCATTTTTTTATGACAGTTCCTACATCAGAATAAAAAGAATAAGGCAGATTGTCACATTGATTTGTAAGTGAAAATAGCCTTTGATGTTTTAAACAGTATACCTAACTGACATTGAACCTTAGGGTGGTTAAGAAATTTCTTGGTCGACTATACATAACACAAACGCGTCCTTAGTCGCTGTCGGTACCTTTAGTCACGCATACCAAGACATCGTGTAAGTACAAGCTTTACTAGTATCAAGGATGATATAGACTGGATTGGCAGTCGCTATAGTACGGATCGGTCGCGGTTTTTGTAGTTCGATTATTAAATCTAGATGGCGCTGAAATATAGCCAGAGGCTTTGAAGGCAAAACAATAAGACTATAGATGTTTCATATTACTACAAATGCATTATTTTTCAAAAATATTGCATAATAATACATTTGCAGTGATATGAACTATCTGTAGTCTTATTGTTTTGCCTTCAAAGCCTCTGGCTATATTCCAGCGCCATCTAGATTTAATAATCGAACTACAAAAACCGCGGCCGATCCGTACTATGGCGACTGCCAATCCAGTCTATATCATCCTTGCTAGTATGTACCATCGCCCCAGACGTCAGATACCCATTTTCATAACAAATTTGCTTGCAGCCGTTGATGTTTATTGCTATGGATTGTTATGGACAGATGTCTAGCCACTGCACGCAAGCTGGGCCTTTAGGGTGGTTATCTGGCGCTTGGGGCGATAGTACCATTGCAAAGGTTAACAAAGGATAATTTGCTCTGGAGGGGTGTGCCTGAGACAGTGAACAGAGGCCGTATTGCCTAACGCTCGGGCGCTTGCCTTCGCTTTCACCATCTCTTTCTGTCACCATCTTATACCTACCATTTGACAGAAATAAATAGTGATTGCGAAAGCAAGCGTCAGCGCGTTACTTAGACAATAAGCCTGCAGGTTAGGGCGATTGAAAACAAGTAATAAATACAATGTGGCCATCTTTTTTTAGATAACACTGACTGATACACAATACCAAATGTTGGAACAGAAAGGCTGGATATTGCTTGAGGCAAATGAAAAAGTATATTTGCTTGATACTTTAGGACTTCATGACATCACTACCAATGACAGTATGTCTCACTAAGTCACTATGAATAACTTGCTTTTTAAAATCTTTCTATTTATTAAATTTGAACCTTCATTCATACCCATAAGTTTCATATTTGGACTACATTTCTAGCGACTAAAAACTTGAGCGTTTATCATATTAAAATAAAAACTGATGCTGTAAATATTATAGATTATATGATATACTATACTGTATTTGATAAAATATGTTTCAAATTCCAGAACTAATACAAAAGCTAAAGATAGAAGACACTACTGCAAATTTGGAACCGGAATCTGGGTAAAAACTTTAATAAGTATACTTAATAATTATTATTAATTACCCTGTTAATAACTTTGAATAAATAAGTAAGTCTACTACTGCATAGAATGTAGTACAAATCATTTATTACTTTCGAAATATTTTTGTTTTAGTCAATTAAAAATTGAATTTTCGACAACTCTGGGTGATATGGATGTGGATATACCCACAGTACATGAACATGATGAATTGAAACTTAGAAAGTCACCACAACCAGAATTTACGGAAAATGTGTTATTAATTGAGAACGAGAACAAAGGTATTGATTGCATTATACTATACTAGCTGTTGCCCGCGACTACGTCTGCGGAGAATACGTTTATCGCTACGCAACTTTCCGGGATAAAAAGTATAATTTTTTTAACTGTGTGTTTTATAATCATACCTAATCATATTGTTCTTTTTTATTTGCAGATCAAATCACAGATAAACTAATTCAGTGGGACGATAAAAAGGCACCAACTGAACCAGATGCTCTCCAAGCAACTCAAGTCAACAATCTGGAAAATGAAGTCTGTGATATTTGGAAATACGAAAATGTTTTACGAATACGCACTGATTTCCGTCTAAAAGGTCTTTATTAGATGTTACTACTTACATATATACAATAATACCAAAGACTATCGCTAAATCAAATCAATTATTGTTCCAGATATTCCAGACAAAATAATATTGGGAAAAACTAAAAATGGTAAAAGATTAGTTTGTAAAGCAATAAGACCAGATAAGAAAACTATCAGACATGTAAAGAAGGACGGAAGAGAAACAGATCCAGGAGCAATTGCTGAATCAGTTCAGAGAAGCATCCTAACTGGTTTAGATGATGCGGGTGTGTGATCATTGATTTTACGTGTTGTGGTTGCATTTATATTACACCATTTGTAGGTATTTTTTCTGAAACCAATATCAGGCCTTATACAACGAAATTCGATTTTCGAACTTCGTATTTGCCGTTCCGTTCATGCTAATAGTATTAAACAGAAGAATGAAAGAGGCGGGAAGATAGGAACTTAAAATTTAATAGTAGCTCTCCTGGAGCGCGTTGAAAAAAACACGTCAGTTCAATAATTTAGACGGCCGGATAGCCTAGTTGTTAGAGAACCTGACTACTATCGGGCAGATATTTGTGTGAAAAATAGAAATGTTTGTGCTCGGGTCTTGGATGTTTAATATGTATTTATCTATATAAGTATGTTTGTCCGTTGTCTAGTACCCATAGTACAAGCTTTGCTTAGTTTGGGACTAGGTCAATTGGTGTGAATTGTCCCGTGATATTTATTTATTTATTTTATTTTATAATTATTCAAACTTTTTAGGAGACGACAAGCTAGATGACATATTCCGAAAGTGTTTTGAAGACAGCACGGCGAATTACAGTACCGATGACGTCACGTTTGCCGGCACGATTATAAGGGAGTTGCTGCGGCTGCCGGCAGTCAAACCGTCCATTGTCAATCGCAATATGCTTGTCACTAGGGTGTTTATATTTATTTATCAAAGCATTTTTATTTCAGCGCAAGCTTGTAATATTCGAGCCTTTTGATCGCTTGGGCATTACCATCTAACGATTACATTGATAAAAAATATCCTCAGTTATTTTATATGAAAACGAAAGATTGCAGAGTGCAATTTTTTTTTTGTATACTGTATAATGACGAAAATACCGCCGTAAAAACGCTAATTATTAAACCTTGTGGTGGCAAAGCTTATCTAACAATTCTTAGCTTGTTTTGTTATTAATCATAAAGTGACTTGTTTTAAGACTTACATATTTTCAGGTATCAGTAAAGGAAATAGAATCAAGAACGATCGAGAGCCCTCCTACGTTGGTAACGGGTACAGTTCAGTCCTTGGAGGACGGGTGGCGCCTCTTGTATAAACCAGAGCTGTACATTATGGCCAAAAAGGGTTAGTAAAACTAAAATAATATTTACTTTTTGAACGCCACACAATATATTTTCTGAGAAGGTGCTCTATCTGAGAAAATGCACTTTGTGAGAAGTTGTAGTCATTGGGAAGTGCACTTTTAGAGAGAGTGTACTTTCCAAGAAAGTGACTTCTAAAGAACCTTACCTTTGACCCTTTGACCGCCACAAAACAAATGAAGTGATATGCTCTGTACGCCACGGAACAAACCGTCTAGTCGATAAATACCACCATTACCAGTGCAGAAGAATTTTTTTCGAGTTGAATGTTGGTGATCTGTAGATGACTCTGGCGTGTCAGGCATTTTATTGGCTGTCACGACTGGTTGACTCTGGTGTTCAAAGGGTTAGAGAAAGTGTTCATTTCGGGAAAGTGAGTTTTAGAAATCTAACCAGTTCCTTATTTTTTATTTAATAAATTTCAGAACTATCCAACGAGCCAAGTGCGGACGGTATCGACCATAATTTCTTACACATGCATGTACACGAGATTCAACAAAATGGCAAAGTCGTACGGACAGCAGTTACCTTGAATAAACGCCGTAAGTACTTAAATTAACCCTTTAACCCGTCGAGCGACCTAGGCACACACCGTGTGCCTAAACTAGCTGTCAAAATTTGCAAATTTTTGTTTCTAGTTTCGATCACCTTTTAACATAGGGTACTTAGAAAAAATTACCCAAAAATGTCGCCGATCGCGCGACGGGTTAATCACCACTGTGCCATACAAAAGTAATAACCATAATATTATGGGTATAGCTTGTCTAGTTTAAAATGACGCGCCCCACCACCGCACTCACGCACAGGATTCGAAACTCAATTCAAGCTACAATAGACTCTATTGTAGCTCAAATTGAGCTCCAA
Organism: Archips xylosteana; assembly: GCA_947563465.1. Classification (NCBI taxonomy): domain Eukaryota; kingdom Metazoa; phylum Arthropoda; class Insecta; order Lepidoptera; family Tortricidae; genus Archips; species Archips xylosteana. The sequence continues at coordinate 10,588,568 of OX387358.1, read as the reverse complement.
ATCCCGTGCGCAAACGCGGTGGTGGGGCGCGTCATTTCAAACTAGACAAGCTCTAATGCCAAAAGCTAATTTGAACTTTGTGCAAACACACGTAGCTTGCTATTGCACGTAGTTCGAGCTACTATATGAGTCGATGGCGTTGTTGCCACGACAGTGTTTGACTACTTTAGGCGTCGCTGACGTTCAAAAGGATATGTATCATAATACCGAAGTACGAAAGACCGAATTGTATTAAAATATCGAATGGCTCAAAAGACCGAAAGGTTTTTTTCCGAAATCGTAAACTTTATGAGATTGTTATAAAACTACCCTAATGGGTTCTATACGATGCCGTTTTAATAAATCCTGAGACGTTACGGTTTCAGAAAAAAAAAACTGTCGGTCTTTTGACCTAAGTATTCGATACGTTAATACATTCAGTATTATAAAATATAATACATATCCGTTGAAAAGTTTAATGGACTAAAATCTTTAGTCGCTTGCATACGCCAATAGTGGCGTGAACTAAAACCAATTAGGTGCTCAGTAAGCGGTGTTCCTCACTAACTATGCCAACGGGCTGGAGATAATCTTGACTTTGCTGGTTCTGATGAGTGGTGATGATGGTTGGCTCGCCGTCAGGTGACCCGCTTACTCGTTTCCCCTCTAGCAATAAAATAAATACCCTGCTTCTTCGAGCCGTGGCAGCCCAGTGGTTTAGCCTCTCAACTCTTAAGCAGGGGGTCGTGGTTTCGAACCTGGGTTCGCACCTCTGAGTTTTTCCGGAATTTACATTTGAAATTTACCGTGAGCTTTACGGTGAAGAGAAACATCGTTAGGAAACCTTATACACTGTGGTTATCAGTCCGCGCTGGGCCAGCGTGGGAACTACGGCCATTGAGAATGAGAGCTCCAGTGGGATGTATATAGGGTGGGATTATGATGAGATGATGCTTGCTTCTCCGCGTCTAGCAAATGTATTAGTAAAAATAATTCAGTCTGAATGTACGAAATACAAAAATCAATTCCATACCATTCTAGTTTATATTATCCAGCTAGCACACAAGCGCTGTAAGAAGCTCCATTAACCCTTAAATGGATACCGGCAATATATTTTCCGTCAAACGAAATGAAAGCCAATTCAAATTAGCAACATTTACGGTCCAAAATCGAACGTCTTGACAGGGTTGTCAAATAGTTTAAGGGTTAATAAGAAATATAGTGGTTCTATAAGCGGCTACGTCTTATAGCGCCAAAAAGGCCCATATTATCCAGCTTATTGGCTCTATATAATAGACGTCAACAGTGTCCTTCAGTTAAGGTTTTCTCCAGGGTTGGCGGCAGCAGGCGCAAGGAACCCAGAAAAGATTTTCATACCAGATTTGCCACTGAGTGTGACGTCTTCTACAGGGAACGCAGACAAGTCGATGTATGGATATGCATGTGGCACTTGCGCGGCGATATTTCAGTCCGAGAAGGAGTTTGATGTCCACAGAGTGGTAATTTAAAAATATTTATACATATGTATAACTGCGAGTCCTTCTGCCAAGAATTCGTGTCGCTATCCCGCGGAAGATGTGCAATTAACTGGGATAAAAACTATCCTCTGTTTTTCCCAGGGTCTCATGCTGTCTCTATGCCAAATTTCATCGAAATCGGGTCAGCGGTTTAAGCGTGAATAGATAACAGCCAGACGGACACACATTCTCATTTATAATATTTAGTATTGATTTTCCGCGTCGGTTCGACCGATCTGACATATTCGTAATAATCAAGACAAATTTATAAATATTTTTGCGACCTTGCCTTTCAGTTTTTTATTGTACAAACGAGGAAACTAATTGCGTAGCGAGGTGAAACGAAACCTTTTCACAATCAATATCACGATGATTTCATCGCCAAATGTATGGAATGACAACATGATAATGATAAGTATTTACAGCGAAAAAACCCCTATACCTGTGTGTGTATGTGTGTAGTATAAGCCTTACACTGTAAGGTACCCTGGCGCGAGATTCAGTTCCTTCGACTGTATCTACCCAACAACATACTCGTATAGTCAGCAGCAGAAATGGATAAGTGGTTGTGGGGCTCCACTCTTATTACCTTGGCAGTAGTGTGTTTAGGTAATTTTGTTTAAACTCCACCAAATGCCTATTCACTTCTGCTGCTGACTGTATTACAAACTTAGTTTAACAATTTTATTTACAGACTCACCAAACGGACGCAGAAGAAAAGCCTGTTATTGATACAGACCAACCCAGATTAAACAAAAACAGTATCCTTGTTATAGCAGGTACACTAATATTTGATCATCACTTATTTCTTACATGGGCTGAAATGCTGACCCTTCAGACCCACCATACGAAGCCATACCCCTGGGGTTAGGGTGGGACAGAACCATAACACCGTAGTAGTACCGGAATATGATAGAAAATGGAAAAAAAATGGAACAGATACAAATATTTAATTTAAACTAATTCGACGGTGCCTTGCTTTGCGGGGCTCCTATTTCTAAGCGGTATGCCTTTCGGGCAGAAGAAACTGCCTAACTGACCTAACCTACCTATTATCTGGGCTGAATTATAAGTATTAATACTTCGTCATATGGGATGCTATTAACACCGAGTACGTAATATTCGGAAAAACAAAACCTGAAAGCATTAAACTACAGCACTACGGTGGTCAATCAAGTCAATCCTCAATCGAGTCTCTCGACGGGTAGGACTCAGAATGAACATGGACAAGACGAAAGTTATGTCTAATGTTCATGTTGTCCCTGCCCCCATTGTGGTCGGGAACTCGTTTCTTGAAGTTGTTGACGCATATATATGTATACCTAGGACAAACCGTCCAGCTAGGTAGGTCCAACTTCGAGAAGGAGGTCAATCGGCGAATCCAACTCGGATGGGCAGCGTTCGGGAAGCTTCGCAACATCTTTTCGTCCAAAATACCTCAGTGCCTCAAAACAAAAGTCTTTAATCAGTGTGTGTTGCCAGTGATGACATATGGATCCGAGACGTGGTGCTTCACTATGGGCCTGATGAATAGGCTCAGAGTCGCTCAGCGAGCTATGGAGAGGGCTATGCTTGGAGTTTCTCTACGGGATCGAATCAGAAACGAGGAGATCCGTAGAAGAACCGGGGTCAGCGACATAGCCAAACGGATTAGCTCGTTGAAATGGCAATGGGCAGGCCATATAGCACGTAGAACAGATGGCCGTTGGGGGCCTAAAATTCTGGAATGGAGACCACGGACTGGCAAGCGCAGCGTGGGACGTCCACCAACGAGATGGACGGACGATTTGGTGAAGGCCGCAGGTTCAGGGTGGATGCAAATCGCTTCCAATCGTAATGATTGGGCATCAATGAGGGAGGCCTATGTCCAGCAGTGGACGTCCTACGGCTGAAATGATGATGATGATGACTACGGTGGTATGGTTCAGACACACCCTACCCCCAGGGGTATGGTGGGTCTAAAGGGAAATGCTGACCGCTTAGGCATTACTAGGAAGGAACCTACCGTAACCATGTACAAAAGTTGTACTATCAATAATTAATTTGATGGCCATCACAGAATTTTGGGTGATATGTCACCAGCCTCAACATTTCACCAAGATTCCTTCAGTGGACCGTATAGGGGATTTCAGGTTAAAGAAGGCTCCAAGTATTTAACGCCTAAGCCATCAGTATGTTGTACAACATACTACACAACACACACAAGCACAGTCACAAGCTTTAATTTGGGACCCACTTAAGGTTGACAGTCCTGTCATATTGTATAGGAATCAAAGGATGTTTTTTCGAAATGGGTCCCAAATTAAAGCACGCGACCGTACTACAACAGTCAAGATCACCAATATGTATTCACCACAATGTTCCAAAAGTATGTACTCAAACCCGTCACCCGGCAATTATGTAAAATTCTGACATTGGTTGTACATATCAACAGCTCGTGCGCGGCGCTCGGCGGAACCCTGTCGCAGGGAGCCTCTGCTGTCCTTAACAAGATTGTTTTTAATAAGTGCGGCAAATACTCACTGCGACAGGGTTCCGCGGAGGGTCGCGCACGAGCTTGTCGGACTATAGTCTGCCGTAAAGCGAAAAAAAATATTAAATTATTATTTATATTATCCAATCAGGCAGGCAGTTGGGGGCAACTGATAGGTGCCTGTATCTAGCTGTTCCTTGGTCAAGTATTCTTTTTGCTGCTAATGTGTTAATTTGTTGGGTGCATTAATTGTTTCATTAACGTTTTCAGATCCATACCACAAAGGTAAAACATACTCTTGCATGCAATGCAATGTAAGTATACATTTTTTTTTATACTCTATTACCAAATTAAAATAACTAGCAGCAAAAAAACTTGTAGAGCCTGTCTAATTTAAAATGACGCGCCCCACCACCGCATTTACGCACAGGATTTGAAAGTGGAAAATGGCCCTAAATACAGCTTCAATAGGTTCAAAATCCTGTGCGTAAATGCGGTGGTGGGGCGCGTCATTTTAAATTAGACAAGCTCTATCTATTGAAAATGATTTTTTGACAGATTATTTCATTAATTTATTATTTATTGCTTTTTATATTTACAGGCCAAGTTTCAAAGGCTCAACAACTGTCAAAGGCATATCAAGAGCCACATCTTGCCAGCAGAGGCAGGCATCAAACAAGCTTTCAAATGCAAAATATGTCACAGTTTGTTTCACCATGCCCCCACACTTCTCAAACACATCATGAAAAGTCACATAAAAGTTGAAAAATAATTTATACTATCAAAGTATATTTATGTATACATATGTATATTTGTAATCATCTGAAAATAAAATGACCTGTAACTTGATATAAGTTTTATTTACAGCGGCATATGCATAATCGAAATGATGCATTCCTCAAAATAAATCATCATTGAAAATATTATCTAAATCATCTAACAGATCACTTGTATCATTGGTAGTCTCATTACAAAATGGGTCCTTATCTGAAACAAGATAAAAATAATACTTCAGTATTTAGGAATTGAGAATGATTATTTAAAGGGGTGCCTTTACTGATTTTGTGACCTACTTCCTGCACTCTAATGACAAAGAAGTCAAAAGAATTTTATCATTAGCAAGCATAAATTTGCTGTTATGATTATGACAATTAATTTGTACAAAATCTTTCATAGCTATTTGTAAAATATATAAAAAAAGGAATACCACGCTCAAAACGTAATAATAATAATATTAGGGGACAATCTCACACAAATCGAAAATCGACCTAGTACCAAACTAAGCACAGCTTTTACTATGGGTACTAGACGACGATAGACATACTTATATAGATAAATAAATACTTAAATACATAGAAAACATCCGTAACTCAGGAACAAATATTCGTGCTCATCACACAAATAAATGCCCTTACCGGGATTTGAACCCAGGACCTCTTGCTTCGTAGGCAGGGTCACTACCAACTAGGCTAAAGCGGTTGTTACTTGATACTTGTATAGTATGATAGTATGAATTTTTTGAGGTGTTCCAATCTCGTTAACAACCCACCTTTCGAACAAAGCCATTGTATTCCATTATGTCCTCAAGTGAATAATCCTTAGTTTAAAATGAACGGAAATATAAGATAAAATAGCTCATTGAAATAACGGCTTTATTATTTACGGTAGAGAGTTAATTTTAAACAAAACTTTGTTGGCAAATAATATTTTTCAAAATTGAATGCGTCCTAGACATGCAGCCAAAACAAACAAACAAAGTTTCATTGAAAATGAACTCTACTGTAAACAATAAAATCGTTATTTCAATTAGCTATTTTATCTTATATTTACATTCATTTTAAACTGAGGATTATTCATTTGAGGACATAATAGAATACAATGGCTTTTTTCGAAAGGTGGGCTTTTAACGAGATCTGGAACCTCAAAAAATTCGTGCTATACAAAAAATCTAAAAATAAACTTACCCAAATTTTGAAGACTTGAAACATATTTTATAATAGTAACATTATTATCACAGCTTATTTGATAGTTCTCAGGCAATGGTTTACTTTCTGTATCCTCTGAGAGGACAGCAGAACTGTATATTGCATGAATATTACTTAAGGTGATATTAAGGTAGTGCTTCTTGAAGGCACTGCCTGTGGTTAGTACAGTGGGCTTTCGCAACACCAGCGCACAAAACTCTGACACTATGTATGGGGAGAATGTTGACCAAGCATCTCTATGAAGTGTGCATTTTATGTAACCTGAAAATGAACAATTCTGATTGAGATGACAGGAAATATAATACTTACAATAGAAGATAAAGACAGTTGAAATAAAGGTTCCTACTCAACATAAATTATTATGCCAATCACCAATTAATATTATAAAAAAATGGTGTAACCACAATCTCTGAATTTCTAACACCATAAATAATCAGTAACCAAAACTAATTGAACAAGAAAATCCATCCAACCAACTTGATGGCTCTGACTCACTATGAGTATGTATTACTTGTTTATATTAATTACAAAGGGATGGCTTAACATTCCCATGGTGTGAACTTCACAAAAGGCCGCACATTAATAAATAACTGCAACTAGAAAGAAATTGTGCTAGGGGCCATTCACTTATTACGTAAGAATTGTCAGTTTCTGACCAGCCCCCCCCCCCCCCCCTCGTATGTTTTAATTTTTCAAAGAAACAATTTTTAGGGACAATTTACTGTACATATGTAAGTACTACTGGTAACGCCACCAGAGTTGAGGTCACGCACACAACCACATCTCATGTAATGACAGCGGGATTTTGTCGTTGTGTTGTCGTTAAACGTCTGGTGGCGTTACCTATACTAATATTTTTAATTTTTTGAAAAAAAAGTTTAGTTTTTTTTCTTCAAAATTCACATTTACTTAATGCATTTTTGTGATTTTACATAAGAACTATCCAGACTCCCTACCACACCCCTAATAAGAAAAAATAAGACATGGTCAACCCCCCTTCCCCCCCTTAATAATCGTACGTAATAAATGGATAGCACCCTTTGGTTGTTTATATATGAATGACATACCAGTGGTATCCCGTAATGTAATGAGTGGGTCTGTTGCAGACCTATCAACAGTTTCAACAAATGCAGCAACAGCCTGAGCTTTCATTCTCCTCAAGTTCCCTGCCACTGCTTGCTGCTTCACTGCATTTATAGAATCTAAGGCACCTAAATTCCAGTTTCTTACATCATCTAAGAGTGTTTTCCAAATCTGAGACTCAAATTTATCCCCTCTAAAGTGTGGCATGTCAATATCCTGAAAAACAATATAAATTGAAAGTAACAGTTAAATTGTAGACAGATTGCAATATAAAAAATGGGGGCCACTTGTATGGCAATTAAATTACAATCACCAGGGTTGTTTTCATAGCATGCCAAGATGATAGCAAACCACATGGCATCAACATTAATATTATAATTTAAATCCAACTTATTCATTTATTAAATTATGTATATGCTAAACAAATATTGTCCATTCCATCATTACAGTTGTAAAATGTGTGACCAGTTATGAGTTTGTATATTAGAACTTTAATGTTTTTTTCTCAAACATGCTATGAAATATTGACGTTATGTTCCTTTGATCAATTATAACTGAAGATACACATTGCCAAACAAAATCCCCTTCAAAAAATGTCCGAACTTTTTTATTTGTTTGCATAACAATTAAAATCATCACCTACGCAGAAATTTGAACCTAGTCTTTACTTCATTACAGTCGAATTTCGGTTGACACTTGACAGCTAAACTTGACAATTTCACGCAACGTACTGAGAAAAAAGAAGGCCACTTTTATCAAAGTGGCGCTCATTTGGCTCGGACATTTTCGGGCGCGCGACTGTGGATCTACAGTTATAATTGATCAAAGTTAGGTTCCTTATAATACGCCACGAAGTGTCACAAGACGCGCTAGACGAGAGGTCAATAATGGAATTTCATACAACATTGCTGGCCTTGGCCAGCAAAGTGATCGTCTATTGTTTCATACTAGAGTTGGGCCGAGTACTTGTTTACTACTTGGTACTCGGTGTACTCGGCAGTTTTTTTGATACTCGTACTCGGCCGTATAACTCGGTTCAAATGCAGGGTATACTCGGTCTAAATAAAATTATTATTAATCATGCGTATTAAAATAAAACAGGCTTGTAAAACATCCAGATTCGCAATCTTTTGCGTATACTCATTGTGTCAACAGTCACTGTACACAATCATCTATTTCCAATGTTTTTAAAATATTTAAGCAATTAATATGCGGACCGAATGCAAATTTCTCGTTAAACAAAAACTGACTAATTTTCGGGGAGAAGGCGGGGATCCCCGCGACGTTCGCTCGCGGTGGCTGGTAGCGCCGCGCGAACCTGTCTAAACCCGTTTTCGCGCCTCAAAACAGAACCGAGTAACTCGGCCGAGTACTTGGTTTGAGAAACTTTGAACCGAGTATACTCGGTTACTCGGTAAAAGTTGTACTCGGCGCATCTCTATTTCATACCATGACGTTTATAGGTCTATGGCATCATAGCATTTAGCCATTAAAAAAAAACTATAAGCAATATTTGCATTTTGGTTCATTATGACATTCTGCCTGCCACTACGCTTATTTAAGGTAAGATGATGATGATGATGGTGGTAATGGTGTTGATGATGGCGGTGATGGTGATGGTGATGGTGATGATGATGGTGATGATGATGATGATGGTGATGATGAGATGATGATGGTGATGATGATGATGATGGTGATGATGAGATGATGATGATGGTGATGATGAGATGATGGTGATAAATAATAATAAATAAATAAATATCACGGGACAATTCACACCAATTGACCTAGTCCCAAAGTAAGCTTAGCAAAGCTTGTGTTATGGGTACTAGGCAATGGATAAACATACTTATATAGATAGACACATACTTAAATACATATTAAACACCCAAGACCCGAGAACAAACATTCGTATTTTTCATACAAATATCTGCCCCGACACGGGAATCGAACCCGGGACCTCAAGCTTCATAGTCAGGGTCTCTAACCACTAGGCCATCTGGTCGTCTAAAATGGTGATGATGGGTGATGATGATGATGAGATGATGATGACGATGTTGATGATGATGAGATGATGTTGATGATGACGATGATGTTGATGATTATGATGTTGATGATGATGATGATGATGATGGTGGTGGTAGTGATGGTGATGGTGATGGTGATGATGACGACGACGACGACGATGACGATGATGATGATGATAATGATGATGATGATGATGATGAATGTTAGAGAAAAACTCTATACAAGCCTTGGCCACGAACAGGGATTGCCAGCCTCGTATCTCTAGATGGCCTCGTTAACACTCTGCCATCTATAACTACTCGGCCGGCAATCCCCTATTTTGCGGCCGCTGCAGTAATGTACTATTAAATCTTTATTACTTCAGCACTTCAACAAGAAGGAGTGTGAGAGTGTTTTTTTTCTTTCATCTCAAGTAATGACTTGAGATGACAAAAAGCATTTTGTGATAAATAAATTAATATGAAAAAAAGGGTATCATGATATTCGTCAGATACATTATTGGTCAGATATGATTTTGGATACGTTCACTTATCATACGATTATATGATCACCCTATTATATCACCCCATATTTGTTTAGAAGCCACAAAATGAATAAGCAATTGGACGTATCTGTTAAATAAATGATCTGACAATTAGCTAAACTGACAACTCAAACTGCAACTGACCAAAAAAGTAACTGACAGATATTGTGATATCCAAAAAAAAAGAGTACAGATTTAATGTCAACTCCATGGTTTACGTTTGCCCTACCATGCTATTAAAACTTAGAACCCTGACAAACACAAAGGTAAGGCAAAAGGCATTATTAGCCTAGACATCTTTGGAGTAATTTTATTTTAGACTAGACTAGACCAGGCTCCAGGGCCTTTACAAAAAAGAGATTACAATTTTAAATATTTAACATATTCAGCATACCTGAGAAAATAATTCCATATGGCATATTGTCTCATCTTTAGTCTCTTCAAAGTTACCGCTGAGCAGTCCTGCTGGTCCAGGAAATTTTCTCTTAGCATTTTGGTTGAAATAGGAGTATATCATTTTTCGTTTTGTATGTTTTGGTGATATATTTTCTGAGTTTATACTTGTTGGGTTATGCTTTTCTGTTAAAATACATGTTTGCGGTTTATCAACTTTTTCCCCAATTATTTTGAGTGGCGTAGGCATCGTAGGTAAGAGCGTCTTGTTGTCATTGACAAACTTTAAAGGCCTAGGTGATTTATGTATATCTGCTGTAGTATGTTCAACCTTCCCAACATTTTTCTCTAATACTTGGTGATGTGGGGTCACAGGAGGTTTGGTATTAATAATAAATTTTCCAGGACTGTGCGGCTTATGTAGGTCTGCACTTATTTCAATGTTCCTAACGTTATTGTTTTCTGTTGCCTTTGTTGTGACTTCAGGAAAATCAAATTGAGACAGAACCTGTGAGTAAATAAATCGCCATAAAGTGATTAAAATACAAAATTTGCATGTATTCAATTCATAAAACTATCATTTTATTGTATCAAATGGGTTTCATTTATACCTGATCAAAATCGTCAGATTCGAACATTTTTTTGCTGTCGTATTATATGCTTAGAATGGTCACTTAAATAGGTTGATAAAGTTTGAACTAAGCATTAGACTGAAAGAAAACTTAATTATATATTAGTGCAAAACGTGTACAAAACATTTGTTTACGTTTGATAAAAGTAAGTTGGTCAAGGAGAAAAGAAAATGTCAATTATTGTCAATTTGGTTTTTGGTTGGCTGCACTGCTCAGTTACCCCACCAATTTAGCCGTCTGTCACTCATGACATTCTTCTGTCACTTATGCCGCTTAAGCAACTTTTTAAAACGTTTATTCTAGGGACATTCGCGTACAAAAATTATTCACAAAGTTTATTGGTTTATACTTCAAATTTACATAAACAAAATAGAAATTTATAGACCAATCCTTCACTTTGAGGTTTTTGTTTGAAATAATTGAAAAATCATTATTGACATGCCTGTCACGTAGATTTTAAGTAAAATTTTTGAACTGTTTTTTATTTAATCTCATTGTTAGTTTTAATTAGTGTTTTCAATTATTACAAATTATAAGTATGGCCGCTTTCGATCCATTTAATCCTTTAGAAAATGTCAAACTACGGTTTACAGAAGAACAATTAGCCGAAATTATTGAGTATTTTGATGCAAATGCCAAGCCGCTTTTAGTAATAGATGATGGAGCACCTATTAATGTAATATCTGTTGACAAATTTATTAAATTTCTGGAGCTAAAGAAGTAGAGTATCTTCTGCTATATTTTATTTAGTTAACTTGCGTTAATGTAAATAAATAAATTACTCCAATCAAGGTTTTTCAAACTGTGTGCCATGGATGGGCACACTCACACACACACAGGAATGCCACCTGCAAGTGCGCCACGGCGCCCACGGCCTTATAATGACCACAATCAACCCTAAGATTTAATTGTTTACTTTGTTGTCCTGATTGAAAATATAGAATTAAATGAACATAATTTCTAAACAGGTTTCATAGAAGAAGCTTTAGTTACCCCACATATGATGAAATTGTTAAAGATGCGGAACTTTTAAGGGCAGGAGTAACACGATTATTAACCCAAGAACAGGTCATTTACATGTTAGAAAAGCGGATCATAGAACCAGAAATTAGACATGAACTTATGTTGGCTTTTCAGGTAAGAATACGAAATTTAAAAGTTGTTTTTTGGTGGAAGAGCTTGTCTAATTTAAAATGACGCGCCCCACCGCCGCATTTGACATACAAGCTATAATACTCTTATAGTAATTTTCAATAATGCTTCTTTAAATAATTTTTGCTTAAAATCACATTTTGACGTGACAACGTCTAATAAATCGATGAACGCCGGCTGCACGCACGAAAAAGGATGACGCAATGTAAGTACATGTACGTTACATTCCGTCATCGCGCGTTATAGCGCGCGCCAGGATGTAGGTACAATTTTAGTACTAGCGCTCGGGTATTTTTTTAATGGGGGGAGGGTAGAGGGGGGTGCGGGGGCATTCAAGGGGAGATGAAAATTTCATTGATTTTGCCGTAGGATACACCGTTTTCAAGATATTTGTCAAAACACCGGTTCTCGTCCGATCTATATATCGGCGATGTATCTAAATATCGGCGAGTGGGAACCCTGTGCTCTTGGTTTCGGATCAGTAGTGCTCAACGGAATATGAACACTCGTATCACACGATAAGTTTCAATTTCGCGTGGAAGCAGTTAACGGTCGTAAGAGTAGGCAAATTTTTATAACCTAAAGTTGACTTTTGTTCGAGAGTGATCCTTCTGTACGCTAGTAGTTACTATTAGTTATTCTGTGCTATAACGTCAAACGGTCCTCACGATACTAACGCCATTATGCTATTTTCCACTTGGCAGAAAGCCCTCATTATTACTTTTAAATATAAAAATATCACACCTGGGTGATCTATAGGTTAAACTTGCTCTTTTTCAGGTTTTTGATACTGAACAGCGAGATTTCCTCGAAATTGATGAGATTAAAACCATAGTGACTAGTTACGGTGATGTTTACAACCCTGACGAAACTCGAGAATTGCTACGGGATGCTAACGTTCGCGGCGACGGTAACATTTTCTATGCAGAATTCATCGACTGCTTGTTTAGCCGTGCACCAGAACTGTACGACATAAAGGTAACTGTGATAATATTAAGCACTGACTTTGAAGACCGGATAGCCCAGGGATGAAAATTTCATTGATTTTGCCGTAGTATGCGACGTTTTCAAGATATTTGACAAAACACCGGTTCTTGTCCGATCACCGAGGTTAAGCAACGTCGGGCGCGGTCAGTACTTGGATGGGTGACCGCCTGGTTTAATTTTTGTTTTTTGAATGTTTTGTTATGATGACGTTGTCACGTTAAAACTATCGTCCTAAACCGACTTTATTGTAGATTGATATCTGATGAATGAATTACCTACCTATCAACATGTATAGGTAGTACAATTACTAACTAAATTTAAACAGAATAAAGCATTGTAATAAGTGGAATATGTTTTCAGGGTCTCAATTTTTAAAGTGGTTTATAGTCAGTCGATTTGACTTTTTTTCACATTTTTAGGTTTTGCATTAAAGCAAATTACTGTATTTAATTTATATTGCCCGATTTCGTTTTCAGGCAGAATATTTGTATGCCGATCCTGACGAGGATCCCTCAGTTCCTCCGGAACCGGTCATTGAAGAAGAACCACCGCCGCCTGAGCCACCACCACCAGAGGAACCGCCGCCACCACCACCGCCACCACCGCCACCGCCACCAGCGAAAGGGAAAAAGAAAAAATAATTAGTCGTTATGTATTCCAAATTTGAACAGCTTGTGAAGTAGTGGAAATATTTCCAAAGTTTTGTGCTAGGTTAAAAAACGGATAAAAGTAAATTGTGTTTCGAAGAAGTATTACAATGTTTTACTTGAATCTGATCTGAAAAATCTAATAGTAGAGGAGACGTGGAAGATCGACCTTCACCGATCTGAGAACTAGATGAGACATATTTTTTATTAAATATACTTAATTTATAAACAAATATGCCTATGATAACTTGCCTATCGAAAAGTGTTCATAGATTTTTTTTTGTTTTATTGTGGAGTGCCTTTAGTTTTAGAGTTTGGACTCGTTTGATTCGTCTTGACGAGTACTTTGATCCCAGATGGTAACCAGGGTCTGATGATAGAGCTGGAAGATAGAGCTAAAACAAAAAAAAATAGCTATGAACACTTTTCGATAGGCAAGTTATAATAGGCATATTTGTTTATAAATTATATTTGATAAAAAATATGTCTCATCGAGTTATCAGATCGGTGAAGGTCGATCTCCAACGGCTCTTAGACCATAATGAAATGATCATGTAAGTTAGTTTCTTGTCTTTTTCAGGTGTAAATAATTGATCACGTTTTAATGAAATTAATTTCGCATACTTAGCTATAGATATTAGATAGGTCATGTCTCAGTCAGGTCATGTCATGTCTCATGTGTGTGTTGCCAGTGATGACTTATGGCACTGAGACGTGGCCGCTAACGATGGGTCTTATAAGGAAGCTCAAAGTCACTCAGAGGGCGATGGAGAGGGCTATGCTTGGAGTTTCTCTGCGGGATCGCATTAGAAATGATGAAATCCGCGCAAGAACTAAAGTCACGGGCATAGCTCGAAGAATCGCTAGACTTAAGTGGCAGTGGGAAGGGCACATCGCCCGTAGAACTGACGGCCGATGGGGCCGAAAGGTTCTCGAGTGGCGTCCGCGGACCGGAAGACGCAGTGTAGGTAGGCCTCCAACAAGATGGAGCGACGACCTGGTGAAGGTAGCGGGAACGCATTGGATGCGGATGGCGCAAGTCCGATCTGTTTGGCGAGCCTTGGAGGAGGCCTATGTTCAGCAGTGAACGTTTTTCGGCTGAAATGATGAGGTCATGTCTCTATGTACGACACAAATTATTTTTGCCTCAGAAATACATAAGTTTCCGAAGAATAGTAACAGCTGAATTCTGAGCAGACAAAGTCGCGGACAAAAACTTCTTTAAAGGGTACTTGATGGTGTGTTGCTGACTGTACAGGAGATAGTATATAGAAATAATCCCCTCGAAATTGAACCTGCGTACCATAGACGAAACACAAAAGACAAGGCAAATAAAAAAAAACACGTGTTTGTCTATGTTTATGACATGTCGGTCAGTGAGTAGGCAATAGCATCCAATTATTTTCAATACCATTTTCTCACTGTTATCCTTTATGTTATTGTGTGTTAATAAGTGTATTTATGTAAGGTTACGGATATTATTCAGCCTCTAGTTGAAACTTTGAAAAGACTTTAAATCTAAGCCATGGATCTCGAAGATAGTGCTCTGGGCCTTACCCAGGAGCAAACAGACAAGATTCTGCAGTTCCAGGATCTCACTGGCATCGAGGATATGTCAATATGCAGAGATGTCTTGCAAAGGCAGCAATGGGATTTAGAGGTAAATCCACACATAACTTTTCTATAACCCTCATATTGTGTTCTATAGCTGTTTTTAAGCAAAATAATTCGTAGTCCCTTTAAGATCGGACTAATGAAGTCTTTTGCTAAAAGCCGATCTCTTTTATTTTCAAAACGATCACTTTTTCAGTTGCCATGCAGAAATAATAAGTAGTTTACTAATATTGCAGGTGGCTATTCAAGAACAATTGAATATTCGAGAAGGTCGGCCTTCGGTATTCGCGACAGAGGCACGGGCTCCACCCGTGGTACATGACTACATAGCCCAGCAAGTGTTCACAGATGAGCCCCCAGAGGGTCCTGGGGGTGTGCGGGGGCTCATGCGATATGTTGTGAACTTAGTAGTATCAATGTGTTATAGTACAATAACATCGGTATTAAATCTTCTGTTAAGTTTCATCCGCAATGATGATAGGAGATGTAAGTCTTATAATTTAATTATAGTTTGTCATGATTCGGTAAAATGACAAATTTTTTTAGTAATTGGTTTCATTAACCTTTTCAATGCCAACAACTGATGTGTCACAAAGTACATTTTCAAAGTGCTCTTCAAGTAATGATGTAAGGTTCAAAGTAGCTTTATGTTTTGGCTTGGCATTGAAAAGGTTAAAGTTGAAATTGAAAGATATGAGTTTGTTGTAATCATGTTGTTAATGTTTGTTGTAATCATGTTGTTAACATGTTGTTTTATTTTAAATAATGCCTTAATAAAATAATATTTTCCATTTCCAGTGGTGACTGACCCACTTGGGGATGTGGTGGGCTTCATCAACAACTACACATCAAAATACTCCCCGCACCCAGTGTTCTACCAGGGCACTTACGCCCAGGCTCTTAATGACGCCAAGAAAGAGCTTCTCTTCCTCATAGTATATTTACACTCAGACTCTGCTTCTGAAACACAGAATTTTTGCAGGTAAATGTGATTTTGACGTCTACATAAACATGTTGGGCATGATATTATCAAATCAATTACAACTATTGAATTGTCATTTTGAATATTTTTCATAAAGTAACAAGGATTCAAGTACCACTACTGAAATTGTCTTTATGCAATGAAGAGTTTACATAAGATACATACATAATCTCATCAGAAATATATATACATATCTTTTTGGGAACATTATTAAAGTATACATGGGTTGATTTCAGAGCGTTTTGACCGCCGCGTTTTTTCATTAGTGTCGACGTAAATATTGCAGAGAGGATGATGATCAGAGATAACTTTTTATAGAAATGTGTATTGATACCGACCAAGGCTTAGTCTGATTTTATCCAAAGTTGTCGCAATTTATCATTATTTTACAGCAATAATCGAGTGACACTAATGAAATTTAAAAAATGCTGACAAAACGCTCTGAAATCGACCCACATTCGCCTGGACTTGTGTCCTTATAAGAGGCATGAGGATGGTCTTATAGTGTGTTAGCCTCCCTCCATTCAGCAGTACAACATTGAAGCCTCTTATTCCCATACAGCAGCACATGCGATGACAACACACAAGCACTGTAGTTAAACACTTGAAATTTTGCAAACATATTATATTTCTTGAGGATCATAGAGGTGCACTAGGAAGGGATCCTTTTAAATAAAATAGTAGTGGGTGAGTGAACTTTTTCTTTCCACCCGTTGCTATGGTTACACAATTTTTTTCTCTTGGACAACCTAAGCATTTTTCTATGAAACAGTATGAAGATGTCACTTGGACAACCAAGGGCAGGGTACAACACAAAAAAGTTGATTCGCCAAGTAAAAATCATTTATTTCAGGACCAAAATCACATAAATATGTGTTAGTAACATCTTAAAAATTATTTTAGTACAATGTCATTCTAAAAAAAACAATACTATACAATTTAAATATTCTTTATTGATCACCAAAAACAGTACAGTGACATTACAAAAATAAAAATTCAGGTAGACAATTAGGCGGTAAAACATTTATAATAATATAAAAATAGTTCTAACCTTACTAACCAAACCTAACCTTTTTAACCCGTGGTGGGTTAGGATGCCATTCTTTTTTATACTTTTCCACAAGGGCAAAGCCTTGGGTATAAACTAGTACAATATAAGAGCGCGCGCAGAGTGCAGTCTGGAGTTCCGCGTTCTGCGTTCTGACCGCTCGAGAGTTCCAACGCACACAAGAGGCGGTCAAATTCTTGCGTTCCATGTTTTTGTATGTGTAACATGTCGCTTTAAAGTTCATCTTTCGAAGAAGAAGCATTGATTTAGTGGAGCCTAGAAACTTCTAAAAAAGTAGAAAATATTGGGTGCACCTAATTAACACAACACAAGAAGAATCCCTTGACGCGGTCATTTCAAGCCAAGTTTCTGCTTTTTTGTCTCGATTTTTGTAGTGTACATGACTTAAATCATATAATAATCTCCTTTCTCTAACCAATTTGATCAGTTTTCTGTATTTGTAACTTCAGACATCGCGGTGAACGCGGCGTTCTCTATCTCGGCGGCAAAAGAACTCTTAGAACGCGGCGTTCCGCTTTGACCGCCGCGGTCTGACCGCCTGCTGTGTGCGTTATCGTAAGGGACTCAGTACATTCGAAAGAACGCAAAACTCCGAACGCGGACCTCAGAACTCCAGACCGCTCTCTGTCTGCGCGCGCTCTAAGATCCGTATCTTGAGCTCATAACCACTGACAAATGAACATCGTTCACAGAACGACGCTAGCCGACCCCGAAGTGATCGCGTATATGAACACACACGCGCTGTTCTGGGGGTGTTCGGTGGACACGGCTGAGGGCTGGCGCGTGGCGCAGTCGGTGGGCGGGCGGCGCTACCCGCTGCTCTGCGTGGTGTGCGTGCGCGACCACCGCATGACCGTGGTCGCGCGCAGCGAGGGCGCCTGCTCGCCGCAACAGTTGCTGCAACGGTTGCAGCGCGTCGTGGCTGACAATCAGCTGCATCTCGTCGCTGCTAGGGCTGATAGGTGGGTGCTAAACGCTACAACGAAGCTCCACTTAACTTATTTTTAACAGACTTCAAAAAAGGAGGAGCTTATCAATTTGGTTGTATTTTTCTTTGTTTGTTAGTTCTGAACTCCATCATTTACTTATGAACTGTATTTTTGGTTTGACTGGGAATATTTTCAACTAAGTCTCATTGTCACCAAAGTGAGGATCTGATGTTTGGAATGTGGAGAAATCGAAGGAACTCTTCTAATATTGTAGGAATGCCTATAGTGATATGGGTATATTTTGTAGTATGCAACTTATGCATTTGATGGAAGTCCAATAGATAGTATGTAGTTAAGGTAGATAACTAGATCCACTGCTGGCTCATGCTAAGGTATGATTTCGAACAAATCAGAAGAAAATGATTTTGATGGTATTTTGGAGTTGGTTCAATTTTTATTTTATTATTTTTGGTGTTTTTTCGCTAGAGTTTCGTAATAAGAAGTATACTTACGTAACTTCTGTCGGTAGTATGTGCCTTAATTCAATCTAATGATTGATTGATACAGAGTGGAGCGCGAGGTGACAGCGCGTTTGCGGGCATCTCAGGACGAGGCGTACGCGGAGTCTCTAGCGCAGGACCAGGAGAAGGAGCGTCGCCGCGCCGCCGACCGCGCAGCGCGGCTGCAGCGCGAGCACGAGGACTCGCGTCGCCTCGAGCAGGAGCAGCGCCGGCAACAGCAGGTGGGGCCACAGCCCATAGACAGCAGGAGCAGCGCCGGCAACAGCAGGTGGGGCCACAGCCCATAGACAGCAGGAGCAGCGCCGGCAACAGCAGGTGGGGCCACAGCCCATAGACAGCAGGAGCAGCGCCGGCAACAGCAGGTGGGGCCACAGCCCATAGACAGCAGGAGCAGCGCCGGCAACAGCAGGTGGGGCCACAGCCCATAGACAGCAGGAGCAGCGCCGGCAACAGCAGGTGGGGCCACAGCCCATAGACAGCAGGAGCAGCGCCGGCAACAGCAGGTGGGGCCACAGCCCATAGACAGCAGGAGCAGCGCCGGCAACAGCAGGTGGGGCCACAGCCCATAGACAGCAGAAGAAACGCAGCCGAAGCTGGTTGGCAGGGGATGGAGGAGGTGTTTACAACCATGGCATGAAATACCGGTACACGCCCCAAGCTAGAACAGGGCTATGCGACACTCCCTTTGTGTAAGTTGACCTAGTTCACCTCGTACTAAGAGCTGATTCCCACGTGTCGGATGTTGGGCCCGGATTTTAATCGGATGTTCCAGTTGCAAAATATTTTTTACGAAGCTTACACTTGCCCGACACCGATTTTGTGTCGGTGCCGACAAAAAATATGAGTATGTATGACGCAGTTCACATTGGTCAGATGTCGGGGCGTGAATAGGGGCGCCGACAACCGATTAAAATCCAGGCCCGACATCCGACAGCTGGGACCTAGCTCTAAGGACAATCATATTAGGTCCCTTTGGCTAGTGAATGTTCAAAGTTTCCGGTCCGTGGACGCTAGGGTGTTTCACTTTTGTAGGTGAAAAAAATTTGCTCAGCTTCCGGTTCTAGCTTATGTTAATAGAATATTTTCCAAATTTCAAGTGGATTGGACCATGTTTAGAGGTTGCACAGAATGAACAGCTCTAAATAAGAATCGAAAAAAAGAAGTAATTACTTTTATTTAAAGATAGCACGATATGGTAGCCACACATCGTTTTTAAGTGAAATCTAATACCTTTAAACGAGCAATTCTTGTATATATGTATATATATATATAATCAGGATCTCGGAAACGGCTCCAACGATTTCGATGAAATTTGGTATGTGGGGGTTTCCGGGGATGAAAAACTGATCTAGCTATGTTTCATTTTCAGAAAATCGCTTTTACTCGTGTTTTCCGGCTATTTTTGTTTGCATTAGAATATAAAGCTAAATTTCGCCGACTTCGAGCAGATCATAATGGCACATTAGAAATCGGGTGGTCGCGGATCCAGCCGACCTCGGTTCAATTCCACGTTTTTTTTCAAGATTTTTAGTTTTTTTTTAAGTTTTTTTTTTATGAGAAAACGTCAAGTTTCTTCTTTTGTGAGAAAAAGTTACTTTTTTGTGAGAAAAAGTTACTTTTTTGTTAGAAAAAGTATTATAGGGAACGTGCAGTAACTATAGGCGGCAGCACTAATGCGACAGAAGAGACACTATGCGGACAGTAAAACAAACTTATCAAGGTAAAACATTCAAATTGATGGCACCCTTATGGCACCAGTTGGCAGCACCGTCTATGTGCACGTTCCCTATTGGGAGCACAGAACAGGAAAAGCCGGTTGTCTGTAAAGTCGGTTTACGGACGATAGTTTAACGTGACTCACCCCCAAAACCCCCCCCACCCCCTCCGGTGTTTTTGTCAAATATCTTGAAAACGGTGCAACCTACGGCAAAATCAATGAAATTTTCATCCCCCTTTAATACCCCCGCGCTCCCTCCCCCGCATCCCCTCCCCCCCTCTCACCCCCCCCCCCCTCCGGTGTATATAATCAGGATCTCAGAAACGGTTCCAACGATTTCGATGAAATTTGGTATTTGGGGGTTTTCGGGGATGAAAAATTGATCTAGCTTGGTCTTATCTCTGGGAAAACGCTTGGTACCGAGTTTCTGCCCGAACAGAGCTCGGTCGCCCAGGTACTAAAATTAAATTAAGCATAAAATAGAACATTAACTACTAAATAAATAATTTACTACTTAGACTACACAAGTTACAACCTCATCTTTGGTTCGCTTGACCACGCATTTTCTGTTGCATGCTTGTTTCTGCTATTCGTCTCTGATCGAATCATTAAATAAAGAATAGTTACTCTGTCTTCTAGAATCTTACAGGATGCGATTGATGGCAACAATTTACAGTTTCAATGTTAGAGTAAAGGTTAATGATGCTTAAATTTTTTGAGCCATTTCGCTTCTTTTGGTCACCCGAGTTCGATGAATAGTAGACGGCGATATAGAAACATCTGAGACATCGTGACCAAGGCTTTTAACAACTGTAATAACCGAAGTACTAGCTTGCCGAGTGGAGAGTTGTTTGCGGTCCTATGCAGCTATGAGTGTCCAATCGAGTGATTTTAGTTTACTTATAAATAGGACGTGACATTTTTGCTGGTGGTACAGAGAATAGAATTATTTTCATCGTCTTCATGACTTGATGACTACTTAATGAAGAGCATTCTTAGTCCAAGGTCACTGTCATGTTGATTTCTTTAATCGATTTTAATGCTACATTTTATAAGCATCCACTTTGTCTTGTCTCTTACGCTTTCGGATAATTTCTAAGGAAAACGTTAACAAATTATGGTAAGTGTTCCTTATAAAGTTATTAAACGTTAGCTCAAACGGTTACTGTCTTGACATATATATTAGCCTTCTTCCACACTTCTTGCAGTTTAATACTTGTCTAATTAGTGGCGTCCGAAAGAGTTTTTTTTTCTTTGTGATGGTGTAAAATAAACCAACAGCACTTGTTCCTTGGAAGGAAGTCCAGCTCCTAACAAAATATCACAAGGAAACTTATTATTTACGTTAAAATACGCTTCAATCTTTTAAACGACACACTTAAATCACTTATAACCCTCCACTTCAGATAAAAAACTTGAAAATTTTGCTATCCTGTAATACACCGATATCCATTACTTAACATACAAGTCATCAAACTGTGCAACCTTTAGATGATAATCGATTTTACTGATTTTTGGCGTATGAACTTTACATATGAGTGGAAACAAGAATTCGAGCAAAGTCAAAGAAAAATCAAAAATTTTGAAAAATGAAACACCCTAGTGGACGCCACTCGAGAACTTTTTGGCGTCATCATCCTCCTTCCTTAAAGTAATCCTTAATTATATTTAAAGGTGTTGGATATGCGCGTAGCAACGGCGGCACAGCTGCCACCGGAGCCGTCCGAAGGCCCCAAAACCGTGGTGCTTCTGATCCGGCTGCCGGGTGGCGAGAGACTTACGAGACGATTCGCACATGACCACACCACTCAGGTAAACTTTCAAAGCCAATAAAGAAATAAAGTTTTTACTCTCTGATATTTTCTATAATAGGCAGAAATGACTGGCATGAAAGCTATTTTATTTTAGCTCTCTAGCATCTGCATTCGTTATTGTGGCGTTTCTGTAGGCGACAGTTGTGAAAAATAACATTTTGTTACCCGCTTTTTCGTTTCCATTCCATGTGCCATAAAAGAAAGTACGTGAGAACATTATGTACACTTTAAAACTCAAGAAACGACGTAAGCTTTTATGTACACTTATCTCGTAGAAGCTCAATTTGAGGCCAAATTCAAGGTACAAATTCAAGTATACCTATCAAATACAAAGTTTTCTCTTACTTGTTTCAGGACTTATACGACTTTGTGTTCAGCCATCCACAGTCTCCGGAAGAGTTTGAGATAACGACAAACTTCCCAAAACGCACGCTGGCGGCGGGAAAATCCAATTTAGTCGAAGTAGGTCTCAAAGACAGGGACGTGTTGTTTGTGAATGACGTGAACGCATAACTCCGTCAGACGACATAAATGACCTAATGTAGTAAGCGTCAAATGACAAAGCTCTAGGTAATATTTTGGCATCGCAGTTGTCAGCACGAAAGATTAGTTTCCCAAAACATCTACTTGGTTGGTTCAAAAGATCCCCTTTCTGCAACAACCGCATTCTGAATGGACTATGGGCGTCGGCAGGATTATTTTCAGCAAGGGTGCATTGCATCTTGAATCTGCTTTCAGGTCAGGTCTTTCTATCCTCATAATTATTATAGGTTTTATTCCCTATCTTTGTCATGTTTTGCGTATTTTCTTTTAATCCCCATCCCGACGCCCATGACCACTACGTTACATTTACAGTACGTTCCGAACATCCATACCAATTATGGTTGCCTGGTACATCAGGATGACGAGGCCTCTTAATTTCTAATCAAGAAAAAAGTTAAAACGAAATGAATTAAACTAGTATAATTTTTTGCGTGGTCCCCTTGTGCGCGACGTTGCCGATACCTAAGGCTATGGTCTCCTATTTTATGCTATATGCGACATCTGACGTCAGCGTTAACGTTAAAAGAAAAAATCGTGCGTGCAGTTTCTCCGCGCGTAAGAAGTGAAACTTCGTAATGTGGAAATGAAAAAGGTCTTATACATCAATATGAGCCTTATTGCAATAAATTAAAGAACTAAATTTACTTATGCATCTGTGTTTAAATTACTCACTAGATGGCGCTTTTATCAAGTCTCATACAAATTTGCACAGACAGTATGAGTTCTGCATCGCACTGTCGAAGTTTTTAACATCCGTTAGTATATATACAAGTGATTCTTGTCACTTTTGTTGTATATTGCATTAAGTTTTTACTGATTCTATCAATAATTCGCCTTTTCCTTTATTAAATTTCGCCATTTTGTATATGACGCTGGACGCGACTTGACGTTGTAATGGTGCGAAATAGCTAGATGCGGCGCACAGTGTTGGAATGTCGCGTACGGCGTCAAGACGACGACTGAAGGAGACCACAACAATACATCTCTGTAGTAAGCATTGTGGCACAGCGGCCGATGGCGTTTATAGGAGACCATAGACTAAGAGTCACCCCAAATCTATCGACGCGGAATCGGCTTCGAATAAGACGTCGATCAGCTCGGCTCCATTCGGCCCGCGCGTAGCTGAGCTGATCGACGTCTTTTTCGCTCTTATTGCGTTGACATAAAGGTTTTTCCGAGCCGATTCCGCGTCGATAGATTTGGGAAGACCCTAAGGGCGATTGTGCACTACAAGACCGGACCGGAAGAAAACGGCCCGGAATGGGGAAAAGTCTACAAAAGTGTCCGATTTAACCACAACCAACCGACACCCTTGGTGGTGTTGGTGATTTTCATGTGTTTTTATGTACAATAAAGAGTTTTCCATATCGCACCGTAAAAAATCGGACACTTGTAGACTTTTCCCCATTCCGGGCCGTTTTTTTCCGATCCGGTCTTGCAGTGCACAATTGCTCTAACGCTGCCACTGTCTGTATGAGTTTTCTAAGATTTGGATATTTTAGGAAACGGATCTACCGTGTTTTGCTCAGCAACTCTACACAACCTCTTTTGGATTAACTATTGATCTTTCAGGCTGGTTTGACATTTTTTTCTGTTAATACGAGGTTCAGTCCAGGGTCGGGATCTTACGGTATTTCGATTTGAACAAAATTCCTAAAATTAATAGAACTTTAACAGTTGAGGTTGTTAAAGATTTTTAAAGACCAAAGGACTTGTAATGCTGGAACTTAAAAAAAACAATTGATCCGAACTTAAACGATACTTTTGGTCACAATTTTTACTATCTACAATAATTAATGAATACATATAGGAAGTAGCTGTAAAATAACTAGATGAAGAATATAAGAAATTAGGTAAAAAACTGAGTACATAATTTTCAGATTAATATTCGTGTAATTTTTTTGAGAATATCTATATATATAAAAGAAGAAACTGACTGACTGACTGACTGACTGACTGACTGACATATCAACGCACAGCCCAAACCACTGGGCCTAGAGAATCCAAATTTGGCATGTAGGTTCCTTATAAGGTCTAGGGGTGCACTAAGAAAGGATTTTTCAAAATTCACTCCCTAAGGGGGTGAAAAGGGGGTCCAAAGTTTGTATGGGGAAACAAGATTAGTTCGACTATTTAATTCGAAACTTCACAGAAGTACTCCTAATGGTAAATGAGTAAACACGTGTTTCAGGTTTTTTGAGAATTCAACCCCTAAAAGGGGGGAAAGGGGTAACAAAGTCTGAAAATCAACATGGGTGTTGTTTCTATGGTTTATCGGGTCGCTGGTTATGAAAACAATAACGGTTTTAAAATCCGACGTGGCGGACGTAAAATACCATCTCCCTGGATGGGGTTGAAATGTCTAAATAAACTAAATGACTGTTGATATATCAACGCACAGCCCAAACCACTGGATCTAGACTTGAAATTTTGCACATAGATACCTTATACAATGTAGGCATCCACTAAGGAAGGATTTTTGGGAATTCCTACGGGAACGGGAAAAAACGGGATTTATAAATTCGATTCCGAGTGACCCTATCTCAGTAACTATAATAACTAGACTCTTCAAATTTGATACTCAAGTAGGTATTATATTAGTTAAAACATTAGTTTCAGGATTTTTTCCAAATTCCCACGGGAAAAGGAAAAAACGGGATTTATATATTCAGTTCAACGGGATCCTATGAACTATAATTACTAGACTCTTCAAGTTTGACATAGAAGTAGGTAATTATAATAGTAAAAAACTGTTTTAAGGATTTTCGGAAATTCCCACGGGATAAGGAAAACACGGGATTTTTCGTTTTACTGGTCGTAGAAAGCTGAAATTCGGCATGTAGGTTGCTTGGGGAGTGTAGCGGAGCATTGAGAGAGGACTTTCCAAAATTCCCACGGGAACGGGAAAAAACGGGATTTTTCGTTTTGGTGATCGTAGAAAGCTGAAATTCGGCATGTAGGTTGCTTGGAGAGTGTAGCGGAGCATTGAGAGAGGACTTTCCAAAATTTCCACGGGAACGGGAAAAAACTGGATTTTTCGTTTTACTGGTCGTAGAAAGCTGGAATTCAGCATGTAGTTTGTTTAGGGAGAGTAGAGGAGCATTGAGAGAGGACTTTCCAAAATTCCCACGGGAACGGGAAAAACAGAATTTTTCGTTTTACTGGTCATAGAAAGCTGAAATTCGGCATGTAGGTTGCTTAGGGAGTGTAGAGGAGCATTGAGAGAGGATTTTCCAAAAATCTCACGGGAACGGGAAAAAACGGGATTTTTCGTTTTACTGGTTGTAGAAAGCTGAATTCGGCATGTAGGTTGCTTGGAGAGTTTAGAGGAGTATTGTGAGAGGACTTTCCAAAATTCCCATAGGAACGGAAAAAAACGGGATTTTTCGTTTTACTGGTCGTAGAAAGACGAAATTTGGCAAGTGGGTTCCTTGGGGAGTGTAGGGGAGCACTAAGAAAGCATTTCCCGAAATTCTTACGGGAATGGGAAAAAACGGGATTTTGCGTTTTACATGTTGTAGAAAGCTAAAATTTCAAAATTCATAAGTTCACACTGTAAATAGGCCGCAAAGGGCTCTTTAACCGAGTTCAAAAAAAGGCGGAGATTATGCATTCCACTTAATGTATTTTTTTATGTAGGTATGTTCGCCGATTTCTTGGTCAATTGTGGACCGATTATAAAAATTATTTTTTTATTCGAATGAATACAATATACTCCTGAGATGGTTCCATTGTCACCAAATCAGGATCTGATGACGGGATTTTAGGGAAATCGAGGGCAACCCTCAAATTTTGTAGGCACGCATTACGTTTTTCATATATTTTCTCAAGCTATTTAAGTGTTTGCGTCTGGTAGACATCATCTCATGTAGATGAGTTGATGATGGAAGGTAAAACTCCTTAACGGTTAGGAGTTGAGGATATCTTTTCAAATATTATAGGTACGTATAGACCGATAGTTGTATTCTTTCAGGTTATCCGGGTGAGCTGATGATGGAAGGTTAAACTCCTTAACGGTTAGGAGTTATAGGAAGTTTCTTTAAATATCATATGCACGTATAGACCTTTAGTTGTATTCTTTCTGGTTATTCAGATGAGCTGATGATGAAAGGTATAACTCCTTAACGGTTAGGTCACACAACACCATAACAAAATACTATAATATGTATAATATCAATGCTATGTAGGTACACAGCGCTTCCAGTTACTCAAGTTTCCGTAGAAGGTAAGAAAACATTGAATTATACCTAATGCAGGACAGGGGAAATTAATAATAGGTTTTATATATTAACAAACCTGGTTATTTTAGTGCCCGCTTTCGAATAGTGAAAAACATTGTATCTAAAGAAATACTGTAAAGGACCGTATCTACCTGAAGTTTAGTCGGGCTTGCTTGCTCGCTTACTTGCACGCTTGCTTGCTTGCGTGCATGCACGCTTGCTTGCATGCTTGCTTGCTTGCCTGTATGCTTGCTTGCTTGATATCTTGGTTTTTTGGAATACTCATGGTACACGCGAGCGAAGCCGCGGGCAAAAGCTAGTAGTCTTATAACACGTGCGAAATCTGAACCAATATCCAAAACAATGAATAGGCGACCTTAAGAGGGTTTATACCTGCTGAGCTGGCAACGTTGCATTTTTGTTAGTTTATCTCGATTATTCCATAAAAATTGAATGAAAATTAAAAATGTTTTGAATACAAATTGTTCTAATATATAAGCTGAACAATTTTTATTCAAAACATTTTTAATATTCATTCAATTTTTATGGAATAATCGAGAAAATAGTTTTTCTCGATTATTCCATAAAAATTGAATGAAAATTAAAAATGTTTTGAATACAAATTGTTCTAATATATAAGTTGAACAATTTGTATTCAAAACATTTTTAATATTCATTCAATTTTTATGGAATAATCGAGAAAAACTAACAAAAATGCAACGTTGCCAGCTCAGCAGGTATAAACCCTCTTAACTTATTATTGGGGAAACTGAAGTAACTATCAGTGCTTTGGAGAGATTTCGTACTCTCACTTTTCGCAATAAAACATTTCAGGTATTATTTGAAGTTACCCAGCCTAAGACTATCTATCAAATTTTACGTTAAGTAAGTAATCTTACCCAAAAATTAATGTGGTATATTTCTGTTCTAAAGATATTCTAAAGTCAGTTGTTTTGTTGTGTAATATTTGTTTACATGTATAGTAGAATTGTTTTGTTCTACTAGAAGAAGAATGATGCATAATAAACAGTCTTTTAAAATTTCAAGTTACACTGAAGAAGATTTATTTTATATTTATACGTTGGTATTATTTAATATGTGCATACTATTGTGATTTTTTATCTATAGTTAGTTTTCTATATTTTTTTTAGGTAACGGAACCACAAAGATCAGATCAGATGATTTTCTTTTGCTGAAGCCATTATTAACTTGAGTTTGATCTTTGTTATTCTATACCTATAGTCGTTAGAATTATGTCATAAGATAGCACACTTTTCTACAAAGATGATTCTGTTTTTCCCGGCCGATCTGCAGCTTGATTTTCCCAGTGATTAATTTTTTTTGTGATAATAAATTAGATTGTTATTGTATTCAATTGAAACACGTGCATTTTGTTTGAGCTTATGCTAAAAATATATTGGTCAGGATAAAGTAACGCTAAGATTGTTGATTGCGTGTTATGTTGGTAGAGGTGCGGTGAGCGGCCCTGCATTTATTGTGAAGACGGACTGTGTAAAATATTTTATTTGTTTGGTTGTATAATAATTATGTTCCTTCCATACTGAAGTCTTTTATTTCACTTCGCAAAACTAACTTTTATGGCTATCTCGGCTTAGGTATTGAGAATTACAATATCAGGTATGTTAAATAAAGAAATTGTTCAAGAAAACTGAAAGCTCAATCAGATGAGCGGTTTGGAGAGTTCATTCGCGCGTTAAGAGTTATGGAGGAGGTAGAAATGAAGAACAGACTTTTGACGCCATTTATTTAAAAAACGATAAATATTATCAACACACCATAAAGCTATAACGAAAACATTACACCTGGAATGTAGGCACTTTAATAATTACATAATTTACATAGTTTATTCTGTAGAACGGTAAATAGTAATATTTTTATAGAATTTTTGTTCGAGTTGTAATATACTACAAAGCTTAGCCTCCTAGCCGCTAGGATTGTCTTCAATGCAGCGAAAATCTAGAACTGGCACGTATGCATTTAGGTTTACATATTGTACTGATATTATATCGAGGGGTGAAAGGCTAATGGCGTTAAGCGACACTATGGGTGATATTGAGTTATATACTCAATTTGAGTGATTTTGAGTTATATACTCAATATCACCCATAGTGTCGCTTAACGCCATTAGCCTTTCACCCCTCGATATGACATTGGCGGCCAAAAGGTTAAACATTACTGATACAGCTATAGAAATATTTATTGAGATTAAAGAGTTCTGTACCTATTTCGGACGATTATTCGGGAGTTTCAATCGTATCTTTATCGTCTGCAAGTGTTGGTTACGCACAATTCTTTCGCGTGAGAGAGTTAGAACCTCGCTCACGATGTACAGAGATGTGTGATAGTGCTCGCCGAATGCGGGCCTATTTTCAGTCTCTCCAGAGGCCGTATTGTCTAACGCTTCTAACGCTTGCCTTCGCTTTCACCATCTCTTTCTGTCATCAATCATCATCTTATACCGTTTGACAGAAAGAAATAGTGATTGCGAAGGCAAGCGCCAGAAGCGTTAGACAATAAGCCAGCTGATCTATTGACCAATTCGGCGCGCCGAGCCAAGCCGATCGCCTTTTTTTTTACTCAATGCGTGGACATAAAAATTTTTTGATCGGCTACAGCTGATTCCGCGTCGATAGATCTGGGGAGACCCTTTCCGAAAAGTAAATGTCACTAGTCATCTTACGTCAGTATATCGCTGTTCCGACTTTTATCCCGAGGGTACAAGTTGGCTGGAAACAGGCCGCCGCAGACGTTAGGCGATTGAAACTACAAAAATTTTCGTCGTTTTAATTCAAAATGGACTGGATAAAATTTTATAGGCTAAAATCTTTAATTCATTTTTCGCTTAAAATGTACAAACGTGTAATTTCGTACCCCTATTATATCCAACTATACACAATAAAACTAAAACTACAATATTTTACAGAAACTATGTCTGCTACCGTCATATAACTATCACAAAAATAAAAGCTCTGATTCTATAGTAGGCAAATACTGCTTTAAAAATCCAAATGTGATATGTCTTTACACTGTGGTGTTTGTTAGTTTTAATAATAATCAGCTACATTACAATTAAATTGTACCGGTCTGTCGTAGGGCAGAAAAGAGATCAATTTCTCCTTTAAAAAAAGATAAACAGAAATAAGCATAAAAGAACGTGACGCTATTGCTAAGTGTTAGTTTCGACTACTTTTGATATTTCGGTGTTATACCTAATATGTACCTAGGTAGAGATTAATTTGGTAAATAGATGTTACCCTCCGAATGATTCGTTAAGCAATTTGTGTTGATCTTGGCACCCGCGTATTTCATGTTTGCTTATCCTCGAACACCGTAGATAGGGGTAGAATATAAATTAGTTTTGAAGAAACATTCAAAATCAAGTCACTAGGTAACTTATTTTAAGCTCGAACTATGTAGTTACAATTACATATTAATAAAGAAGGACTATGGATAAGTTTAGTATGTTTAATGAGAGGGAGATGTTTTCTTAATTGAGTTAATATTAGTACCACAGTTCTCTTTCCAGTTTTAACTTCTCTCTACTGCGCGGGCTTTGAATGTAATAATTTCAGCATTGTAAAAGCGTAACAATTGTTTTGTCTTTTAATCATGGCAGCTTCGGATGTGGTTCGACCTAAAAGTTTCGAGTTTTTTTTTGTACTTTTCTATGCTTTGCTTAGATCAGTATCATCAGTATCCGTCATAAAAAAGGATTTTGTCTTTACGGAAATTGAGCGAAACTTGACTACCCGAATTGTCTAATGCACTCGGAATCAATCGCATTCGCCGTTTCTTTGCGTCAAACAGTACAGCATGAAGATAGAAAGAGATGGTGAATGCAATCACGAGCGCACCAACGTTAGACAACACCGTCTCTGCAATTTATTTATACATGTATTTAAGTCAACTTTGATAACTAAGTAAACAAGTTAATTCACAATCCATACCTATCACATTTCTTATTAAACTAATATTCATATATCCTTTGTTATAATTTGGTGTTTTGGCCATGTTTATAGTAAGGTAAATATAAATTTAAATATATGCAAATGTATTTTGTCGGCTTGTTTGTAAACTATGTACATATTAATTTGGTTCTCACGCTTGGGATGACAACAAGGAATTAGTTAGAACTCTGTTATCGAAGCAGATCGGTACTCTGAATAATTCATTCGGTGAGAGCTCAACGTTCAAAGAGATATCTCTTCGATCTTCACTATTTTGAAATAGAGTATAAATACGAAATTCTTATTGAAACTCCTTGACTAGAACGAATTTATATTTCCGTCTGAATGTGTAGAAATACAATTAGTAATATCTATTCATACATTAAAATACTTACAAGTGAACTATTTTTACAGATTTGTGCAGTTTTATTGGCCATCCACTTACAACTATTGCGTACTTTTAGTGCCCTTTACTATTTACAATAGTTTACAAGTTACCCCATAAAAGCGTGTATGCAGGGTTCTTTCATGCCGAGTTTCTTTAGTAGGTCTATGGCTGTGTGCGTGAACTCAGTGGGTCCGCAAATGCAAGCGTAGTGGGTACACTGGTCTCCGCATTTGAGGGAATCCTTGCCTATGACTCGTGCAAGGAGTTCAGTAGATACGCGGCCTTTGTGGCCTGACCAGGTCGCGCTGGCATCAGATAACACATGGTTGATGGAGAGCCTGCGAAAAATTAAGATGTTCATTTAATTAAATTAACTAAAAATACTAAAAAACAGAGTCAATAAAAAAAATAAAGATTATCGCAAAAATCTTGCAAGTCTACTTTTACCGTCTTCTAATGATCCTGAAATTAGGTATGTGTACAGTCAAGGACATAAATATACGTATGTTACCAAGGCGTCAAAAATATCTATACAACTCTATGCCTTATACAACTTTTTGCCTTCGACTGTACCTTCAAAAATAATGTTTATTAAAAAAAATGTCCGACTCGTGTTAGGACGGTTTTTATTATACTAATGATGGCATCAGGGAGAAGGGCTCTAAGGTCTATGTGTATAGTATCCTACACAGAATACACTGAACATACATAATATTTGAAGTTGGTGTGTTTAAAGACATACCTGTCATCCTCATTGGCGATTTTCTCAAAATTTTCACGAAATAGAATATCGTCTTCTGTTTTGTTGAAGAATAACAAATGAATACGCTCGCTGGAATAAAAAGTAAGATTTTAGTCTAGCATACATATACATGCACACACTATGTTTGAAAATAAAGTAAATGCCCATCATGCATCTAAGATTCCTTCTGCAGCTAAGAAAATAGCTTATAACTTTGAAACGGCTGAACCGATTTTGATGAAACATGTCTAAGAACCATCGCCAAGAAACCTGCTTTCTAACAAAAAAAAAAACAAATCGGTTCACCCGTTTGAGAGCTATGATGCCACAGACAGACAGACACACACACACACATAGCGGTCAAACTTATAACACCCCTCTTTTTTTGTCGGGGGTTAACAAACAATTAACAAGTAAATATACAGGCTGTCACGAAACTCAACAAGTGACATGCATACTTGTATTTTTGCTAATTTTTTTTTCAGGATTG
This sequence comes from Archips xylosteana, assembly GCA_947563465.1. Taxonomy (NCBI): domain Eukaryota; kingdom Metazoa; phylum Arthropoda; class Insecta; order Lepidoptera; family Tortricidae; genus Archips; species Archips xylosteana. The sequence goes on along the minus strand of OX387358.1, from coordinate 10,556,172 downwards.
TTATAACTTGGCCTCCCTCCAGGTACCCGGTTATCTTAAATGTTGGGAAACCTGTATAAGTAATTATAAAAGAAACGAACCATCTTGGGTTGGACCTCGGCAGCATAAATTTAAGTAGTCCCAGCATTGGCGTTATGCCCGTGCCAGCCGCTATGAAGTATATCTCCTTAACTCCCTTGAGCTGTAACAAAACATAAATGCCGTCTAATTAATTACCAAACCAAGCCCATATTGCCTCGCCGCTTCGCAGAATCCACTCGTTATTCCAGGGAAGCAGCACAAATTAACTTATCGAGGTATTGGAAGGCTTCTGCCCAGTCTAGTATTTCAGATCTTAATTAATAGACGGGTATTTATTACCTCTTTGAGATGCGAAATAATATATTGTTGAGCAAGTACAGAGAAAATTAAAGCCATATTAGTGATTTTCTATTAGAGAGAGCCATGTTGTAGACAGACAGACTGAGATAATTTTTAAATACTTCTCGTCTAATTACATGTCAATTATAATTACAATATTAAACGGGACTTATCACGCAATACATATTTATTTATTTTCACTTCTCATGCTCTTAAAATGTTACTTTAGTCTCTGCATATCGGGACTAAAGCTCTTTTTTGATCTCTAGGGATTAAAGTAATTTTTTTTTAATTTACTTTGGAAACCCCTAAACTGCCAATCACGGTGTTTGTGGATGGAGGATTATTGCCATTTTCAGTGACTGGGCATAGACAATTTTAAAGCGTTCCACAGACCGCAGCGCGCTGCGGACGCTCCGAAGCGCTCCGTAGCGCTCCGTAGCGTCCTGCGCTTCAGTCTGTGGAAGCCTTTAGGGCGTGGAAAATAACTTCAAAGCAAGAGGTCCTGGGTTCAAATCCCGGTAAGGGCATTTATTTGTGTGATGAGCACGAATATTTGTTCCTGAGTTATGGATGTTTTCTATGTATTTAAGTATTTATTTAACTATATAAGTATGTTTATCGTCGTCTAGTATCCATAGTACAAGCTTTGCTTAGTTTGGGACTAGATCGATTTGTGTAAGATTGTCCCCTAATATTTTTTTTTTTTTTTTTTATTTAATGACAACTGTATAAAAATTATTTAAAAAAATAATAATTTAAACACCATGAATAATTACGAATATTAATCTATTTAATTATATTAAAGATGAATTCATTTTATTATGCATACTTAATCCAGTTAGCTATGAATAATTTTCAAGTTTGAATCTGTTGGCTAAATATGCAAACATTTAAAGCGTCACTCAACAAAAAAAAACCGCGGAACATATTTAAATTGCTATTTGAATTCTGAACAGACGTCCATTGCTCGTATTGAGCGTACGTTGTATAAAAGTAATATTGTAGATTGGTATACCTAAAACATCGTTTTTTTCCTCGCATTCAAAGTGAAAAGTAGAGTGTTTAACGCGAGACTAAACTGCCATAATGACACGCGAATTATAGCCACCCTCGCTCTGCTCGGGTGGCTAAATATCTTGTGTCATTATGGCTTGTTTTAGTCCCTTGTTGAACAATCTACTATTATACCTCGTGACCACGCTGCTGCAATGTGGCCGAAATGTCGAGGTAAATAAATAACTATTTATTGCGTGACAAGTCCCGTTTAGTATAAGTAGTAATTATGAGTGAAAATCACGAAAGTTTAAAACAGTACATGTCAATTGTATCGTAGATATGACTGTGTGCAGTATGAACGTATAGCCAAATTTTAAGTGACTATTGCAATGCGACAGTGAAAATAATTACACGTGAATGAAAAATGTTACATGTTTGATATAGTCTATTGTTTACCTAAGTACTCTGATTCTCACTACATTCTAAATATGTATGTATAGTATATTCCCTTAGGGCTGGCAGAGAATGACGCGGTGTATCACTTCAACCCTTGATGTTGTTTAAGGGATATGTAAGTATACAGAATGTATGAAGTTTGTTACTCTTTCACATAAAAACTAGTGAACGAATTTTCACACAGACAGTTCAGAACCTGGATTAACATTTAGAATAATTTAGCCCGAATAATTGCATAATTCCCGCGCGGAGTATTTAGTATTAAAATTATTTATTTACGTATCAGTAAAAAATTACAGCATTGCCATAAGAACTAATGAGCTGTAAAACTTATTACTTATACAAGATATACAACTATTTATTTATTGAATAGTAGTATGTAATTAACCATAATCACCTTATGTAGCTCAAAGTTCCCGTACGGCCCCGACACAGAGACGGTATCACCAACTTTCAGCGCAGTGAGATGCGGTGACATAGCACCCGTCTCGTATCCTTTCACGGCGAGGTGTATAGCGCTGTCTCGCTCTCCGTCTTGAGTCCAACCGTCGCCTACAGGTGTATAAGATCGCACGCATTCTACGTCTGAAAGAGATGCGTTCATTTGTTACGACCCAATTCAGTATAATATAAGGTGGTATAAGATACAGGCAGATAGGTACGTCTATTTCGAGATCGCTACACTGGAACGAAGTATAGTCGACCAAGTGCATTACCATTTTTAAGATAGGAAGTTCCTACATCAGAAGGAAAACTATAGGGCTGATGAAATATCCTTTGATTTTTGAAGCCATACAATTGAAATTGAACCTTAGGATAGGAAAAGAATTTCTTAATCGACTATACTCAATGATGTTATGCCTTATTATTAAGAGCCAAAATACGCGTGTACCTATGTATTTTGAGTACCTAACTACCTACTACTAAAACGTCCTGAAATTGCGCGCCTTTGTCATTGAACCAGTTAGATAGGTACAATCATGACGTGACCATAACGGCATCGAGAGCTTTTTAATTTACTTTACTGCATCTAGGGTACCTTGAACCAACAACCCATTTATCCCTATCCTTAAAACTTAATCTTAAAAAATCAGCCAGCAAACCCCACTAATTGAAAGTGACAACATACATAGTTTTCTAATTATATGGGCAGCCAGGCGACACTCCTACCACAGAATATATAATGCTCCTACGACGAAGCGCTTACATAGTCTAATTACTGTAATTACAAAACAGACATTTCAAATGACACAAGTTCAGGTACTATGCTTAGTTGTTAAAATTCACTATTCGTTTATGCTACGAGTTAATTTCGAGGCAATGGTTTCGATGGTGTCAGGCACTTAGCCTCAATTAAGCCAGGTTTAGACGAAACCAGTAACGACGATGGCGCCAGTCCTTAGACATGCCAGCGCTGGCCTGGTCCGTGTTGTTTAGATGAAGCCAACTGGATTAAATTAATTCAGGTTACTGGTTTGAAAAATAGGCCGGCGCTCTTTCCCCGCCAGTACTGACAGCTGTCTCATCTTGAAAAACTGTTTATACGAGACCAATAACAAGCCAGCATTGGCTGCCAGTGAAACTGTCGATGAGTTGCGGGGCGGGGGGTCAGGCCTTCTTGGTGTCTGTTAAGAGTGGTCAGGCTTGGGACGTGTGAGACCCTGCCTGGCACCCAGGGTCGTCGAAGCGGCGGTTTGCGTTACTGTGTTTCGGTGTGGAGAGCAAAATAGCCGGCGGAATTACTGGCACAAGACTCTAGTGTTGCAGACTATATGTCAAGTAGGTATGCTATTGTCTGCGCGGATGGTCTTTCGTACGGAGCCGCCCGCATTACTCTAAAACGCTCCCTAAGCTTAATACATACTGGTCCATGCGTAGCAATCCGTACTGACCGTCCGCGTGACACTAAAACCAGCCTTGTAGTTGGAGATACATCCAAGTTGTTCCTACCGTCTACGAGCCGGTGCACGCGTACGTGGTGTCCGAGTGGCGCGACGAGCGCGTGCGCGGGTGCGATCATTGACAACAGCACGGTGTCGTGCGTCGCGCGGCCGACGCGTGCGACGCGACAGACCACCGAACGCGGGCACGACACGCGCTGCGCCGCGCCCGCCGCCGCGTCGCCACAGCTCTTCCACACTCCCGGCTCCGCTTTCAACGCTACCACCTATAAAATGCTAACTTATAAATATGACAAAGATAAATATGAATAACTTCACAAAAAGTATTTTATAGAGTGCAGTGGGGTCGCAGATCTGTACTAGCCGCGGGTAGGCCGGGGCGGGGCAGGCCTGCGACGCCGGCGTACTTTACATTAAACATTATTATAAGCGCAGACCGAACCGCGCGATCTCGCCAACTGTTGCATTAACCAGCTATGGTTTTTAGTAGTAGCTAAAAAATTTAAAAGCATGTAGAAATTTAATAAATACCTACATAAAAAACTAAAAATAGAGAAACTAAAAGAAGAAGAGAGGGCTGGGTCGCCCGCCACTGAGCAAGCTGCCTCGCGAGGCTAGCGCATGGGTCAATTTTTTTTTCGACACAAGGTTCAAAATCGTGTCGAAACTGGCTGCCTCGCGAGGCAGTTCGCTCAGTGGAGGCCCGGCTATTGATTATCATCATTTCAGCCGAAAGAAATGTTGCTGAACATAGGCCTCCCCCAAGGTTCGCCAAACAGGTTCCTGCACCATCCGTATCCAACGCGTTCTCGCAACATCGTCGCTCCATCTTGTTGGAGGCCTACCGTGGGCCTACCTCTACCTACACTGTGCTGTACTGCACTGCATTTGTAGTCAACTGCGATTATTCCCAGATCTGGATCTAAGTACATACCAAATTTCATTCAAATCTATCCATACCTACCAATAAAAAATATGACACACCGCTTTAGGTATTCATAAAGCGCTTTATGTTAACTTAGAACAATAGTTTGTTTTTATCTGTCATTTATTAGACAGACAAAACATATCCTTTCTTAGGGTGCAGTTAATTTACGACCTGTAATTGTCGACCCGAAACGAACGACCTGATAATTCGTACCTTATAGCAAATTTCATTATAAAATAAGGTATAAAAACAGGGACTAAGTATAAAATTAACATAACTAAAACTAACTTAAAATAGCTAAACAGAAATTAAAAACTAAAAATTATTATCTAAATTTGGACCCTTAGGTAGGGTGCCCATCACGCAGGCAGCATTCCCACGCAAATTAAATCAGGGCATTAATTATCAGGGGTACATTATGATGATTAATATTGTTGTACATTCTAGGTTGAAAAATACTTACTCTGTCGTACATTGACGTCCTCGTTTCTTACAACAAAGGGTTTAATGTAATATATGGACACAAAGTGTGGCTGGCTGTCTGACTATGTAGGTACACACGCATTTAATAACCTGTCTATTGCAGAGATTTCCACTTTCCAAGGTATTTTGATCTACTGAGTGAACATTATGTTCCAAAAGGGTTTGGGTAACTTTGTACGGGGTATAAATTTCTTTATGAGCCACAGATAGTTTTATATTGGCTATTATTTCGTGGCACCAACTGAAGAGCACAATGGCTGAGAAACGAATTTTGTCCAAAGTGAAACTGAGATATCTATACATTTCAGTTGTAAATGCTACAAAAGTAGCTCAGCACGTCTGCTGATTTTCGGTAAATACTTTTTTATTTTCTTTAAAATTCCAACAGGGCCGTTCCTGAATTTAGCCCCTGTTCGTTTTAAACTGTTCTTTGAAAATACATAGGTATGCTACTTTTATGAATGGCCTTGAGAGTGCAAAACGTCGCCACTTTTACGCAAACCATTACATTACATTTTACAAGTGTGTTTGGTATCGGTCAGTGAGGTTTTGTAGCCCCCATTCAAAGCAAGCAGATTCAAATTTTATTTCAGGCCGCTATGGATTATCTACATTTTAACTCTTCGACGATAGTTTCGGGTAAGGGTAATCCACGACCTACCTAATTCTATCGATTTGAACCACAAAGTACAGTTCGTGATTGGAGCAGTAACATTTACATAAACAGTTCTTTGGGTTTAAGAAGTAAAATTATTTTTTGAACGAAAAGTGATGGTCTCTTTGAAATTTCTTAGAAGCCTAAAAAAGCAATTACTTGAGCAAAAAACAAGTGAACATTGTGTTAATGCAAACCTCTATTTTTCCGCTCTCGGCGAACACCCGTAGCTGTAATGAGTCCTGCAAGTTCGCTTCGGGAACTAATTTGAGCGTTCTCACCCAGCCGTTAGTGGCTACTTCCACGAACAAAATGCCTTCAATAATTCGAGCACAACCGCCGGGGTTGGCCAGAGGGCCCGTGTACACCGATAACGTCAGCTTGCTCGATGTTTGAATCCAATCAAAACGCAGGGGCGCCGGAGCTACGTCAGAACTTTTTTCCAAACTTTTCGCAGGATTCGCAGCCGCTCTCCGACTTATTGAAACTGGCAGATCGCTAGATTGTATTAAACTCTGCATTATTTTACTCGGCGGGCTGCCTTTGACGCTCTCTTCGCTCTTTGCGGAAATCTTTTTTCTAACGGGAGTGATACAGTTTGCTAGGTTCTCCATTGATTTTCTAACGAGCTCTTGCGCTTTGGAGGGTTCTCTTAAACGATCTGTTTTTGGGGAAGGTGTGGATGGACCGAAAAACTCTTCCGCGTCAGGCCTGTCTACCCAGAGTGGCCCTACGAAACACTTTCCCAGAAGAGAGTCGTAGTTCACCCATGGATGTACTTTATCGAACAGTGGAGTCGCGTCCATACCTGCCCCACGCATTAGTTCTTCGGGACCTGAATAGCGAAAATTAAATTAGTAAAAATATGATTCAGTTAATTAAATTAGGTGTTAGTAAAGTGGATGCTTACCTCCAGGGTGGAAAGGCAAATAATGTGTTATGTTGTACACGCGTCCTCGAATACCTAGCCAGGCGTCGTCTGAAACCGTCAACACTCGTAAATAAAAACATCATAACAAGTTGGTCTATCAAAAGCGTACAAAGAAAGATACAGACTTAGTGTATTGTGAGTGGCGAGTTCATTGGGGGAGACGGGACGGACGCGGCCGCCGACGCCCGTCAGGTCCTTGCCCGAGTTGCCGAGCCGGATCCAGTCCATAAGGCTGTGTCCTGGCTGCAGTGCACACTTGTTACGAGGGTTGCCTGCAACAAACATCCAAATAAACAATTGTGTATGTAAGTACTTACTTATTTATTATTTTCATATTTGTGATTTTCGTTTATTTGTGTGGAGTTGTGTATATTTTCTTGTATCTGTGTGTTTTTTTGTGAAAGTGAATAAATGTCTTCTTTGTTTCGGCTTTCTTTAAATCATACATAATCGAGGTGTCTCCGACAAATAAAAACACAAGTTTCCGCAGTTAATTGAAATTCTATGCCGGATAAAATAAAACTTCTAAGTATACCTACTACCATAAGAGCAATTTTCAATAAAGTATGATATGAATGTTCAAATAATTTAATAATGTCAGCACTCGAATAAAAATCTCACACAATTTTAATCTAGTTTTAATTTTTAGTTTGTAATTTAACTTGTACAGTTAGTTTTTTAAACTCCGATAAAAAAAGATGATTTTCTGACACATTCGCACCATTTAAAATGTAATTATATTTTACACTTCAGCTTTAAACTATCAATACCTATTTTAATATTGTTTAGACGTTCTAGATCCATAAACATACTTAGAAATTTATTTGTTAAAGCACGATTCATTGCCCTTTGTTTAACAGGTGGTAGTGTTTTGGTAATGATCGGTTCGCAATTTTTTACGAGCTCTCGTGCAAAACAGAACAATAACTGTGCCAGAATAATATGACAGCGGAACCGATTTCAATTCAATAAATAACCTCCTCTTTTTTTTAAAGTCGGTTAATTACACAAAATTTGAAAGCAAAGGTATTCGTCTAATTATAAATATCTTCCTTTCCGTCGTTTATATAATTGGCCGACGATTTAAGTCGTGCTATTTGAATTGTCTCAAAAGATATTTGTTAATGCGAAATAGACCTCTAACCTCCCGTCCCGAACTAAATCCGACCCCTGTCGTTGTTGTGAATAGCTTTTATGTGCCTTAAGCGAGCCATATGAAATTTACATTTCTAATCAAATAATATAATGATGACCCGAGCCACCTCGTATACCATCAAGTTGAAAGTGGAATAACACAATAATCTCGGGACGCCGTACTAGGTCAGCTACATTAAAATTTTCATGAATAAGTAATGATCATTCATTTATGTAAATAAAAGCGGTAGGTGCGTCTTAGCCAGGATAATACGTTTAGTTGTTAGCTCAACCAACAGACAGACGCGTAAATAGTTGAGGAGTTTTGCGGGTTTCCGTCAGACCGAACTCTATAATTGCAAATAATTTAGTAGCCGGCTTGCAAATAATTTAGTAGCCAACTTAAGAGGAAACGGATACACAACTAATAAATCCCAAATTTAAGAGAATTATGCGCTCGCTGTGTGTCGTAAAGCTCGGGATATTGCGCCGGTGATTCTGAATAGCCGTTCTACGGACCGGCTCTGAAAATTAATTTGCAACTTTTTTAAGTATATTTGCGAGCGTGGATACTTTGTTGACAAGCAAACACGAGTTTATCCGTTAACGTTTGTAGATAAACAAAGCGACGCCGCGCCGCGCCTGGTCTGATCAATAAATCAAAGCTCACTCAACTTATGAGACCTTCAAAGTTCCTTTTTTCCTTTCCTGACGCCAATCAAATCAGTATTGTACTGTTGTCTTTTCGGACATCTGATTTGCTCAGCGCCGACCGCCTCAAATAGAATCCTTATTGAGCCTTTAATGATCCCGACCGAAAATCTTTAAAAATTTACTTCTGGAACAACTCCACTTACTTTACGCTTTGAGATTGTAATGCATAATTATAATGTACATGTGATCCTGTGTCCCTATGAAGCTAACCTAAAATGATTAAACGATTACTAATATAAATTATGGGTGGAGGACAAATAGAGGCAGCGAGCTATAAAGCTAAATTGCTATAAATAACGTGCCCATACAAATCCCTCGGTAGTTCCACTCACGTCCAAAATTTAGAGGGATATCATATCGCGTTGACTTTTCGGTGTCCCTACAGAGTTTCCTTCAGGGATAAAATATATAGGCTATTATGTTAATCTGTCGCATTAACTAGCTGCCTGGAGACAGTCGCCGAGCAGGCTGATGGGTCCGTTGCGTTGCGCTCTACTGGCCTGAGATCGTTCTTGAGTAGCAATTCAACAAATTAAGACTGAACATTATGGCTAAGTACGTAAATACTGTAGTATTTAAGCAAGCACCTTTTCGGAACTTGATAGTTATGCAACTTTAGCGCCTTAAATCAATACTATTCAGGATCAGGGTAACCTATCAATGTTTCTTAGAAACTCCTTAACTCGAATTGCTTTTATCCGAAAACGGTTCACCGATTTTTTAAAATCCATGTTGTGTTTTTCCATAACTTCACAATGCCACAGATTCATTTAATCACAGTGTTATTTGCCAACAAATTCAAAACCCTGAATAACAATATCCATTTTTTTCTATTTTCCAACCCAATCAGTTGCCATCTTTTCATAATCTAAATGTTACGAAAAGCCGAAAATATGTTTTTTCTCAAACATGCTATGAAATATTGACGTTATGTTCCTTATAGTACGCCACGAAGGGTCACGTTGCAGGTGCAGGTGCAGCCGGTGGTGGGGGACCGCCTAGACGAGAGGTCAATAATGGAATTTCATACAACTTTGCAAGAAGACCAAACAGAAAGATCAGAAGTCCAAACCCATCCAACTGCGCAGAGGAGTGAGACAAGGCGATGTCATATCACCGAAATTGTTCTCAAGCGCGTTGGAGGATATGTTTAAGACGCTGAACTGGAAAGGTATGGGCATAAACATAAACGGCGAGTACATCTCACACTTACGATTCGCAGATGACATAGTCTTAATGGCGGAGTCGTTGCAGGAGCTGAAACAAATGTTGGACGACCTAGCATCAGCCTCACGTCGGATAGGCCTCGGTATGAATGTGGATAAGACCAAAGTTATGGTCAATGACCGCATTGATCCAGGGCCCGTCATCGTCAATGGAAACCTTCTTCAAGTTGTTTCCGAGTACACATACCTCGGGCAGATTTTGCAGCTAGGTAGAAACAATTTTGAGAAGGAAGCCAAGCGGAGGATTCAGCTGGGCTGGGCAGCATTCGGAAAATTGCGTCAAGTTTTCTCGTCATCCATACCGCAATGTCTGAAAACGAAAGTTTTCAACCAGTGCGTCCTACCCGTCATGACATACGGAGCTGAAACGTGGACACTCACAGTACGGCTAATTCACCAGTTCAAGGTCGCTCAGCGAGCTATGGAACGAGCTATGCTCGGAGTTTCTCTGAAAGATAGAATCCGCAACGAGGATATCCGACACAGAACTAAGGTCATCGACATAGCTCAGAGAATTAGCAAGTTGAAGTGGCAGTGGGCTGGTCATATCTGTCGAAGAACCGACAACCGTTGGAGTAAACGAGTTCTTGAGTGGAGACCGCGTCTTGGCAAACGTAGTGTGGGACGCCCTCCGGCCAGGTGGAGTGACGATCTGCGAAAGGCTGCTGGTGGAAGCTGGATGCGTCTAGCCGAGGACAGGGCGCAATGGCGCTCATTGGGGGAGGCCTATGTCCAGCAGTGGACTGTTATAGGCTGATGATGATGATGATGATGATACAACTTTGCAGGCCTAGGCCGGCAATGTGATCGTCTATTGTTTCATGTCACACAGCACCATGATTTTTATAGGTCTATTATGGCATCATAGCATTCAGCCATTTAAAAAAAAAAACTATAAGCAATATTTGCGTTTTGGTTCATTATGACATTCTGCCACTACGCTTATTTAAGGTAAGGTAAGATGGTGATGGTGATGGTAATGGTGATCTGCCTAGAGAAATATTTCATCATCAACATCATCATCACTATCATCACCATTATCATCATCATCATCATCATCATCATTATCATCGTCATCATCATCATCATCATCATCATCATCATCATCATCATTCATCACCATCATCATCATCATCACCATCATCACCATCACCATCATCATCATCGCCATCATCATCATCATCACCATCATCATCATCATCATCATCATCATCATCACCATCATCATTCATCATCATCACCATCATCATCATCATCATTCATCACCATCATCATCATCATCACCATCATCACCATCACCATCATCATCATCGCCATCATCATCATCATCACCATCATCATCATCATCATCATCACCATCATCATCATAATTCATCACCATCATCATCATCATCATTCATCACCATCATCATCAATCACCATCATCACCATCACCATAATCATCATTCATCACCATCATCACCATCATCACCATCACCACCATCATAATCATCATCATCATCACCATCATCATCGTAACCATCATCACCATCATCATCATCATTCATCACCATCATCATCATCATCATCATTATCATCATCATCATTATCATCATCATCATCATCATCATTAGAATAGAATAGAATAGAATAGAATAGAATATCTTTATTTGCATTGAATGGGTTACAATTAGGTGTTAGACATAAACATAATATAAAGCCCAACCATCCAGCCATTTCTGACATACAAATGATTCTTACAATTTAATTTTACACATAACTTATTTGCAATCCTCAAAGAAATCTTTTAATGAGTAAAAACATTTATCATGTAACCATGCCTTTAGTTTTGTCTGGAACTGGTTATCAGTCAAATCAGTTATAGACCTTGGCACTGCATTATAAATCTTGCTAACGACATAATAAGAGTTCCTTTTGAATACAGTTAATCTTGCTGGAGGCAGATTCAAAGGCCTATGGGTTATGGTGCGTTTATTGGTATTATTTCATCACCATCATCATCATTCATCATCATCATCACCATCATCATCATCATCATCATCATTCATCACCATCAATCACCATCATCATCATCACCATCATCATCATTTATCACCATCATCATCATCATCATCATCATCATCATCATCATTCATCACCATCATCATCATCATCATCATCATCATCATCATCATCATCATCATCATCATCATCACCACCATCACCACCATCATAATCATCATCATCATCACCATCATCATCGTCACCATCATCACCATCACCACCATCATCATCATCATCATCAACTTAGATACTCGTCCGGCAACCCCTTAAGTCCCGGCCTCTGCAGTAATGTACTATTGTAACTTACCTAACCTAACATTAGAGTAAGACAACATTGCTTAATTTTCAGGGAGCGAGTGAAGCGAGCGAGCAATACGATACGGAACGGTAGCGATTCGGATAGATTATAGGTTCGTGTTTAGGTTCAAAGGCTAATTAAAGGCGTGGTGTTAGTTATTTTTTTTTATAAACACCTACAAAACCACCCAGCAAAAGGCCCACATAGCAAATTCAATAATATGTTTCTCAAATATTTTTGGGAAACATTAAACAACAAAATGAATATTACGCTGCCTGCACACATAGTTAATTGTAAGTATGATCGCCTTTTGTACCCCTGACCTTTGCGGGATAATGATTTTGCGGAATAAATATATATTTGGCAAATGATCCTACGGAATTTCATGCAGTTGGATTTTGGCTCATTTGTCAAATAAAAAAACGGATTTTAAAACATCTGGAAAAAGAAAATTATGGTAAACTAGCTGACGCCCGCGGCTACGCCCCCGTTCTATTTTTTCTAATATTTATTTCATAAATACCTTCTCCTGACAGTAACAAACGCAACAAAAAAAGAATTATCTAATTTGGTGCCGTCGATTGGAAATTATGCGCGTATAAACATTTCGGTGATTCATTTTTATTTATATAGATAAAACTCCGGACAATTTAGAAAATGAAAAAAAGGCGTTTCGATTTCGGGATTTTAATATTCGGAACTGAGTTTTTGGAGGATATGATAGGTAACCCAGGACCAGTGGGGCTTATTTCGACTACTGCCAAACCTTTTTGTTACAAAAGCGCTTAAATAGCATGTGTAATCTAGGCCCAAGTTGTACCGAGCGTTTGCTATCGCCGTTGTAAACGCTTTCATGTGTAGTTACGCGGTTTAAGTAATAAGTAAACTTTGTAATACAAACCCTAAACTTATACGTGCCACCTTCATTACAGGCGTCTGTAAGTAATGAGTTCTGCAGAACTTCTCTGTAACGAATCAATATTGGCTAACTTAATTGAGAACGATGAAATTTCTCAGCTTTAACTAACTTCTATTCTGGAAATCGATTATAACTTGGCTATAACTTACCAGTCAGCATTTAAATTACGTTTGATATAACTCAAACTCGATTTATTCGACCTTTAACTCAAATAACGAATTAGCTAATATAGTTATAACATATTTCCAGTAAGATAAAAAGGAAATAAGTACTGCTTAAAAACGAGCATGCATTCTCCAGAATAAAGAAATTTATTTAAAAGCTGTATTTTTATTACTTTTATTTTCGCATCACGGTGTCAAAAGCACGTTTCCTGTAAAGAAATTTTACTTAAGGAAGAAGCAACGTTTTAACTACGATCAAAAGGGTAGACAAAGGCTTAAATAAAATACACAAAACACTCTACACACCATTTCAAAAACAACTAAACGAAACGAAGAGGAACAAAGAACCTTTTGGTGGTTATACCAGGCCTCATGCATGCCATGTACTTACGCGCGATATTTACCTACCGCGGGGACGATCGCCTGCGATCGAAATTCCAGTAGGTTGTCACAAGCGCGCGCCGACGCACGTTCATTCGTGTTCCACGGAAAAAATATGCCGCCTGAACTTTTATAAGTGAATGGTGAAACAGGGGGCAAATTTTAATATGACTATGCTAGAATTAATAGCTAATATAACAATTTGGAAGTTCGTATCGTGCTGTCCCTCTTACTCTTCTATAAAAAGCTATAAGCGTGAGCGGGATGGCACGATGCGAAGTTCGAAAGTTAACCTTCGTATTTAGTATAACGCTAGGGTACTATGAGCATGGCAATGTGTTCTACGCATTACAATAAAAATCCTTTTTTGTTAGGATTCCAGAGCTAAAATGGCAAAAACGGAACCCTTATAGTTTCGCCATGACCGTCTGTCTCTTTGTCCGTCCGTGGCTTAGCTTAAAGAATATTAGTGCTAGAAAGTTTGCATGGATATAATATATAGCAATTATCCCGACAAAATGGTAAAACAACATGTAGAAAAAAAAAATTTAATCCAAACTGCCAGCCCTTGTCACTGTCGGCACGCACACATTCTTAAGGAGACGGAGTAGTATAATCTGTGGCTACAATCGCGGTAAGTACCAAGATTTTGTACGGGATGCAGTATCTGTTACGAAGTAACTATTAAGTAATCTGTGGTTATACTCTATTCTTTCAATACGGTAAAATTGTTCCGAGATGCGTACCTATCCGCGACGAGTATGAATAATCTAAACATGAGATCCTCTTAAAGTAGCGTCATTATCCGAGCACAAGTATAATTTTCTAATGTTTAATTTTCTTTTTTTTCAATTTTTATTTGTGTCCGTTTGTGAACATACCTAGGGGTAAGGTACATATACCAAAATCGTTCAACTAGCACAGCTTCGGCGACTGCAGTGCAGAGTAAAGTGCATATATTTTTTCCAATTTTATCAAAAAATCGCGACACAAAATTACTATTCGCCGCGTCATTGAAATTATTTGAGTAGAGCTTGCAGGCACTCAGCACTTAACGTGGTGGAAGTGGGAGGCCTAGGCTGTGGGAAGTCCTTAGAAAATGGGTTAGCAAATACCTACTAAAGGCAAGCAAGTAAAGTACAGCTTGTGAACGACGTAGGCGGGGCGCAATACACTAACACTTATGGAGTAAAAGAGATACACATAGAGTTATGTAGAATTTTCCACATTAATTACATAACGCGGGTCTATTAATTATTAGTCGCTAATTAGATTTATAAGTTAGCTGGTTCTAAAACAAAGTTGTTTTCCACATTATAAATACGTGTGGAATATCAAATATCTACGGAAGGTATTAAAAATAAAACGGTCGTGCGATTAACTCTTAATTAAACTAATGCGTACTTAAAATTCGACTCCCACACACGGTTTATTCAATATTTTTAGACAAAAAGCTATTAAAAGTTATGGAATTTCCGGATACGTTATTTAGCGAGCTGTTGGCAGTCACAGATGAAAATGAATATTTATTTCCACGGATTAAAATTAATAAATCTCGAAGCTCTTTCAAATGTTGATATTCTTAGTAATCGTTCTTTGAACGTCTTCATAGTTTCGTCAGTAACAAACATTAATCGAATAAAGAGTTATGGCATATGGTGCGAAGCGAAGTGCGACATGAAGCATCTTAACGTCGGCTTTACGAAAACAAAACGAGAAAAAAAGCATGTTGTATATTCTGGGAGTATAGACAAGATTAAAGGATAATATGGAACAAACTCCAGCATCAGGATAAATTAATCTAAATATTAACGCAACAAAGTCTCATAACGTTAGTACGCTGTTTCGCGACGAGCGGCCCATTACCGAGGCTGAAACAATTCTTTATGGCTAGTAAGTAAAATGGCGCGAGCGAGGTGTGAGCGTTTCTTTGTTCACATTTTACTTTTAACGTTAAAAGAAAAAGACGGTCGCATAAAAACGTGAGCACAGGAAGGGTTTCCTTTATCTACTTTTCGCCTGTTTAAACAAGATCTATCTAGAAACCGTTAAGAATCAATTTAGCCTTAATTCACTCAAAAAAGGGAAAGCAAACAGTCGTTTGGGCATCCAATTTTTCATCCAAGCGTGGCCCAAAAAAAGCTTTGCTAAATCAGACTTATTGTTTTCCTCAAACGGATCAAATGAAGATAAAAGAAAAGTACAGCCAAAAAAAGAAACAAGGTGTAGTGAGTTAGGACTACAGATTGGAACTAAATTAATCGAAATAGAACAAAAGTGTTATCTTGAAAGTATACTTATCTAAGTCAGGTGCTACAGTGCAGGTAGGCATTCACCTAAAAACAGGCCAAGTGCGAGTCGGACTCGCGCATTGAGATTTTCGTATGTATGTACTTACAATATTTAGAGATTTACTTTACCATGTAGGGTACGTATCAATTACATAAAGATTCAAAGTCAAAGTCAAAATTGTTTTATTTGTTATAAGTTTACAATTATACATGCAAATATATTATTAATACCAGACTATAATAGTATAGTAGCCAAAAATATTTAAAAAATATTATTGATATTGTAACACGTGTTAACGCCCTATTTTTATTGACTGCCTATCTATCTAGCATGTCGTCAATTCGTCATCAAAATGGATGGCAGCGCCGAGTGGGCGCCTAATGAGGAATATCGCAGAAAACTGTCTATCCAACACTCCCCGTTACACCGGAACATTAATAAAAGAGCTTCAACAGCAAGCCGAGATTCACAAAGTCAGCAAGTACATTTTTCACAAATGATCGAAACTGGGTCAAGTTACTCGACGTGAAAAGGCACAAATTCACGTACGTAGTACGTACGTCAAAAACGAAGTCTATTTTTGTCTAAGCTTTCACGTAAGTATATTACCTAGCATAGTCTTATTTCCACTTGACCGGTTTATTTCGGGCGAGAACCGTAGATAGAGTAAAAACGAACAAAGGGATTGTTGAGGGGATCTTACGTCGAGGAAAAAGCCTAGCGATTTAATTGAAGTAAGTAGTGAAATACTTAACGTAAATGGCAGCGCTTTGAAGGGATTCGTCTTAGTCTGTTTACCAGGCCTTAATGAGAAGACGGCATCGAATTGAAAACTTCAAGTGAAATGCAATCAAGATGCTTACTTAGCCGAGGGGTTGCATTGAATTTGTAAAAGATAGCTGTGTCACAGATCAAGGTCCTTGAAGTGGGTTACCTGGCCCAGTCGGTGAGCAATCGGATATATAATAAATGATTTTATTTTTATCTCCTCGGACAATCGATCCGGCCCTCAGGGCCGTGGGTGGTGAATAAAAGATGAGCTTGCAAATGTGATAATCCGATGGATGTCCGCCTGATTTCACTGGATACAATAGATGCTACAAGACTTTTATTGAATCTGATAATACAAAATGCTCTTACGTTTTGGAAAACCATTGATTTTAGGTGTCTTCTTTCAACTGACTGACTTTGTTTACATCATTGGAGATCATCACGGAGAAAATTTCGCTACCCTTTCACATCACTTATCTATTTCATATATCCTACCTACTCATTTGTTCATGTATTTTTAACCCTGCGCTACTTACTCCCACATTTACGAGTATATTAAACGTAGCATAGTGATCAAAGTAAATACGCGGTATCAGATATGAAGTTAGGTCCGAGGTCAGGTTATCTATAGGATTATTGAATCAGGGCTTTCTTTAGAAGCACATGCCTCTGCAATGGAACTGATTTTAATTCCTCTTTATAAAGTCGTTAAGGGAACTAGGACATGTGCTTGTAAACTATTCTGCAAACTTTTACGGGATACAAGCAGGAAACTATCCTACCGACGCGTACATCCTGGTTATCTTAACTTCGCTTTGTTCTTAAGAGGGAGTGTTCAGAATCCGTTAAAACGTTGTTATATCGAGTAAGCAGTCAGTTGTTTGGTAGACAGATAGCGAGATATCGATCCTTTTAAAGGCTTACCTGCTTTTATCCCAATCGCATTACAAGCTACGTATCAAGATAGGATGTAACGTGTATCTGGCACTATAGTAGTTTGTATTCATGCATTTCTATTGTCAGTGTTAGGCACCGTGACACTACCATTATTGAAATAGAACACCAATCAGTAGAATTGAGCGACCTCGACAAAGGACCACGATTCTTTCTAAATATCTATCTCGGACTGGCATACATCGTTTCTAAACTCTTGCATATAGCAGGTTGTAAAATGAATGACTATAGATTTGTAGAGGTATGGGAAATTGAAAGAAAGAGAAAGAAAGAAAAACATTTATTCGTGACAAAGAAAAAACAAATACAAAAAGAGGAATTGGAAACGCGGACTCTACACAAATTTAATATTGCACAGTAACCCTTCGCTATCAGTTACTATGATAGAAATGGAAACAAAGCATGAGAAAGACCATAATTGTTCTTAGAAACTATAAACTAGGCAGTTTCCTAACAAGAAGTTAAAGCTAACATAAACTTGCTAATCCTCTTAGGTGTACGGCAATAGAGGTAAGATTATGATTCGAACGGTTGGTTTTACTAACCGTGCAAGAACAAACATGGTGTTTGGAACTGTAAAGCGTAAAGGCGATCTCTATTACGTGCTGCTCAATTATATAACGATTGATTTATATCTTTATAGAAGCTTTATAGGCTTAGCGACGTGCGGGATTAAATGTAAACGGATTGAGTTTGGCGAGCCCGCAGCCGCGGGTTAATTACACCGCGTGGATCGATGACTTCCTTGTTGGCAGACGTATCGGATTTCCGGTTATGTGATACTCTAGTGACATGTGATTAGGGCACCCCTATCTCATATAACTTTAATTCTTGACGATGAAAGGAGCTGCTGCTTTTTTCATCGAGGTTAATTCAATAGACAGATCTATACAAGTTGATAGTTTTGTATAAGAAGAATAAGATTATATTTCGTCTTCATTGGCAACTTACATACATACACACATCACGACTGTATCCCCAAAGGGGATAGGCAGAGCACGAGAAACGCTAAATTTACGTTTCGGGGCTACTTAGGGCCTAAGCACACGGCGCTTTTTTAACGCGCCGTCGACGCGCGTTTTAGGAACGCGCGTTTACAGCGCGTTTTTCATTCCATTAGAACAGCCTTAAGGCCCCTAGCACACGGCGTTTTTTAAATAACGCGCCGTGTGCTTAGGCCCTTAGTATCTTCGTTTAGAGTATACACATCATTTGTATACTACCGACCTATAGCACTCCTCAGCGTCGTCTACAAGCTCCTAGAACGCATCATTTAACCGCAACCGCATTTCTAGTGCTATTAATAGTATCATCCCACTAGAGCAAGCAGGCTTCCGACCACACAGGAGCTGTAGCGACCAGCTCCTGGCGCTAACGACGCATAACGAGTATGGATTTCAACATAACAGGAAATCTGCAGCAGCATTCGTCGACCTCACGGCCGCATTTGATACTGTCTGGCGTCAGGGCCTGCTGTATAAGCTACTTAAAGCAGTGCCCTGCATTAAAATATATAGGTTACTGGAGAACGCGCTGAGTATCAGGCCGTATCGGGTCCATTTGGGTGATTTCGCTAGCTCCGTAAGAGTGCTCAACAATGGCCTGCCCCAGGGATCAGTTTTAGCACCACTACTGTTTAACTTGTACGTTCATGACCTACCTCACACCACCTGCCGAAAATTTGGTTACGCGGACGACCTGGCTCTTGTGGCACAGGGTGGGAGCATGGGGGCTGTTGAACTGGTGCTGGAAAAGGACCTAGAACTGATAGACGATTACTTTGTCCGCTGGCGTCTGGGTCCTAACGCTTCGAAAACTGAGGTCTCCTGCTTCCATCTGTGCAACAAGCTGGCCAATATGGAGCTAAGGGTGAAGTTTAGAAATAAACTTCTCCACCACAACTTCTACCCCAAATACCTGGGAGTAACGTTGGATAGAAGTCTTAGTTTTAGACAAAACCTCGACAAACTGTCCGCTAAGCTGAAGACCCGCAACAGTATCGTCCAAAAACTCACTGGTACTACCTGGGGCGCCAGCGCGTCCACACTTCGAACCACGGCATTATCGTTGGTGTACTCGACTGCTGAGTACTGCTCGGCGGCCTGGTTGAACAGCGCCCACACTTCTGCAATTGATGTCCAACTGAACCACACGATGCGCCTTATCACCGGCTGTCTTAAATCGACTCCCACATACTGGTTGCCAGCACTCAGCCACATTCTGCCGCCACACTCGCGCAGGGAGAATTGCCTCAACCGCGAGCTGACAAAAATTCGATCAAACGCGGAGCTGCCCATACACCACGACCTTGATAAGTTCAAGGCCACTAGGCTAAAGTCCCGCCACCCTCCCGCGCTAAAGGTTCATGACCCAGAGCCCGAGAAAACCCTGCTTGATTCCTGGACAGCAGATTGGGAATCTAGGCATTTACCCGTGGACCTGTTCGAGCTTGATGTTAAGTGCCGGCCAGCGGGTTTTGAGGAGCCCCGGCGTGTCTGGTGCCTGCTGAACAGAATCAGGACAGAGGTTGGTAACTGTGCGTCCCTGTGGCACAAATGGGAGTGGTGCGAGTCGCCACGGTGTCAGTGTGGCTGCCCGGAGCAAACAGTCCGACATATGGTCTTTGAGTGCCCAATCACCAAATTTAGCGGGCTAGCGGCAGACTTTAAGACCCTCTCAACAGATGTACTAGCATACCTTAAATCTAGTTTATTAAATATTTAGTTTAAGTAGAGAACCAGAAGCCATACGATAAATAAAATAAATATATAAACTCATTAGAACTGTAATTAATCAATATTTGCGACGAAATAAGAGAAAGTAAATACACACCACAATCTGATCAATCAGCTCGTTAATCTACATCTACACTATCTATACTAATATTATAAAGCTGAAGAGTTTGTTTGTTTGTTTGTTTGAACGCGCTAATCTCAGGAACTACTGCTCCGATTTGAAAAATTCTTTCAGTGTTAGATAGCCCATTTATCGAGGAAGGCTATAGGCTATATATCATCACGCTAACTCCAATTTTCCTCTAATGTCAAGAATTTAGGTATTATCATGGACCAGACACTCTCCTGGACAGCTCATGTAAATGAAATTAGTCGTAGACTCTTTGCGTCTCTTCACTCCTTGAGACGTCTGCATAACTTTTTTCCTAAGCATACAAAAATTACCCTTGCCCATTCTCTACTTTTGCCCCTTCTCGATTATGGTGATATTGCGTTTTTTGACTTGAGGGAGGAGCTGCTTGACAAGCTTGAACGGCTGCAGAACGTGTGCATCCGATATGTGTTTGGCCTGCGTAAGTACGACCACGTCTCCCATTTTCGCGAGCAGCTTCACTGGCTGCCTGTTAGACGGCGGAGAGACATTCACATTGTGTCTCCTTTTCAATGTATTATTTAATCCTTCCTCTCCTCTCCCTCGTACCTATCTGAAAGGTTAAGCTACTTGGCCACCGGAAGCGGGCACCGGTTGCGGTCCAGCTCCAAACTCACACTTGCCTTCCCGCCGAGCACGGCGCGTTCTTACGCTAAATCTTTCAGTATCCATTCCGTGAAGCTGTGGAACGAGTTACCTTTGCTCGTTAGGGAGTCCCTGTCTGTGGCCTCATTCAGGGAGAGGTTGAAGAAACTGTGGAAGTAGGTACTTAATCGTATTCTTTTTATTTATATGTTATGTTATGTTTTTTTTTTCATATGTGTGTATTTTGTTCAGTGTAAAGTAGGTAAAAGTTTATTTCTCGTAGCCACTATTTGTTGTTTATTTTGTGTATTTATTTATATGTTAGTTATATTTTCCTTTCTTCTCTCTGTACATAAATTATTGTTTGCCTATCTTTTTTTAAGTCTTTCCTTTCATGCCAGGTTAGATTGAAAAGATCCCTTTTAGGGATAAGTTCGCCTTTGTACTCTTTTTGTTTTGTATTATTTTTGTGTTTTATGTACAATAAAGTGTTTACATACATACATACATAAATCGATGAACGCCGGCTGCATACACGAAAAAGGATGACGCAATGTAACGTTACATGTAAGTACATGTACGTACATAGGCGGGGGTACGTACATGGTGCTGTGGTACGGGGGGGGGGGGGCTTCAGAGGGGGATGAAAATTTCATTGATTTTGCCGTAAGATGCACCGTTTTCAAGATATAAACACCGTTGGGTGGGGAGGGGCAGGGGGTGGTTGGAGGGGGGGTGAGGGTGCGGGGGCTTCAAAGGGGATGACAATTTCATTGATTTTGCCGTAGGATGCACCGTTTTCAAGATATTTCACAAAAACACCGGGGGATGGGGGGGGGTGAGGGGGAGGAGGTGGGGGAGATTTGAAGTAAAACTTCTATAGGCACGCTTGACTTTGGACGAACGCTGGTGTGTGGGGCATGCTGCGGGGGGGGTGTGCGGGGTTGCTGTGCGGGGGGAGGGTGCGAGGGGGTTGTGAGGGGGCTGGTAATTTTTTTATATCGAGGTACTAAGGAGAGCCAAATTGATGAAATAGCAAATTGGATAAAAAAAATAAGCTGCCCAAATTACTAATTCCACGCGGACGGAGTCGCGGGCAAAAGCTAGTAATATTATAAAGAGGAAAAATTTGTATTTTTGTATGTAACGAATAAATTTAAAAACTTCTGGACCGATTTCAAAAATTCTTTTGCCGTTAGAAAGCTACATTATCACTGAGTGACATAGGCTACTTTTTACCGCGGGAAAATAACTTTTCCTACTGGAAAATTAATTTATCGCGGGCGAAGCTGCGGACGGAAGGCTAGTCTAATATATAAAAATCTCGTGTCACGGTGTTTGTTATCGAACTCCTCCGAAACGGCTTGACCGATTTTTATGAAACTTTTTTCTCTATATTCGGTAGGTCTGAGAATAGGACGTAGGCTTTCTTTTTTGTATACCTACCCCTATTCTTCGCGGACAGAGTCGCGGGCAACAGCTAGTAATCTATACATTTGTCAAGATACATTTCATAAATTAATGTAAACTTCTCGACACATTTTAATTGAACATAATATTTGTCAAGTCACGTCGCTGTGTAAGCCATTACCTCGCCAAAGTTGAGCGTTCCACGATTCCACGTAGCTTCTCATACCTGCAAGTCTCATCCTATCTTGACTTACGAGACTATACCATCCATATTTACTTTGTCTTTACTCAGAAATATAACATACGTTATCTCGACTCGTGTCTTCCATCCGTGACTTATTATTTCAGCCTACATTCATTTTAAGAAACGACTAGCAACTGTTTATGTTAAAGCAACACGCCAAATAACGGAGTGAATTTTGAAATCCTAAATAATTAATGGCTCTCTTTAATTTAAGCTACAAAAAGGTTCCCAACTTTTGCAAGTAACGCTGCGGGTCGAAACAAAAAAGATTAATTTAAAACCAAACCTAAAATTGAAAAGTTATTTAGTTTTCATGTTTTCGATTAATAAAAACAACTCAAAAGCCGTAACCTAAAAATAAATTAGCACTGTGTAATGTAATGATCTTCTATTTTGTTTTGAAAAGAAAATATCTTTGGACGTATCCATAACACTTGAATCAGGTTTTCGCTAGGGCTTAGTTAGTAATAAAATAACAAGGAGTATTATCACAGCAAAGAACCCGTTGTCATTAAGTTAAATATTGGTATAAGGGATTCGGTGCGATAATACTGAAAATAATGAGAATAGAAATTCGAAAGGAAAGAAAATATTTTACTCGGCTTCAGGTAAACAGCGGTGGCACATTATCTCCACAAGGACGCGCCTTTCGAGACTTCCGACTGTCGTACAAAAATACATTTCTTTGTTGTTACTACGTGTGAAATTATGTAATTATTGAGGGTTGCCTTCATCTCGAGGGTCTCACGTCTAACATTCTTCCCCCATTCAGGCTGTTACTCGCACGCGTTACGCTTGTGATTATGATAATGATATGCATCACGACCGTTTTGTGTGAGATTTAGAATAACGATAGAATTTTACTTTCGTAAAGCACCAGTGTAAAAACATCGTTAATATTAAAAGATTCTGCCCTCCGCCTTTTTCAGCTTTCTATTCATGTTTGCCGACACCTCTTGATTGGGCTTTGATAATTTAAGTTGGACTTCTGAGTTTACTTCATTGCCGAGTCAGTTTGTTGATGAAATAATATTTTTATTGGAGCCTTTATGGCGGGCTGAATGGTGCTCGGTCGATAGATCTATATCCAAGGGCGAGATTAGCTCGCTTGGTTTAATTGACAGAAGGATTGACACCTAACCGAGTTTCAGTCAGCGATATAATGTTGTCAAGATGGAATATTAATCTACTTTACGTTTAATTATAGTTGGAACGCCGCAGCGGCATTTTACACCACTGCTTTTTTAGGGTTCCGTAGTCAACTAGGAACCCTTATAGTTTCGCCATGTCTGTCCATCTGTCTGTCTGTCTGTCTGGCCGCGGCTAAGCTCAGAGACTGATAGTACTAGAAAACTGTAATTTGGCATGAATATATATATTAGTCACGCCGACAAAGTGGTTAAATAAAAAAAACTAAAAAAATTTTTTTTAGGGTACCTCCCATAGACCTAAAGTGGGGGTGATTTTTTTTTTCTCGACTAACCCTATAGTGTGGGGTATCGTTGGATAGGTCTTTTAAAACCATTGGCGGGTTGCGTACATGGTTTTTGTATTCAGTGATTTGTTTGCGAAATATTCAACTTTAAAGTGAAAATTTTCATTAAAATCGACCGTCCCCCCCCCCTCTACAATCTAAACTGTTGGGTGGAAAAATTAAAAAAAATCCAAAATGGTAGTAAATATATTAAATTTACAAGGAACATTATAGCGGCTAAGATTGCTAGGGAATTATTTGTAGTTTAAGAGTAAATAGTAGCCTAAGGTATTAAACATACCGTCACTACTTTGAAAAACTCGTATCTCAAATCAGCATGTAAACAAAACTGAACCTTGATACGCGCGTAATAAAGTTCACTTTGCAAGATTAACGATTTTGAGATACGAGCTTTTTTCAAAGTATTGACGATACCTAAATTGGAAGATTCCGTACACATACGAAATCCTTAGAAAAATATTAAGTACTTGATTTTTTCGTAATGGCTACGGAACCCTATCTTGGGCGTGTCCGACACGCTCTTGGCCGGTTTTTATATCTTCTAATATATAAAAATCTCGTGTCACGGTGTTGGTTATCGAACTTCTCCGAAACAGCTGGACCGATTTTTGTGAAATTTTTTCTCCATATTCGGTAGATCTGGGAATAGGGGCAGGATATTTTTTATACCTCTATTCTTCGCAGACGGAGTCGCGGGCAACAGCTAGTTTAATCTATAATAATATTATTATTGACCCTTGGAGACTATAGGTACGTGTCCTAAGTAATTATATTGCCCCTCAGAGACTATACATCTCTAAGCCATTTTAGGTTAAGTATTTAACTATAATTAATTATTGTTACGGAGATGGGTCAACGAGAAACCCGCAAGAACATTTTTATGAAATTAGTAGCACTTGCAGTCGTTTTCAGCAGGCTGAAATCTGATTTCAGGCCGTTCTGGAAGAAGTCCTAACACATAACGGTAAATCAGAAATTACCCAAAGTTAGCATTATTTTCAGCAGGCTGAAACATGTTTTCAGGCCCTTTCAGGACACTAACTGTCACATGGCACCATTTCCCGAAAACCCGTTTTCAGGCTGTTTCAGGCCAAGTTACAGTCCACCTGTCTCTGGAACATTCTAGAAGGTGTGTGACAAGAATAGCCTATATGTGTGAAAGAGACAGACGATCTTGTTTCCGGAACATTCTAGAAGGTGTGTGACAAGGATAGCCTATATGTGTGAAAGAGACAGACGATCTTGTTCCGGAACATTCTAGAAAGTGTGCGAGCGAGATAGCATAGCGTACTCATGAAAGAGACAAACAGATGATCCTGTTTCCAGAATATTCTAGACGTAGGTATGTGCCAGAGAGTTCTAGCTGGAATGATCTCGAACTTTGTGGACCGATTCACTGGACCTATATAAAGGCAGACAAGGTTCCGACAGAGTCAGTTTTGGAAGAGATAACGAGAGATAAACATCGAAGAGAGATCAAAGTGATTTAGGGCCTACGCTAGCTGATGCGGATTACCCGGAACGGACGCCCGTCGTGCGCGCGTCTAATAAGAAATTGTATGAACAGCGCTAAGTGGCGCGGGCGCGTGCGACGGATTTTCGGTACATTTTAGATCCGCGTGCGGGCGCACGCGGCGGGCGTCCGCGTCAGCTAGCGTAGGCCCTTAGACCCGCGTGCGGGCGCACGCGGCGGGCGTCCGCGTCAGCTAGCGTAGGCCCTAAGTGAATAAGTTTAGTGTTGAAAGAGATTCCTTTTTGTTCAATTAAATTAGTTTTACGTTAAAGGCGTATTATCTATCTAACGAACCCTACGGCCCGTAAAATTATTAATTCTAGGACCCTCTACACGTAGGTTACATCCCTTTTCCTTTCAAATTTTACATAGTTATTTGACCTGGAGACTTCTTCTGGAGAGACTTCTTCTTGGCAATCATGGTCTTTCCGAAAGCGCTGGTAGACTCAAAAAAAAGACATGTTCCTAAGAGAGCCCTCAGCGGCCTACTTACAGAAATATTTTTTTAATTTTGATTTAATTTTTTGGAATAATATTTGGGTCTATCTGGATATTACGTTATTTATACTCTTTTCACCCAACTGTCGAAGGATGGTTATTATTGAATAGTAGGGCATTATTTTAAAGTTGTTTTTAAAGCTGAACAAGTCTGCTGGATTGCCGTGGCTTTTGATGAGCGGACAGTAGTGTAAATGATGTGCTCGACGACACGACACTCCACCCCGTACTACACTCGCACTCCGGCGACTCGTTTTAATTTGTGCATAAAGGCTCGGAATGCAACTATAACCAATCCTGAGCCTTTTGAATTGGGACCGATGAGAATACTTATATACATATTAAACATCCAAGATTCGAGTGCAAAAATTCGAATTATTCACACAAATATCTGCCCCGACCGGGAATCTAACCCGGGACCCCCAGCAAACTAGGCTATCCGGTCGTTGATATGTAATTAGATTACTTACATTATTCTGGTAAAGCAAAAAAGGAGACAAAAAATCTGTTATGGATTGTTGTTGCTGCTACTATTTTTGTTGTTGTTGATGTGTTTGTTGGTGTATGGTGTTGTTGTTCCTGTTATGTTGCTGACTGTACAGGTTAAGGCACGTGTACAATAAGTACCGCAATAAACATATTACGTAGAATCAAGAATTACGAGTAAATTATTTGATCTACAACATGGATTAAGACTACTCTTTTGTTGATAGATTTATTATAGAGATGCTTTACGATTCCTATTAAGTATACAAAGCGCATTGGAGTGCCGTTGCCAGTTTTTAACACAGGGGGCTACTCTGAAATTTGAAGTTCGCATCGTATCGTCTCGCTCGCTCTCGTGTTAAATACCGTACTATTAGCATGAGCGGAATAGTACGATACGAAATTCGAATTTTGCACTTCGGAGTATAAGGCGAGATATTTAACACAAAACATGGGGCAAGTAGTAAAAATAATTTGGAATTTGACACGTTTCAATTAATTAATGTAAAAAACAAGTAATCTATTTGTAAAAATAATCACGTGTGCTTAGGCTCGAGACAAATGCCAATACTATTTAATATTTAACTTGTCAAGCATTCAAATTGGCTCAATTGATATTATAGGAAAGTATACAACGCTTAAAAATTATAATGCCGCTTGCACGCAATATACTTTTTTTAGAAGCACATTAATTCCAAAACGAAATGAACAGGGGGATCTAACTTACCTTTTAAATTTGATAAGGCTCCACGAAAAAATTCGCTTTTATATAATCGGAAGACGATGTCATTACATGCCATTAGCCTGAGCTACTTTGTGCTACGCGTCCAAAAAGAGTGATTGACGTAACAAATTGCTTCCATTGTCCCACCCAAAACGCGAAATCGAACGTTTCCTATTTCGGAAACAATAAAAACCTGATTGTCGAGCCATCCGGGCGTTTGAGGTAGTTTGAGGACGACATATTGTGTCTGTAATGGAGCGTAACCCTTAGACTCCTGTATTATATGCTTACTTAAAATCTATTCAAAGATTTATAAATGACGTGAACAATGTTTTTCTCGAAACAAACCCGCATTTGATGGCTCGTATTTGCAATATTTTGTTTCGTCATAATAAAACATCGTAATATTTTCACTTTTAAAATGGTCGAGCAATTAACAAACTTAGCACAAAGTTTAAGCATTGCCGAGAGTTTGAAACGGAGCGAAGCTGGGTTGGGTACTTTGAAATTTATATAGAGTCCAAGATCTGAACTAAACTTGTACAAACTCTGGTATTAATTAGGATTTAGGTCATTTCCATAAAATCAGACGAGCGACAGTTCGAACTTAGTACCCTTTACAAACGATATACACATAAACATGTAAACAAACAACTGCAAAACCAAACCTCTGCTTAAGTACCTATCTACACGAAAGCGAATATTTGCTCTTAGTGGGTGTAACCACCCCGACTCGCTTCGTTCGTGCTCGAACTGCGAAACCACTAACCCCCACTTTATTTAAAATACAAACCCTGTAAGCTGCATGTATGCAGCGTCGCAACAACACAAACTTGAAGTTATTTTAAAATAATGCTGTACCTAACTACAACAGAGCTTCAATATCGCAAGGTCTAAGTATCTCGTTTAAACGGTTTAAAAAATAGATTATATTAATAAGGCAAGACAAAGTTTTGACACGGCTTCTATTTAGTCTACTGCAGTCACTCATAACCAGTTACTTTCTGCGTTTCGTGGTCAAAATGGCAAAAACGGAACCCTAAAGTTTCACCATATCCGTCTTTCTGGATGCCTGTTCGCGGCTTAGCTCAGGGACTATTTTGTAAACTGGTGGAACTCTTGGTGGTCTTAAAACTGTAATTTGGAATTGATGTAGGTACATAATAATCACGGCTACAAAGCGGGAGATTCAAAATTTGAAACACTTTTGAGAGTTCCTTCTCTGTTAGTACCTACATAAAGTCCCCAAGGAGTCATTGCATAGGTCTTTCAAAAATATCGCATGTTTGTGAAAATCATTTGTTGATTCACGAATTTGTTAATGAAATGTTAAGCTTTAATATTCAAATTTTCGATAGTGTATTGAATTGTAGTGAATTTTTCTATTGTACGAAATAATAAACAATTTTACTGTGGCCGTACAACATACGTGACAATAACAATATGCGACCAACAACGATTGTATTTAGTTCGTTGCAGTTATCATTTTATTTATGTTTCAACTCCTATTGTAAAGATTGTCACATCTCGCAAACGCACGAATAAATTACTTAAACATCAAAAAATGATAAACAGATTTGTTGACAGAGCTCCGTTGTACGAAACGTACATTATGAAGTCAGATTTTAAAGCATCAACACAAGACGAAGTCACACAGAAAAAAAATAGCTTGAAACCACTCACCCGAAATTTTCGAAAAGTCAGTGAAAAATCACTTGGTCACGTTCAGTGTTAGAATTAATAGAACACTGAATTTCACTAACAACTCCGTATATAGTAACTTTAATTGCAGCCCGCAGGTCCTGCGGTTCAGAGATTAAACAAGGACAATGGAACTTCTCGTTTCTAATGCAAATTGGTTTTGTGAACGCTGGATAAATAATTGATTTGTATGACGAATGTAAAGCCATTGTATACGCAGAAGGGTATGATTTCAGAGAGAAATGTGGCGTAAGTACATTTACGGATTTGTAAATTTTGTTTCAGCAAGAAATTTGAGAATGTTTTTATTTTTGCTCTGAATAAATTGAGAAAACTTCAGAATTCATTGAATATGTAGTCAAATAGTAACATTGAGTTCCGAAAAGTTCTGCTAGTTAGTTCATTGAAATCTCAGAAATTAAATGATGGGTGTTTCATTTAGCTGAGAACTTTTCCGACACATCTTAATGGTTAGTGGTGGTTTAATGGTTTTTTCTTTTAGTAAATATGGCCGTGTTTCACGATAGGCCGATTGTGTAAAGATGGAGAAAGACCACTATAGGGATAGCTTTACCCAGTGTCAAGGCCTACTTACCTATACAGGCTGAAAAGACTAAACTGTAGTCTAAGGCGCAAGAACTGGGAGAAGGTTCAGCTCGCACTAGACTGGAATTAATTTGGGCAGATCCAGAATAGGGCAAGTTAAGTAACGGGTGGGCACTAAGTCAGTGTTAATCCTAGATAATTTAGATCCCTAAATCAGGCCCAGCAACGTAGTCTACGACATTCTCTCGTTAAATACATCACTATTATGATAATAAGTTACCTACTTCCCTCATAAACTAGGCAATATGTCCACAAAATAAACAGTTCAATTTAGTTACGTGCCTTCCTATCTAACTAAATTGAACCACGTAACGAAGGGACACGCAATTAAATACATGCGGCGGAGTGTTTACTGAAAGCCGTGATGGAAGACTCTGATATAATTATCGTGCCTGTTGGTTAGACCTCTTTTAATGAACATTCAGCGAAATAAATTATTAAAAACTTAAGCCGATGTGCTAGGGGTTGAGTTTCAAATGTTTCAATCCCATTCATTAATATTTTGTTAAGTATTTTATTTCCTTACGGAAAATGTTTCGTTTCCGTCCTTAGCAATTATTTTGCCATTTAACTGATTTGAATGGATAAGATTAAGTTTAGCAACTTTATAATCTGAACGCTATTATATTTTATGATTTTGAGGTCAATGATACAGAATTTAAGAGTTCATTAGCCAAATTGGCAAAAACTGAACACTGGTACGTCTGTCTGTAATGTCTTTGTATGTCTGCATGTTTGCCCGCCTGTCTGTGCTTACAAGGTCACAGGCGAATTTATTTAGAGTAAACGTTTTATTAACGGCGGTAGGTACGGCACGAATTTAGCTGTTTTATATTTATTTTGTAAAGAAAATATCGTCGTGATACACCAATTTTCTAAACAAGCGAAGTTGTATCCCCAGTTGGTCGTAATCGGGTTTGGTAGGCAAGTGGTTGGTCACGTTAGGTGCCTACTATATTATTGTCCTTTTTGCTATGAAATTCGCATAAAATTGGTGGGATAACTTTGTAAAAGTAGGCATTTTAGTTGCTTCGCCATCTAGTTCCAAAATATTTTCGGGCCCGCTTTAAAGCCTCTGCGGGCCCTAACCGAAAACTTTTGGATGGCGAGATTCCAGTGGAAATTCCTCGACTGACCTCTATTAAGGTCTCTCGGAAAATTGTGTATCAGGCTTATTTGATAAAATTATCTAATCCAAATTGTTATTTGGCCATTAATTACAGTTCAAAATATTTTACCTTGCCGAAAAAGAAGAAAAGGAACCGTGCATTTCCAGAGCGAGCCTAATTTGAAATTACGTGATTCAAGAGCGGCTGGGCTTTAAGGGTGACACATTAATTTATTTAAGTCGAATACCTTTTAATTCTAGGGAAACTTTGTTACATTACTTCATTTTTAGGGTTCCGGAGCCAAAATGGCAAAACGGAACCCTTATAGATTCATCATGTCTGTCTGTCCGCCCGTCCGTCTGTCTGTCTGTCCGCGACTAGCGCAGTGGCTATTAGTGCTAGAAAGCTGTAATTTTGCATGGATATATATAGCAATTACCCCGACAAAGTGATAAAATAAAATGTAAAAAAAAAGATGATGGGCATGTTAAAGTAGAGACGTACACGTACGTGATACACATATTTATATACAATGCAAATATTGCTCGTTTAATAGTATAAGATGAAGGATAAATAGAGATATAAACCACTGAAGAGGTACTTTAGCAACCTAAGTAATACACCTACATAAAACGCTAGAACCTATGTACTTTAACCAAAGATCGTAAAACATGGTTTAGCACAACCCGGCCAATAGACAAGAGTAAGCTTGTTATAAATTGCATTCCTAGCGCGTTTACTGAAAAAACATAATCTAGCGAAAATGTACAAAATAAATCACAAGAGATAAACCGGTAGTAATCCACCGACTCTTATGCGCCATATTTTTCCCCTTTCTTTGTTCAGACTGTTCATGCTCAATCCCCATAAACAGCGATAAATTTATCTTTTATGTGAATGAAATGAAAACGTTGCCCACAACAACACCAGCATGACGCAGTAACTGCTTTTACAGCTTCTGTTTGCAAGTTTGTATGTAGCTTGTAAAAATGTATGTTAAAATGTACATGTATACAGGTACATTGGTCCAATCTAATGTTTGAATATTCAATTTGCTGGTCGGCTCCGTGCTGTAAGGAGAGTCACGCACAAGTGTCAGATGTAACGTCGTTGATAAATCGATCCAGGGCGAAGCCGTTCTAACATTCTTTAATACCCTCCATACTACATTTTACTTCGATAAAAGCCGATTCAAGTCATGCCGTCACACTGAACACGAATCCTCAATCTACGACAGCCAACAGCAACAATATGTGCGAGCTTGTTCAATAGCTCACGGCGACCTATTTCAAGAAATGTTGGATAAATAAAATCGATATTGCAGGTATAATTCATGATCGAAAACGGATATAGGGGTTTTCGAGTCATATCAGAGTTTATTGATAGCGATAGATACATTCAATAAACTGCGATATCATCTATTATAATAAATAAAATATGTCCCTGCGATACCGATAGCGTCATAGATTTATTTATTATGGAAGCAATCGGGATAAAACCGTAGAAACGTACAACTTTGCCCGCTTTTTGCGATCTTTTACTTTTTTTAGAGTCAATTGGTACCATATTGTGCAACTTTATCTGTGGCACTCACATATTGACATACTTTTCTTTGTGTCGATGAGAACACTACATTTAAAATGAGTTTCCGTACTCTAGAAAACGGGCCTCAAACAGGCGGGCCAAAATATTGAAAAAATTTCGAGATTGCCCACATTTGTTTACACTTTTATAACTTCGGGATTATCAATTTTATGGTCATGATTCTTAAAGTCTAATAATCTAGAAAAGGCATAGCAACGATGTGTCGTATTATTAGTCCTTTAAGTAATATATTTTACCTCCAAAAACGTGTGGGCAAAGTCCTAAAAAAAAATTTGAAATCCTTCATACAAAATCCTGGATATGCTAGGGTTGTCAATTTTTAAATAATTTATTGAATCAGGCGTTACTTTGCGGAGGTCCATATTAATGAACTAAAACAATTACTTTGCTCACCCGCAACCCGCCCGCAACCGCTTTGCGGGTGAGCAAAGTAATTGTTTTAGTTCATTGTCAATTTTTACTTATTGCTTTTACCCGACTATGACTAAATAAGGTCCAGTATGATATTAATATTTTAATTTGGTCGTAACGGCCCTGACACCTAATTTTTTCCTTTTTTTTGTTGAACGTTGCATACCGAAAAAAAATATTTAGAATTTATTAGGCTTGTTTATATTCAGTAAAAGAAAATTAAATACGTATTATTGCATATCATTTCAAAATATCCCGCGTGGGAACTACGGCCCAACCCCTCTCATTCTGAGAGGAGGCCTGTGCCCTGCAGTGGGACGTATATAGGCTGGGATGATGATGATGATGATTTTATATAACATACTAGTGACAACCCTAAGGGTAAAATTTTGCTGGGCAAAGTTGAAGAAAGTTATACGAAAAAACGTTCATGACATTGCCCAATACCATAATTACAAAATTAATAGAGATAAGGTGTTGAGATTTTGTCTACATCGTTTTTAAACTGAATATTAGTTACAGTTAAAATTAAATACTTGTGGGACTTTCCTGGCTTAAAATACACTCGAAGTTTTTTCGTCCTAATTGGCCCGCCAAAAAACACGTCCGCACTCCAAGCCAGCTCACGCGTGACAGAAGATAGATACGCGTCAACCGATAGGCCAGTGTTGCCAGCAATATGTTTAGCTATAAGCCACAGATTATAATGTAAGTGTATTTGTAACTATTTTTGGTACATTTCGCTTTTACTGAAATGTGACGCGGTGGGCAAAGCTATAATGAAAAGGCAAAGTTGTAAGTTTTTACGGAAATGTTTCTATGGTGACTTTCATTAATGCCCCAGAAAGTGTTTCTTGTTTTAAGAGCGCACTGAAACAAAGATCTCTTGTTACGATAGCCGCTTAATGGCCTATTACGGCTGCAAGAAACGACGTCGTGACATAAGATACCAAATTGAAATAGCAGAACTTCTTAAACAACACAAACCTATTTCAGTTCCGCCCGACCCCTCTCCAATCTATGATTTGGACGAAGGTCGATACTTCGAAGGAAAGTTTTGAAAATGAAACCGACTTTACGATACGAAAACTATCATATAGGTAGGTAGGTACTCCCGTATAGAAGAACGAGGCATCAGAGGAGCGACTTTCCTTGTTAGTTTCTTGTTCATTCGAGTGATTTGTTTGTACTGCCTTGGAGAAACATATTTAACTACATTATATTACGTGTTGATATAATAATTAATACGAATATGACAATAATAATAATACGTATGTAACGAACGCCCTATCTACTTAATTTTAAGATATTTATCTAAATAGTAGGTAAGCTCCATGATACATAAATATATAGCGCTTGTACTTATAGCTAATTAACTACAACGCAAATCTATTAAAAGCAGTATGTAGTTGTGCACTGTTTCTATAAAAAAAAACTACATTTATCTTTATGAATTGCGATGAAATAAAATCTACCAAAACGCAGCTTTTTAACTCCACAGCAAAATGTATGTGGATATAAAATCCCTCGGTTCTTGTAATCCCTCTTATTAAATGAATAAAGTTTGACACTAATATAAGTTCTTCTCTGATATCTTTGTAGAAACTAAGATTCCAACTGTTTGAGATACTTTTCATCCTTGATAAGGATTTAAGAACAAGATGCCTTAGAGCAAACACGAAGCCACCCGTCCTTGAAATGGAGCTGATCCCTTCCGTCTGTGTCGACAGAGGACTATTAGATATTCCATGATTGAGGAGTATTGAGGCGTATACTAAACACAACGGTGAACGTATGGACAAACTCCTGCAGTGTTGTATAATTGGATTGAGATTCCTGGAAAATGTCAGTTCGAACCTGAGAAATTATTCTAAAATTGGGAGTATCTAGTCTAGCTATTTATACTAAGATTGAAATGGTTCGTCAAAATTTACTTTGACGCATTTTATATAAAACCAAGGCACCTATGTAAGCATACAATTTCCGCTTTGACTCGAGAGATCAGAAAGACGTCATGTAATTTTCTCGTTTTTAGTCTATCTGTGCCTCGCCCGGGATTCGCGTTATTCATGAAACGCAAATTGTCAAAGTGGTGGCGAGCTTTGAAGTCTGCACAAATTGCTTCTCGGTCGACACCAAAAAATTTAGCTTTCTTATGCTAAGAGAAAAACTAGGACATGCACGACCGGAAATTAATGTGCACATACTGAATAAAGTTTGCTGCGCTTTTCACTGCGAAACTCGAATTCAGGTCGCAATCGTAACTGACTAAATGAGTTTCAGCGAAACTTAATTTATTGTACGATTTGCAGACAAGTTAAAAGGATGAGCGATGATGTCTATATAAGTTACTTTGCTCTTATAAAGTTGTCTTTTGTCGTATGCTTTGTGAATATGCCAGAGTTCATGAATTCTAAATGGCAGTCTTGGGTTGTAATAGGTCATATCGATCTTAGCGAAAATAGATTACATAGAATGAATTATTTTAAACGTCAGAGCAATGTATTCCCCGATGTTTTCAACTTGACATATATGACGGGGCCCGTACCTCGCCCTTCTCAATCCCGAGGGATGTCTAATGGGTGTGTAATTAAGTAAATCAGTCAGCCTCGCGGAACAAACGAAACAACTGGCTTGTATAACACATCCAAGTGAAACTTGCTAAATAAATATGGAGAACTCAAACACCCTAATTTATAACTATGTCTAATTAAAAGTATTAATACTGTAAATTCGTATGATTGTTTTTTTTTCAACGATGATTAGGTAGGTATATATACTGAATTAGTGTATATTTAACATGAGAAAGAGATGCTTAACACTAGTTTTTTTGTTTCCAGTTTGGCCGACTTACTTTGGGGCGTACGCTGTAACTGTAATCCCCAGAGGTTCCATTATGAAAACCCTTATAAATGCGTAGCTACAGCGTTCTGGCGTTCGAGGCTTATAGTATATCATATTTGATTGATACGGGTGACCGGAATTATTAACTGTGGTAATAATATAATTGCTTGTGAATAATAGGATGGCCTGAAAGAGAATGAGGATGGTATTTAACTAAACGGGACGTCATTATTCTGGCTCCAGGAAACTTGGCGTCCGCCACAGGCTTGTTTGTTTATGTTTGCGTTACACTAGGTGCCCCAGTTCCATACCTGTCAAAAGTATTTTAATAAGAGAGAACCTTCAAAGAAAGTCAGACGGGAGTGAGCGAGCATTTTCAATTGTTCGCTGTTTGCACAAAATAAGCTTCATTCAGGCGATCTTTTTGGTAGCGTAAATCTTAGGGCTGTTTGTAAAACCATAAAATGATTGTGTACAAGCAGTGTCAGAAGCAAGTCAGCAGGAGTGTGAAAGAATTTCCACACAAGTTTAGGTTGATACCTACGCCAAGTACCTACATAGGTAAGGTACATCCGGTGCATTTTTATTAAAGTACAACACAAATTTTTACCCATTTTGTACAAATCATGTACAGCCTACGTAAGAATCATTAACATTATAAGATGTTGTACCTACATAGGTTCGTGGAATTTATCTTTACCAATACCTCTTAAATGCGTGTAAAGTTATCGTTCAATATATCCAACTTTAACTTCTGTTTTAGGTACACTGGATTTATAATGAGTTTGAATATAATCAATATGATAGACACGTGACACCCATGTCTAAAAATATCACTCCTACGAGTACAACCACTTCCCAAAATGTCATTTGCCAAACTAAGAGAATATATTCCGGACACGAGGAAACGTACTGAGCTATAAGGTTTGTGAGGAAGTAGCGTCAATCATTTTTACATGCAAAAATAAATATAGTAAGAGTTTTTTTCCTTCCACCAGATATGAGCTATGCTACATTGCAATGGATGCGTTTTATATCCACAAATCATATTCATAAGGGTCCACATAGCATAGCACTGGTGGAAACGGATTCAACTAAGCCAGCCATACTCAAAGTGTGTTCCGCGGAACCCTAGGGTTCCGCGATACCCCTGTAAGGGTTCCGCAAGACTTGAAAAAAAAATTCAAAACACCTCCTTCTGGTCGACCGTTCTGGCGCCTATTAATAAAGAATACACTTTTAAAAACTATTGTTTTATTGTAGGGTTCCGTCAAGTATTTCGCTTTCCAAAAGGGTTCCGTCACCAAAAAAGATTGAGAACCGCTGAACTAAGCTATGTTTTTTTTTTATATACAGGGTGAAATCAAAATGGTTATACAAAATTAGTGTTTCGTACTTAGTTAATGCTGGACAACATAATGCATTAACTCAATTGTTAAAATTAGGGGCTGTTTCACCACCCATTCATTAATTTTAACTGACGGATAAATGTATTGCCGTCTCCGTCTATTCGAACAAAACAAACAGAGACGGCATCACATTTATCCATCAAATATATTTGATCAATTGATGGTGGAACAGGGGGTTAGTCTGATAAAAATTAGGATGATCATACTTAGTTGAAATGAAATCACGAACTCAGTGTATGGACACCTCAATTTTAATAAGACTAATTAAAACAAATGAGTTGGTGCATTATATTGTCCAGTATTAACATTTTGTATCACCATTTTGATTTCACCCTGTAGAAAAATGAGTGCTGTAGTTGTGTGCTATGGATGGTCCCTACTATCGATATATGGCATAGATCAAGCTGCACATCTTCCTCGCATAACTACCTCACGGCTGCACAATCTTCATACATCTTTACGTACAACAACCGCTTTAGCCTAGTTGGTAGTGACCCTGCCTACGAAGCAAGAGGTCCTGGGTTCAAATCCCGGTAAGGGCATTTATTTGTGTGATGAGCACGAATATTTGTTCCTGAGTTATGGATGTTTTCTATGTATTTAAGTATTTACTTATCTATATAAGTATGTTCATCGTCGACTAGTACCCATAGTACAAGCTTTGCTTAGTTTGGGACTATGTCGATTTGTGTAAGATTGTCCCCTAATATTTATTTATTTATTTATTTATATTCATATTCATTTATTGATAAAATTAAAAATTTTACATGTCATATTATTATAGGTACATATTATTATACATTATTATTATTATTATTATTATTATTATATTCTGACATGTCATAAAAAGCGTTTTTTGTTAGCCACTTCTTTAGTCGGTTGGAGAATGTCAGGTCGTTTTGAATATTTTATGGGTCCATATTGGGTTCGCTAAATTTCATCACCCGAAATTGATTTTCCTAACGATTTGTACTCCTAATGATCACTGTTCCTAAAATTTTGTTTCCTAAAGTTTTCGTTCCTACAATTTATTTTACTATTAACGTAGTCTATAACACTCAGTTTTCCGAAAATTGATTTTCCTATTGATTTATACTCCTAATTATCACTGTTTCTAAAATTTTATTTCCTAAAGTTTTCGTTCCTACAATTTATTTTACTATTAACGTAGTCCATAACACTCAGTTTTCCGAAAATTTTAAGTAATAACTTCACTGTTGAAATTTATCAAACAAATTAGATTATCCGGGTGGTCATAAAAAAATTAACTAACACCAAAGGCTAATGCGGGAGCTGCGCTGCGCTACGCTCCCGCATTAGCCTTTGAACCTAACCATACCAAGTCGCTTCCACTCCGCAAGGTCTTGCTCGCTCGCTTCGCTCGCTCGCTGGCTTCAATCTCTATCATTGGAGTCAGCGAGCGAGCGAGCAAGACCTATCAGGGCGGAAGCAACTCGGTTAATTGCAACGGACATTATGAAGTTTAATGTATAATAATGTTCAATTTTATGAATAAAAACAAATCTACATAAAAAAGATATGATGATGAATAATAGTGTAAAAGATGGTTATGTTGAGAAAATATAGGAAAACAAATAGTAGTATGATAGATGTTTATTGCAACGGACATTATGAAGTTGAATGATTAGGAATTCAGAACGTTAGGAACAGAGTAGTTATGAGTAGTGATTATTATGATGTAAATTTTTAGGAACAACATTTTCGGACTTCCGATAATCGACATTGAAAAATTAGTTCAACTTTGGCGCACCCATATTTTATTTATTTATTTATTTATTTATCTTCCTCGAACAACGATATAGCTCACCATTAGTGGAAACGGTCACTTAGTTTCGTAACGTAGCTTTAACAACCTCGCGGTTTACGCATAGCACATCTCTGGTGGAACCCTACAGTAATTTTCAAGTCATCCTGTTGAGAATTGTCCCAGATTCGATTTGATGTGCTTGGGTTAGAAGGTGCCTTAATATTGCTTGCCTTAATATTAAGGTGCCTTATTAGCCCATCTTTATCAAATGTCTGCTTACAAAAGGTCATAGAGAATACCTAAGTAAACATCACAAGCCAGGCGGAAGCTGAGCTAACGAGCAATCCTCGGGGGAAAGGAAGCGACTGGCGCACGGAGCTTGCCAATTATAAGACATTGCCGATTGATTATCCGGCTCATTCATTATTATAATATTTAG
Source organism: Archips xylosteana (assembly GCA_947563465.1). Lineage (NCBI taxonomy): Eukaryota > Metazoa > Arthropoda > Insecta > Lepidoptera > Tortricidae > Archips > Archips xylosteana. Next base: position 10,516,830 of record OX387358.1, on the reverse strand, counting down.
TGTTAAAGAAACATTTACCCCCTGTTTCACCATCCATTGAACAAATTTATTTGACGGATACATGTGTGTGATGCCGTCTCTGTTTGTTTTGTTTGAATAGACGGAGAAACCATCACATTTATCAGTCAGTTAAAATTAATCAATGGATGGTGAAACAGCCCCTTAATAGAATCAAATTAATCATCTTAAGCTAATTTTATAGATTCTTTTATTTATGCACAACTAATAAGAACTAAACAAAAAGAAAAAAAATGTTATCCGAAAACAAAGAAACCCTGGAAGAAGAATCTATGGACTCTGTGGTCTGCAATAAAACTTGATATTTTTGCAAAAAATATTGATTGCAATTAAGTTAATTGTTGTTTAAGCAATTCATTTTTTATTTGAGTGTTCACCCAACCTGTTACAGATCTCAAAATATAGGTAAACTTTTCGTATTATAAAGTCAATTTGTTTTCGTGGGGAGAACAGGGAGAAGCGGAAGCTGAAAATCGTAAGGCAGACCCAAAAAAATACACTTCAGAGATGCACAAGCTTCATTTAATTATTCCAACCGAATGAATCTACGAAAAATAAACTAACAAGCACACTTAAGAGGTTTTATACCTGCTGAGCTGGCAACGTTGCATTTTTGTTAGTTTTTCTCGATTATTCCATAAAAATTGAATGAAAATTAAAAATGTTTTGTATACAAATTGTTCTAATAAAGTTAAGAGGCTGACAACACCTAATTTTGTTGAAATTGATGTCATTTAAACAGTTTTTTAAGAAAAACTGCTTGTTCTAGCACATCAAAAAAATTATATGTTAATATTCATCATATTTCAAAGACCGTGGACGGACTCGATACATAATTGGACGAAATCGGCTCGATAGAAAATAATTGCAAAGATAGGTCTTAAAATCATCATTAAACGGTTCTATGTCTTTATTTTTTTGGCGTATGCGTCTGCAATTAAAAACATGAAGTCAACATATTCATACCTAAACCGCTAACGAGTCATATTTCACAAATAATCCACAGTTTTTTTTTAATTAAATATTTGCCCGATAAATTTCAATATACCCGGCTGCCCAGTAATAGCGGCATCTCGTTTACTCCGATACAAATAGACAGTGTGCGCCGACGTTGGTGTTGACAGCGTCTTAATGTGTCTACTCTTTGTCTACTGCAATAATAATTCGTGATAGACTTTTATTTTCTTTAAAAACGAACACATTATTACCTTATATATTAGAACAATTTGTATACAATAGTAGATTGTTCAACAAGGGACTAAAACAAGCCATAATGACACGAGATATTTAGCCACCCGAGCGGTAGCGAGGGAGGCTATAATTCGAGTTGTCATTATGGCAGTTTAGTCTCGCGTTAAACACTCTACTTTTCACTTTGAATGCGAGGAAAAAAACGACGTACAAAATTACTTTTTTACAACGTATGCTCAACGAGCAATAGACATATGTTCAAAATTCAAATAGCAAAAAAAAATTCCGCTGTCTTTTCTTTTCTTTTATATTTTTTTGTAAAGTGACGCTTTAAATGCTTGCATAATTAGCCAACAGATTCTAACTTAAAGACTATGTTAAAAATAATTGGTCTATATGTATATGCATCTAAGAATGATAATTGTTCATTCATTAAAATCGGTAAATAAATTAACCTAATTGATCTAACTAAGTTCACACACAAAATATATTGTTAACTGAAACACTTACCCGTGAATAAAGAAACGACATTTTATGTTTTTTACCTAAAAAGCTGCCTTGACAGCTTATCATGGTTATGTGAGCTCAATATTACGGTATGGTCTGATCATCTGGGGTAACTCACCCGACATTAAACGAGCCTTTATATGTCAAAAAAAAAAATATATTCGAGCCGTAAGTGGAGTAGGACCTTTAGAACCATGTAGACCCTTGTACAAAGAGCTGAATATACTAACCTTAGCAGGGCAATATGTATTATGCTTTAGACCTTTAGGTATTTAAAAGAATGTAAACAAACCATTAAAGAGGTTATTTCTAAGACAATGTTTGGATCCTGCTCAATATTTATTATTTTAAAATAATTGAGCAACCGACTTCAGTCCGTTCAATTCTAATAACGTATAATTACGCTAAATTTTACTGAATATGTACACATTTACGAATACAAAAATATTTTTATCATGTTAAATGAATATTTAATTTTTTTATTGTAAATTGTCACTAAAAAATACCCAATCTTGCAGAGGTTTAAAACGCAAGGTTTGATCTAATGAGAATGTAATGCGACTAAAATAGAAAGTGTCGTATTTAATGTAGCAACACCTACCTTACGTGATTTTTAACTTTGTCGGTTTGACATTTGCCATTGCTTGTTGTCATCTGATGCGAGTGCGATATTTGTGGTGTTTTCATTATTTCATTTATTGTTATTCTTTGTTAAGTTTGTTGTTTTCTGTTAATTATTTGTTGAACTGGTTTGTTTTGTTGTTTTGTTACGGAGTTGTGTATTTTACGAAGACATGGGTGATGGCGAGCCGGGAACTAGCCGGGCTAGTTCCTTGCTTACATTTCCTTCTCCGAAGAAGAAGCGGACTAAGACAGGACATCTTACATCATCGGAAAAGAACGTGCTTGTGAACATATTTAAATATGTTGAAGAAACGTGGCCAAAAGATAGATATCCATCCAAAACCGACATAACCCAAAAAACGGCAGAAATCATGGGTGTCTCGATTCCTACTGTGTACAGTGTTCTCAAAGAATACAAAACCCATGGTCGTGTTCTATCTCCACCGCCACCTGCGACAAAACCAAGCTTAGTGAATAGCCTTGATGATATTGACTTGGGTGGTATTCGAAGAAAAGTGCATCAATTTTATTTTGCAAATGAATTGCCAACTGTAAGCAAGATGCTTGATGCTGTGAACAACGATGACAGTCTACCAAATTTGTCAAGGACCACATTTTTTAAAGTGTTAAAAAAACTGGGGTTCAAGTATTCTAAAAGAAACCGAAAAAGTATGTTGATTGATAGAAATGATATAGTTGACTGGCGTATTAAGTATTTAGACCAAATAGATAAAGAACGAAAGGCAGGGAAGAAGATTTATTACCTGGATGAGACTTGGGTTAATGAAGGTAATTCATTGAATTGTTTTACTTATTGTTTTTATAGGTTTCCATACCCAAAGGGTAAAAATGGGAACCCTACCCGTCCTTCTGTCTGTCCGTCTGCCACCAGGCTGTGTCTCATGAACAGTGATAGTAAGACAGTTGAAATTTTCGCAGATTATGTATAACTGTGGCCACTATAACAAAAATACTAAAAACAGAACAAAATAAATATTTAAGGGGGGCTCCCATACAACAAAATTAAACCTGACTTTTTATTTAATTTTTGTATTGTATGAATAATATTGCAATTTATTGTTTGTATTACAGGGCACACTAAGGAAAAAGTATGGCAAGATACAACCATAAAGAGTACCAAAGAAGCTCATCGGCAAGGGCTTTCAACAGGACTCAAAAATCCATCTGGCAAAGGAAAACGCCTTATATTAGGACATATTGGTATGTAAAAATTGTATGCTACAATATACATTCTTTTATACATAAATAGTAATAAATAAATATTATTCGACAATCTTACACAAATCAACCTAGTCACACTGGAACTGCAACTGGAACAAATATATGTAATAAACATATATACAAATGCCCATACCAGGAACAAACCCGGTACCTCATGTTTCATAAGCAGAGTCACTATCGGCTAGGCTAGGAGACTGTTAAGATTAACTGAATGCGCAAAAGCTGTATCTACTAATACTAAACGACTTGACTGTGCACTGAATAAACGATTAGGTAAACAATAAAAGAAATATAAAAAACTATTAGCAATAACATATTTGTTTACCTTTGTTGTAGGGTCATCAACTGGCTTCTTGAAGGAGGGCGAGCTGATATTTCTGGCAAGCAAGGGGGATGGTGACTACCATAGTGAAATGAATGCAGCAAATTTTGAGAAATGGTTTGATGTAATTTTAAACAATGTTGAGACAAATTCAGTGATTGTTATGGACAATGCACCGTACCATTCACGCAAAGAAGACAAAGCACCTACATTAAAAACAAAAAAGGCTGATATTCAGCATTGGTTACAATCTAAAAACATACCATTCGGACCTAAGGAGGTTAAGCCCCAACTGATGCAGAAAGTGCGACAAGTAAAACACAAATATGAAAAATTTGTAGCTGACGAAAAAGCGAAAAAAAGGGGCATCACACTAATAAGGCTCCCACCCTACCACTGCGAGCTCAACCCCATCGAGCTGGTATGGGCAAAGGTAAAGGGAGAAATAGCGACAAAAAATACGACTTTCAAGCTGAAAGATTTAAAAAAATTATTACCTGAGGCACTTGGAAATGTTACAGCCAAAGATTGGGAAAACTGTGAGAAACATGTGCTTAAAGAAGAAGAAAAAATGAGAGGGTTAGACAGTCATATTGACGAGTTGACAGACAGACTTGTAATAAATTTGGGGGAGTCATCATCGAGTGATTCTGAATAGGGGTGAACGTTATTAGTGCGATAGCCGGGAAATAGTTCTTCAATTTATTAGCAAGTGAACGAGTACAATACTATTAACGACCCACACCTAATTCTGAATAAAATAATTAATAAAAGTATTGCGTTTTATTTAAAAAGTATTATAAGGTAATTGTTATGATTAGTAGATAGGATATAAATACCACACAAAAATTTAATGAAAGACTAGCAATGAGACTACTTTATTTACCAGTGATTAATTATTGATTATTCAACAATATTCAGATTTCATGCTTTTACATAAAATGGGATCATTATAAGAAGTCTAATAGCGTATTTAGTGCTAGCTACATTTTCAATTTTTATTCTCGTCATAATGGTTCACAACCTCTGAATCTGTCATTTTTGACAGCTCCCGTTTGTTTACATTCTTTTAAATACCTAAAAGTCTAAAGTATAGAAGTTGGCTTATTTGTAAGGTCAAACCCACACTTTTATAATAAATTATTAGTGAATCCTAGGCTCAGAACCAGAGATGTTGCAAAACTAGCCAAGCCAACACAAAAAAGCGCACTGTATAGCAAAAATTGTTACGCGATGTCAATACAAATATATAATCATATACCGTTAATAATTAGACAAATCACGAAATTAGCAAACTTTAGAAAAGAATTAATAAAATGGTTAAAAGACAGATGTTTTTACAGTGTAAATGAATTCTTGGAATATAATAATAAAATGTGACTTATGAAAATGATTAATCAAATGAATTTATATTGTTGTAATTGTATACTTATTATTATTTCTTCGACATGGTTCTATAATTATATTTTCACATTTAGTTTTAAGACGATAAATTTTTGCATGCTTGTAATAGCTAAGTGTGTGTACAATAATAAATTTTACTAACATCGATTTAATCTCACGCTTAATGCAAATAAATTCAATTTCATTTCATTTCATTTCATTTCATTTCATTTATATGCCAATTCTTTGTTAAATTATATCTAATTATACTTTCTATTTACTTTTAAATGCAACTGACATCGCATTATTTTGAAGTAATGTCATATTAACTTTCAAACGTAACTGCTCTATCTACCGTACACTCCAGCACTGCTTTGCCGACAGTGCGGATTGCTATTTTATCGACAGAGCAGGGAACTGCTTTGCCGACAGCGCTTTTAAAAAAAAACAAATTAAAAAACACCTAAGCCAAAGGGAATCTTTCTTTACATGCAGAATAAAATGAATTCATCTTTAATATTTTATAATTAAATAAATTAGTATTCGTAATTATTCATTGTGTTTCACGAAATTATTATTTTTTAAATATTTTTTATACAGTTGTCATTTTGAGGTTATTTCCACGCCCTAAAGGCTTCCACTGACCGAAACGCAGGGCGCTACGGAGCGTCCGCAGCGCGCTTCGGTCTGTGGAAAGCTTTAAAATTGTCTATACCCTGTCACTGAAAATGGCGATAATCCTCCATTCACACAAACCGTGATTGGCAGTTTAGGGGTTTCCTTAGTCAATTAAAAAAAATTTACTTTAATGCCTTGAGATCAAAAACGAGCTTTAGTCCCGATATGCAGAGACTAAAGTAACATTTTAAGAGCATGAGAAGTGAAAAACATTTTTAATTTTCATTCAATTTTTATGGAATAATCGAGAAAAACTAAACTAACAAAAATGCAACGTTGCCAGCTCAGCAGGTATAAACCCTCTTAAAATTCCGTGAACCTTCAGCTTTACAAAGTTAAGGATGTCCAGGAATAAAATTATGAGAATGTATGTCAGTTTAGTATAAGTTGCTAATTTTTTTTTATTATCCACGGCCGTGAAATTATTACTAGAAATTCGCCGTTCATCAACATAGCTTGTTATTTGAGTAGAAGAGATTGTGCTTTAGTCTTCTTGGTTTAAGACGACATTACAACACTAGTATTACTGATTTCAAATTTGGTACCTATGTGAAAAATTCTGGATTTTGATCTGATAGGCCGTATTGTCTAACGCGCGGACGCTTGCTATTCGCATTCATTATTTCTTTCTGTCAAACGGTATAAGATGGTGACAGAAATAGATAGTAAAACCGATGACAAGCGCCCGTGCGTTAGAGCTCTAACAAAGCCTGTGGATTAGATAACGCATTAATTGGGATCAGTTTTAATTCGGAATCTTCTAATATATAAAAATCTCGTGTTACGGTGTTTGTTATCGAACTACTCCGAAACGACTTGACCGATTTTTATGAAACTTTTACTCCATATTCGGTAAGTCTGAGAATAGGGGCTACATATTTATTTTTAATGTTAAAAGCGGCTTAATTTTAGAACCGACATTAATTTTCTTGATAATATGTATCTATTACTAACTACAGTTTAATAAACACATTTAGCTTAGTAAGCGTATATTTATTATTATTATTATTTATTTATTACAGAGATAAATCAAATTTACATAACAATAATATAAGACCATCGGTTTGTCTCGATTCTCCGTTCCGCAGTTACGCAGTTATAATTAGTGGATAGCGCGCACTGATAGTTACGTAGCTAAAACACTTTATTGTCTCTATTTGTAATGGCGGATATTTTTTCAATTGAGCTAAAAACAAACAAGACACTAAGATAGGTTTATTCGCTGTATAAGTAAGTGTGTTTAAGCATAAAATAGAAGGGTTCACACGGAGTTAACAAGCAGCTTAGCATTTCAAACACGCTCTGGCTTATCGCAAACGCGGCATTGATTAATATGGTAATTGTTGTAAACATCGAAGTTAAATGTCGAATCGCCATTGGCTTTGTCTCATTTTGTGAGCTCTACAAAATCCTATTTCATGTTTAATTAATTAAATTATGCGGTTAAATGGCATGGTATTATCGAATCGCAATGAAATTGGGAATTTATAGATCAATTTTACCCAAGCGTATGAAATAGTGAGAGTTGTCAATGGTATGCATATGCGTAAGAAAATTGGCCACGCGTCCCACACACCGATGTAGACTTGGCTGAATAATATTGGCTATAGACCCTTAACTTTAAAAAAAAAAAATATTTGAGCTGTTGTTTTGTAGCAATACCCATATTTTAAACACTTTAAAAGACATTTCCGAGTGATGTGAAAATTAGTACCCTGTAATAAATTTGTAGAGTCAAACGAGAATCGACAAAAAAGATAGGAAATGTCGAGTATCAAAACAAGTGACACGCGAGATTTCGTGACTTGTACTTTGACATAAAAAATAAATACACACGTAAAATAACTAAGTAACTATAATGTTAGTAAAAGAATTTCTGTTTTCTTCTTATAGGGCGTAATAGTTTCGAAGCCAATGGGTTCATCAGTATAATATCTTATATTATAGTTATTTACTATTATTAAAAGCATATATTTGAGACCCTCACAACTAGCTCAATCATTTGATATGTTACACGGTGCAGTTTTTGAGCAATATTTTTAAAATTTTCTATTTTGCTACATTTTTGATTCACAAAAATGCATATTATGTACCAAAATCTTGAGTTCTCAACCTAATCGGTTCCTTAGATTTGAAGTAAAAGGACTGTGACAGGCAGGCAAACAGACAGAGAGACACATGAGTAATCCTAAAAGGGTTCTTTCGGTTCTTCATTTTAAGTGGGGAATTCTAAAAATCCATATTGTAGATATTTTTATTGACACAATAGCCGTCTGTCGAGTGTTGAAAAATTAAACAAGCGTTAACAGATTGTTCCAAACCAAAAGTTATGAAATTATGATTGAAATTTACAAAGTGGGTATCCTCAATTTTAGATAAATTGTGTTCGCGTGATCGAGACTTAACTGATTAGTTGGGTATTTAATTTAATACAGCTGATGCGGGTAACTGTGTTTGCTTCCCGGGGGAACTTTGCACTTTCCCAGGACGATAAAAAGTCTGTGCTAACAAGGATGATATAGACTGGATTGGCAGTCGCCATAGTACGGATCGGCCGCGGTTTTTGTAGTTCGATTATTAAATCTAGATGGCGCTGAAATATAGCCAGAGGCTTTGAAGGCAAATTAAGCATTAAGACTACAGATATTTCATATCACTGCAAATGAAACTTCTGTAGTCTTATTGTTTTGCCTTCAAAGCCTCTGGCTATATTTCAGCGCCATCTAGATTTAATAATCGAACTACAAAAACCGCTGCCGATCCGTACTATGGCGACTGCCAATCCAGTCTATATCATCCTTGGTGCTAATCAGGGATAATGTAGCTTTCTTTTAGAATTCTGCGTATTTTTTTGAATTGGTTCCGAATTTCCAGAGATAAACCCCTTTGTATGTCTTATATTGAAACACAAGCGAACAAACAAAGTGTATCTTTTTTATACTACTTATGACGGATAAGGTTAGATGTCGGATTCGGAAAGAAGAGGCCGATTGGAAAAATTCTCAATCAAAAGAGTACATACGACTAAATTCTCGTCAAATTCCCGACTAGCAATAAACCTTATACAATCTTACTATCCTTTTGAACGAGTACCTACATACATATTAATCAAGTATCAAATGATTGTTCCAATTAAACTAGTCATCGGGTCGTTGGAAACCCATTAACATACAATAACTAACGTCATTAGAATGCAAGAAACGAGCTACTATGCTACATCAAGTCTAAGAAGGAATATGAATTGTTCACGTTATCCTGTTGCCAAATTTAGATGTCGACAAAATTTACATTGATGATGATGACCTATTTAAGTAATGAAATGACATCTCATTTAGTGAAGTGGGTAAGATGCGTACCGCTCGATTGGAAACATGACATAAGCTTACTTTCAGGTCTCTAAGTGTATTAAGGTCAGATTAGAATTGTACACGCAATTTAGCGTGGTAGATTTGGTATTTTCAATCAGGAATCCTTCAATTGAACAGGAATAAAATGTAACAAATGTCACTTGCGTATGTAGCTTGTAGCCTACGTAGAATCCAGTATGCAGATTAATGCTTTTAATTTTGTATTCGCTGCTAATCAACTAAGACAATAACGAAATAACATGCAAAATCATTTTCGTATGTGTACTCAAACTTAAATATCAAAGTTGATTTAAGAATATATGCTTCTATTATCTTACACGAAGCTTGGAAGATAATTATCTTGTTAATAACATTTCTGATACAATTAACTATGTCATTATCCGTAGTTAATCATCAAAGTTACTTGTAAAGCTGCTGATGAAATGCGTCCCGGTCCCGCGCCATCAGTGATGAAAAAAACAGAATTAGCAATTTATTTAGGCGTCGAGAGAGCGTTTTTTGTCAATTGTACTGGAAAAGCAATTTTGCTCGGATAACAAGTTTAATTAATTAACGAAAGCCTCTCTTTCGTCGAATTTTGCTTAGATTAAACCGGTATTGTCGGTAAGTCAAAATAATTAACGGAAATCATGGACCAATCGCGTGAAATATTTGGATATTCAGAACTGTATCGGGCTTTACAAGTTGTGGGCAATGAAAGACCTAAGTCTATTTAACTTTCTGAATTAAATTTGTATAGGTTAACTTGGCCAACTTTGCTGTCTTTACTTTTCGCAATTTGAAATTTAGAAGCCGATATTTTGAGCGGGAAGTGGTCCGCATATAAATAAGGGAGGTAATAGTAACCTTCGGTATCAGGTTCGGGCGGCCGGTGCCTCTGCCGACCGTTCCACCAGCAGCCGCAGCAAGGCATCTCGCTGGAATCCTCACTTAACTGACACTGCTCATTTTTTCTCAAGTTAAAAAAAACACGACATGAAAAATATGTTTCATGTTTTTATAAGTCTACAAAAATAAATATTGGAATGTTTTGACATGTAGGTGTTTCAATTTGTATCGTTATCACGACATGAAAAATGTTCGGGGAAATTTTTCGGCGTGCTCGGGCGAAAACTTTTCCCTCTGCAGTTAAAATGTCGAAGCAGGCGTATGAATTTGTTAAAGCCGATGGAAGTCTACGGCATGAATATAAAATCTTGAGAGGCACCACTTTAAATTCACGTCATTACGGAAACTTGTCGTTAGCGAAGGCATCGTGGCGAGCGCCGGGAGAGCGGCCACCCGCCGCCGCGCTCTGCGCTCAACTGCGGTTGAATGATGAGGGTTTTCTATTTTCAATGTCATGTATCTTTACGCTGTCTTGTTATTTTCCTTCTTTATGGGACAAATACTCAGCAATTTATATCTTCTAATGGTCATCATTTTCTGGTATATCTTCCTATTTAGACTGCTTTATTTTTCCGTCCAAATTGCCTCGTTTTAATCAGTGGAAATATTCAAGAGGATGCTTTGTTTGGAGATGCTTATTGAGGTGGAATTATCAATAACAATATATCGGCCCCAAAGAAGAAGTGTGCAACATTACTGACATCATGGCGTAAAAGGAATACTGCGCTAACTTGGGGCATTGTACAAAAATAAAGAAGCCTATCCTTTTAGGCGAAAGCAAATAATTACATTATGCTAATTTGGACACGTGGAACGTCAATCAACGTTAAAACAAATTGAGTACTTCTGTGTAACGAAGGACGCTCAGCCAATAAAATCCAAAGGATATCAGTCGTGAATTAACTAATTTAGAAATTTCTGCGCCGTTAGAGTATGACAAAAATGTCTACTGAATTCTCATTTGACTGAAATTGTTCATGATCTGCATTCTTTAAGGTAAAAGAAAGGGAATTGAGCATAGTAAAAAAATTATAAAAATATACATTAAAAAAAGAAGCCTTCCTTTGTCCGGAACGACTAAACTTAAATGTTCTTTGGTTTGTAAAGCTACGATAATCTTAGAAACGTGAGTCGAATACTCTATAAATATTTTTATTGTACAATAAAAAGTTTAAGGGTGCGCGTATAATGTAACGCAATGTGTATAAGAGTTCCAATAACAGGAGAGCACTAAAGATTATCGACATATACTCATATAAAGAAAAGATAAATACTGGGCCAAAACCAATTGCGAGTCGGATTCGCGTACCGAGGGTTCATTTCGAAATTTGTAGGTAATTTGTGGTTAATTTTTTTTATATCGAGGAACTAAGGAGAGCCATAATTGATGAAAAAGCAAATTGGATAAAAAAAATAAGCTGCCCAAATTACTAATTCCACGCGGACGGAGTCGCGGGCAAAAGCTAGTTATTATTATTTGTTGTTTTAGCGGCAATATAAATACACATTAATTGTGGTATAGATTTCAGCCCTGTGACAGGCAGAAAGACAGATGGATAGAGTAGAGTAGAGAGGATTCCGTTTATCATTCTTCGGGTACAAAACCCGAAAAAGTGAAAAGTGAAGTAAATGTAGTAAAATCTATATTATATATGTGTAGGTAATCTATAGGTAGTCTACACTAGATAACAATAAAAAGAGCTTCATTCTGGGCACGAACTTCACTTTGATGTGTAGTATGTAACTAGCTGCTGGTGAACAAACTAGGGTCTGGATTTCGTTTAGTTTTTATGGTTGGTAATTTAATAATCGTTTTATATTAACCAAGCGCTTGTTGGTAATTAAAAGCACAAACAATTTAATATGTTCCGTGCGCCAGAGAATATCGTGAATAGGTATCCCGGTTTTAATATTTCCACGTTCTTCTATCGCATGGATGATCGCGCAAAATTCCAATAAATGCTTATTGATGCATAAAATGCTTAGGATTGATAAACGTAAGGCTAAGTCCTTATTCTGTAATGTGAATATTTTTTAGTCAATATAAAACATGGTCCACGAAGTATGTATTCACAATTCAATCAAAACTGTTTGAAAGTGCCACACCGTACCAGAGCATCTCTACATAATGTATTGCTTTGGCAGCTACAATAAAGCTGTGGCGATATGCACGTCAAGTAAAAGTTGGCAAACTTCCAAAATGATATGCGATCCATTAGTTAAGTTTGGTTAAGTCAATTAAACTATGCAATTTTTGATACACATTATTTTCACGAATATCTCCTTTATCCCTTTAACCTGGTCTTTTTTGAGATCGTTAACCTATAAAGGGTTATACAGTTACGTAAGTCAACAAAGACATAAACTTCAAACTATTATTGTCTACAGTTATTAATTATTATGAACGGGTCTGAGTGGGTCTTTCAAGCGTTTCGACCGCCGTATCCTGTGCCTTACGAAAATCGAAGGATAATGCCCGTGAACTAAAACCAAATGCAATTCCGCGAGCACACACCGCACCGCGCGTGGTGGTAGAAATTGGGATTATTAGTTGATGAACGTATTATTAGTCGACTTTCGTAACACACTACGACTTCGTAGAACAAGTTTTCTTACTTAGGACCGTGCAGTGTTCCGGAATTAAAAGTATCCCTATGTGCTGTTGGAGTTTTATTTGCTCGCCAGATTTAAGCAAAGGTTGGTAATTCATGTCGACAAAGATTGTCCAAAAAGAATTCTTTCATTTAAAACTTTGGCAGTACAGTTTCACATTACTTTAAATGCACTGTTTCGAGAATTTATATATTGTGTTCTAGAAGTTATAAGAAGTATGCATTGCAACAAGGGTGCTAAAAATTTGTAGCCGGTAAACAGATCAATGCTACACTCCTAGCCAAGTTATAGTTCATAAAAATAAGACTAGTGTCTTCTTCTCAGTCGTTCCTCTCCCTACAGAGCGGTCGTGATCATCGGTTGGTTAGTCAGGCGCAGATGTTGCTCGTTGTATAATGTCCCACCATCTCTCCCGATTTACAGAAATTCGAGTGCACTAGTGCAGAGGTCGCTCTACAACCGATCTGATCTGGTCAGTCCTTCACATGGGTGATCTCTCACGTGGTCACCCTCCACTCTACCCTGAACGACCAGTCGCTCTATGAAGTCATATTTTCGATTCGAGACATGGCCGAAAAACTTAAGAGTATCCGAACGTACACTATAGCATAGAGACGCTTGATGCTTCTTCAAGGTTGGAGACATTTCATTTTGAATTCTTCCCCTGATATCCCCAACATTCTTTACCAACATCGCATTTCTATAGCATCTTTTTCCGTTTTCTTCAACAGCATTTAAGACTGATAAGATTATAATTCGCCTACATTATACCTATCATTGATTTGTGTCATCGTCGTCATCGGAACACACAGCAGTAAATAAACTACAGTTACATAATAAGGAAGAATCTACACGCGCTGATTTTTGATGATGAAATTTATAAAGGGCTTAAAGACACGGCGTAGATACATTTTGCACGCAATGTATGCAAACGATGCACGTTTGCGGTGCCATAGCGAAGATTTCCAAAAAGTTGGCCTTCGCGTAAATAATAGGTACGCCATGTGCTTAGTTCAGCTCTTATTTGACGCAAAGTACGTGCTTCGAATTCATTCTTGTTATTAGTTTAGTTTATTTTCGTTCCGTAACTACTGTAAACCAAACTGGACCTTGATGCACACTTAGTAAAGTTTACTTGGCCAGATTATCGATTTCGAGATACGAGCTTCTTTCAGATTATACTCCATTTATTTTAACTTTTGAAACTTAACGGTAAAATTTGCACACGTTTTTAAATGAAACAACGAAACTATTTAAAATTGTGTTAACTTCTATAATGAAGACATAATAAATACCGCTAATAAATGTACATGTAGGTGTTTTTAGTCCATTTGTGGTCGAAATACTGAGAAACGTGTGTTACAATTTAACCGTTAATTGAAACCTTAGATTAAACGAAGTATAATGACATTAAGTACCTGTAGCTGAGCCTGTGTTTTCTTGTGTACTTATGGGGCCGCTTTGCTGAACTATGGTCGTGGCGGCTGCAGCATTCATCTGTCCAGAACTTGGAGTAGATTTCTCAGGAGGTGGCTGGGTAATCTTCATATAAGGCGTAGGGGTGGCCGGGAGGGATAAAGGGGAAGACAACCGTAACGGTGACGTAGGAGTTCCTAGATTGGATGGAAGAGACAATTTAGACTCTGAAGAAAGAAAGGATTTGGGCATAGAAAATATGTCGGAATTCTCTGAGGGCTCAGGAGTACAAAGAACGGTTGGTAAGGATACTTTGAGAGACCCATTTCTTGTTAGGGGCGTGTCTTTTTCTTCAGGCGGCGGGTCGGCCATGTTTATCTGTAAAGAAAAAAGTAATTTTTATAGGATCCGGATACCCACGCACAATGGAGAATAATGGCCGTATATTTTAAGTCTACACCTATCTAAAAAAGATGTCATCCTTCGAATGGGTTAACCTCCTTATGTGCTCGAAAGCCTCTATGGAAGGCGAGGAGAGTAGAAATTAGGCCGGTGCACCCTGGCAATAAAATAACGGTTAGCAAAAATTTTTACTTTAAAAATAATTTAGCCGTGCCAAATATCCGAATCTGAAGTCCTCTATTCCACCGAGCAATAGTTAGGTAATTACATAATAAAATGTCTTCTTTATTTATCCTCGATATTGGCGGAATCATCGCAGTGGAGCCTGAACTGATGTAATGATCTGATGATACAAATGAATGCTGATGATGAATTGGATTGATGCAGTCTATCTAATCTAATACCTTAAACGATCAATTCTTGTGTATTTATTTATATCGGGGATCTCGAAAATAACTCTAATCTCTTCGATGATGGTGATGATGATGTGGGGGTATTCGCGACGAAAAATTTATCTATGTCGGTATTACCGACGGTGCTGGCTGAAAATCAGCGCTGGGGTGTTATAAACGCCTAAGCATTATGCTGAGCCGGTGTCCATTTTGCAACCGCAATGACACACTCTATTTTGAGCCTTTGTATTGTCCTTTTTGTAAAAATATTTATGTGTCTTGTGTTGTTGTAAATAAATGTATTTTCTTTCTTTCTTTCTATGTCGGTCTTGTCTCTAACAAAAAGCACGTTTTCTAAAGTCTTTAGGCTTATGATAGCGATGATGAAATAAATAATCGGAGTAGGAATAAAGCAAAGCGTGATACGTAGTGTTTTGTTACTTCCAAGTTACCAACCAGCAGTGGACAACCAGTGGACAAGCAGTGGACAACCAGCAGTTCTGCAGAGTCCTTCACCTTTTCACAAATTGGAATTTAGTTTTCTGTTTTATATTAAGTAGGTACCTACTTTTAACAGTGCATTTGGGGATTGGTGAACAGATATGTATCTTTTTAATAAAAGTTAATCGCAACTTGTGAATGTTGTGAATAACAAAACAAATAATTATTAACAATGCAGTCTGATTAACTAGGTAGGTATTTATGTATACAGATTACCGTAAATATATTTAAGTTAAAGTAGCTGAAATAAACGAATTGAATTACGTGCTCAAGTTTGAATGTTGCAAAAAGAGGCAAGAATTGGTAATAAAGTGATAAAGGAATGAAACATGTCTAGAAATATGTGCGAAGATTCAATAAACAGTTATTGTACATGTCTACATTTCCATACTTAAATATAATTTCGGTTCATCTTTTATTTCAGTTTCACCGTTAATTCTCTCAATTCACGTTCCAACACAAAAATAATATGCCCGATTGAAAAAAGAACTCGATACGATCTTGACGATAGACATCAGCGTCACTCTTTGTAATCCTATTCAGGATAATATCGTAGAAAATTAATCGTTGGGAACGAGGTCGTTAATGTTCGACGAAGGTAATAGTAATTTTCTGTTCGCCCGTTATTACTTAATTAGTAAATTGGAGCGTATAATTATTTAATATTTGTTCCTGAGTTATGGATGTTTTCTATGTATTTAAGTATTTATTTATCTATATAAGTATGTCTATCGTCGTCTAGTACCCATAGTACGGTCGACCAAGAAAGTGGTCTACCACTTTTGACAAAAGTTTCTGTGACATCTAAATATCCCTAAGTCACTGTCATCCATCTGTCATCATGTTATTGCAAGGGAAAATCGACCTCGTTGTATCATGACGTGCAAATGAACTTCGACCGTAGGGGGTAGACCATATTTTTGGCCGACTGTACAAGCTTTGCTTAGTTTGGGACTAGGTCGATTTGTGCGAGATTGTCCCCTAATATTATTATTTATTTATTTATTTATTAGCGAGTGCTAGGCGTGTGTAAGAATTCGTAGAATACCTATTCCTTATAATTAAAACGGTGGACAGTTTTAAATTTTCATCGAATATCCACAGACTAGATTACTTTAGGTGACAATCTTCTTTTCTGTCCAAAGAGTACGTTTGTCTACCTACACTTATGTGATGAAATCTGTCACTTAATTTGTCACGCGACCAGCGAGCCAAAGAAATCTGTCTTTTTATTTACTTTTACATTTAAAATAACATCAATAAATCTTGTTTTCTGTTACTACAAGCGCAAATAATAAACAGCATAAAAAATGAAGTACCGACCACGCAACTGAATAATAAAATAAGTGATATAAAAATATATTTCTTCGTATATGCACAGCCCTGTTTAAAGTGTGGTAGACGAATCCATTTTGCTTTTTAACTTTACGAATTATCTAGATTTGGAACTTCATACTAAAAACGATTGTCAAAACAGGGAGATCCATCTAGGCCAGGCGCCCAAAAGCCGGCCGTCCAAAGCCGCCACCTCATTGCATTTCATGCCCGCTGGACTCGGCCCCGACCGTCTGGCATAACAACGGCGTCGCCACTACTTGAAGCTTGGCCGTAGAGAGAGACGGAATACACCACACCATGACGTAAGCTTTGCCGTGCGTTGTGTACTATTGTGTAGGCGAACCCAGCGAGTCGGCGAGCAGTCCTCGACGCACTGTCCTCTCGCGACAAGCGGACTTGTCGCCCGCAATTCACTGCCTATCAACGCTAACTCACACTTAAGTGTTTTCAATTAGTAATGCCAAATTGAAGCTCAAACAAGACGCATACCTTTGATCGATGAACTCAAACGTGCTCGCGAGTTTAAAATAACCAAGTGAATACATGTTTATGTAAACATGGCTACATCAGATATTACGATTAAACCGCTCGGGATGAGCGTAAGAGTGCTGCATGTAGTCAGATTGGTACTCGCTAGTATCGTCAGGATCTTCTGTACCTTGTACTATGGAAAGACAGGAGAGAAGTTTCCGCCGATAACCGCCGACATCCTGAAACTGCCGGCTGTCGAGGTCGCAAACAAGATCAGGAATAAAGAGGTGGGTATTGTTATCCTTTTATGTTACCTTACCTACACTGATGTTCGCACAGTAGGTTAGTTTTTATCGTTTACGGAGAACCTAAATAAGTTATCAGCGTGAATAAAATTATTCAAAACTTTACAAAAAATGTTTACTTATCTTATACAGATTAGATTACGCATTGTTACACATGTAACATGCCGGGTATTGTGGCTATGACTAATAATTAATAGTAGCCATAGGATTTTTTTTCTATTTAACGTATATAACGAAGCAGTTGATAAGATACCTATAGTATCAAGTGCGAGTAGTTCGAAAGACTCGAGCGGCTAAACGAACTTGACACCCTACACTTCAGTTAACTCGTGACCACGGCTGCTGCAATGTGGCCGAAACGTCGAGGTAAATATTAATTGCGTGATAAGTCCCGTTTAGTATAGTAATTAAGATATAGTATCTAATTAAAAATAATCACAGCGCTGGTGCAGCATTTTTTTTATGTGCCACGAATGTAACAGCATTGAAAATTAAGTATTAGTTGATTGATTACCTTACCATTTAGGTCACAAAAACATGACATAATAAATGTAATACCTAAAAATCTTGTGTCACGGTGTTTGTTATCGAACTCCTCCGAAACGCCTAGACCGATTTTTATGAAACTTTCTTCTCCGTATTCGGTAGGTCTGAGAATAGGTCGTAGGCTACTACTGTTCGCGGACGGAGTCGCGGGCAACAGCTAGTAAATAAATAATAAATATCACGGGACAATTCACACAAATTGACTAAGCATAGCTTATACTTGACAACGGATAAACTTACTTATATAGATAAATACATACTTACTTAAATACATATTATAGCAGATGTCTTGTAGCGTAGTATTAACAACTAAGCATAATCAACAATCACCGTCACCGCCTTGTAAACATAAGAACGTAGGTAATTGTAGCATGTGAGACTCACACTGTCACACTACTTAGCTCCAAACAAAACACAACAGAACTTCGAATTCAGAATGGTGGTCTAATTATATGCAACCAAATAATATAAAGTTTCCTCCTCCCTCGGTGGAGAACTTAAATAACTTGAGTATTTGAACTCAATTTTTTTACCGAAATCAGTCGGAGGTTAAGAATTGGGTCTGCAACCATCGGAACGGTTTCGCAAACAAGAAAAGTGTAATTTGGACAAACTCTGAACATTATTTGTTCCATAAATTGGCACCGTGGACCCGGCTAGCGAGTAAACAAAAGCAAAGTGTGTCAACCTTGTAGTATGTATGTATGGAAACACTTTATTGTACATAAAACACAAAAATAATACAAAACAACAAAACAAAAAGAGTACAAAGGCGAACTTATCCCTAAAAGGGATCTTTTCAAGCTAACCTAGCATGAAAGGAAAAACTTAAAAAAAAAAAGATAGGTATTGTAATAGGCATGTTAGTTATTGCAATAGTCATGTAGTTCCCGAAAATTGTAATAGGCATGTAGTTCCCGAATAATCCGCCTAATCGAAGGCACGTCAATTAGTTACGTCGTCCTGAATGGAAGTAGCACACTATTGCTCCTACTGGAACTCCCTATTTTACATGATGTACTTACTTACAGCTAATTTATCCTAGCACGCAATGGTCTTGTCTACATTGTAAAAGGAAACGTCGAGTAAAAGAGAATTTAAAGCTGCCGGTACAGATAGCCTATTTAATCCTCTAAATGAAATCACAAAACGATGCGATTGGACAAAACCTTTTTATGAATAGAATAAAATGACGCCTCTGCACAATGACCTAAGAAAATATTTGACTCTCGTTCAGTCTTTGACTTTATCTGGTTATGCGGGTTTTGTTTGTATCATTGATTGAAACAATGGTTTTCCATTTCTAATTTATGAGTCCCTGCATTTCTAGAGCATTCTCAAAATACATCAACAACGAGCCTTTTGAACTATTCTAAAAAATTATTAAATTTATTAATTTACTTGATTAGCTGGGTAAGGCCGCGGATTTTGTCCAATTGTGACATAGAAGTAACATAAAAAAATACGTTACGTCACTATAAAACGTGACGTAAGTTCCTATAAAGCTTAGCTCATACTGACACAATTTTATTCGACAGTGAAACTAAAACTAAAAAGACAAGTAATAAAGAAAAATAAAGTTTTTATTAACAATAAACTGTACTTTTACAATTAATTAAATTAAATCTATCATTATGATGTAAAATGAAATGTATTTTTGTATTATTCGATTTTTTACATTTTATTGGAAAATAATTATAAACGTATTCAGCGTCAAAATTATCCGCCTACCCTATTTTTTTATTTACTTATTAAAAAAGCGTTAATTGAAACACATTTTTACAGTAAAAAAAAAAATAGGGTGAGTGGATTATTTTCCCGATGAGTGTATAATCGTAACAACTATGCACATGAACTGAACGCAATAGGTATTGCACAGTTAATAAGTTTAGCAACCTGATGAACGGTGATGGAATTAAGTATCTGATCTCTCTGATCTTTTATATCTGATCTTTAAGTTTGACGGAAGATGAAGGAAATTGGAAGAAGAAAACATGCATAATACATGTATAGTATATAACATAAGGACAGCGCAAGAAGAAGAGATCATAACTTCGAAACTACGGTACTTAATAGTAGATTGTTCAACAAGGGACTAAAACAAGTCATAATGACACAAGATATTTAGCCACCCGAGCAGAGCGAGGGTGGCTATAATTCGCGTGTCATTATGGCATTTTAGTCTCGCGTTAAACACTCTACTTTTCACTTTGAATGCGAGGAAAAAAACGATGTTTTAGGTATACTAATCTACAATATTACTTTTATACAACGTACGCTCAATACGAGCAATGGACGTCTGTTCAGAATTCAAATAGCAATTTAAATTTGTTCCGCGGTTTTTTTTTGTTGAGTGACGCTTTAAATGTTTGCATATTTAGCCAACAGAATCAAACTTGAAAATTATTTCAAAGCTAATTGGACTAAGTATGCATAATAAAATGAATTCATCTTTAATATGTATAATTAAATAGATTAATATTCGTAATTATTCATGGTGTTTCACGAAATTATTTTTTTTTATAATATTTTTTATACAGTTGTCATTTTGAGGTTATTTCCACGCCCTAACCTAAAGGCTTTCACAGACCGAAGCACAGGGCGCTACGGAGCGCTACGGAGCGCTTCGGAGCGTCCGCAGCGCGCTGCGGAGCGTCCGCAGCGCGCTGCGGTCTGTGGAAAGCTTTAAAATTGTCTATGCCCAGTCACTGAAAATGGCAATAATCCTCCATCCACAAACACCGTGATTGGCAGTTTAGGGGTTTCCAAAGTAAATTAAAAAAAAATTACTTTAATCCCTAGAAATCAAAAAAGAGCTTTAGTCCCGATATGCAGAGACTAAAGTAACATTTTAAGAGCATGAGAAGTGAAAATAAATTTTACGCACAAGTAGTTGCAGACAGTTTTATGTTCTTTAACTAATTTTAAATTAACGTACTTTGTATTATATGCTGCCTCAATTGTTTTGGGCCGATTTCTGTACCTTCTGTACGCACTGTATTGCAAATTTATTAATCTTATTGAAAATACCCACCTAATTGTGTTTTTCATAAATCTAAAAAAAATCATTTCCGTTAGTATTTTCCTGTGTGCACTTCCCTTTACTACATGTTTTCGTTACGTTTTATAAAAAATACGTTACATTTTATAAAAACGTAACGTAATCGTAACGAAAGAGTAACGTATTTTTTAAAAAACATTTGTTTTCATGGTGAAATTAAGACAATTTAAATACAATAATACATGTCACCTGCCTAAAAAACACTACCTACTCTATCATGTAAAAAAACAGCCAGTTAAAAATAAACACTACTTACCTTTAAAATCACATAGGCACTTTTTTAGTTTTTTGGCAAAACTTTTGCAGCGTCTACTTCAACTGCGATTTATCATCAGACTAGCGAGATATCTGTTACTCACTGGTGTTGCCCTACTAAACCATGAGTTGCCGGAATACGAAAACCAATTTCTACCCAAATTGGTTTTAGAACTAGCGTTATAAAGCGTCACATAAGTATTCGTATTTAAGTAAGAAACCAAGAAAACAATACATTATTTATTTCATTATAATAATTCCGTAACAGCTTGAACTATGGTTGTAATGTCATATAATTTTGTTTTAAAACATACATAAAATCATAAGTTAAATATTATGAAATAAAAATGGTTTTAATAACTCGGTGTCGAAGTTTTTGTTGTTTTATATACTAAAATTGTTTTCAAACCTCTAGGTGTCACCAGTAATTTATAATAAGCTAGGTAAATTTGAAACGACCGAATTGGTCAAAATCCGCGGCCTTACCCAGCTGCTGTTATAAAAAAACCGGCCAAGTGCGAGTCGGACTCGCGCACGAAGGGTTCCGTACAATTATCTATAAAAAATCATGTAAAATAGGGTGCCCAGAAATGAGAGATAGGGTGGTTTTTGGGAGCTTATAATTCGAAGCCGATTGCTCGGGAATAGACAGACATACTCTCAAACCTTAATTTATATACATAACTATATACTAGCGCCACCACAAAATGTGTGCAAAATTAGAACTACTGAGGTGATTGGTTGTCAACCGGCATCGATTGTTAGTTAATTAGCAAGCCATCTAGTTCGGCAAATACATTGTAGATGGCGCTGTAATAAACAAATCATGTTTGTTGTATGGGAGCCCCCTTAAATATTTATTTAATTCCATTTTTTAGTATTTGTTGTTATAGCGGCAACCAAAATACATCATCTGTGAAAATTTCAACTCTCTAGCTATCACGGTTCCCGAGATACAGCCTGGTGACAGACGGACGGACGGACAGCGGAACCTCAGTAATAGGGTTTCCGTTTTTACCCTTTGGGTACGGAACCCTAAAAATTGTCAATGTTGTGTGTTACGGATGCACCAGATTAATATAAGATGGGATAAGTATTTTGAAGGGAGAAATAGCGTCCTGAAAAATTCCCACATTAAATACCCACGGGGGACGTAGACACCGTCATGCACGTGTTAAGGTTTCCGTAGCCAAAATGGCTAAAATGGACCCCTTATAGTTTCGCCATGTTCGTCCGCCCGTCCGTATGTCACAGAAAGCCAAATACTACAGTATGCATATTGTTGAAATTTGGAATATATAGGTGTTATGTAGGTATAACATGCTTATTAGTTTCGTAAGTATTTAAATAAAAAGTCACTATTTTCGGAAATAGCTTTTTGAAAATTGCACAATTTGCGTTTCTTTTCTTATCTTTTACAATAGACGTCAAAAAAAAATACAAAGTTCAACGAAAATTATTTTCAACGTGATCGGATATACCGTTTGAGTTATTGCCGAGACTTAATAGTCATAAAGTATTATGATCTTTTGTTGGTACTCTAAAAAAGTGCAACTTTTTTTTTCATCTGTAGTGAATTGCAGTAGTTAGCAGCGGCTACGAAACTTATAGTGAACATGGTCCTACATGTTCTTAGCCGTTTTTAAAATGAATACCTATCATAGTAATGCGGTAATCATAATATTTAAGCGGTTGTATCTAATGCAAAGATGTGGTGAGGAGTTACTGGAAAGAATATTCCAACTAATTAGTAAAACTATGTAAGTAATATTTAAGTACCAGAAAACTTAAATTTCCTTGTTTCTTTTGCTCGTGGGTTTTGCCGTGTCGTTGTTGCTTTTCGTCGTTAGGAACATATTTATTTGCTTTAAAAATTAAGAACTGAAAGTTTTTTGGAAACAGTTTTGTTCCGTTTTGGTATAACGTGATAACTTGATAAGTACGTACAGTTAGAGTAGGTAATGAGAAGTGGCCTAAGTAAGCGGTAGTCAATATTCAATTACATGATATGTTATATACGTTCTTAATGCTCAGAGATAATTTGGGGTTGCGCAGCTTTGGCACTGATGCAGAATTGCAGCCTGAAATTCATATAATTAAATGTTGTACCCTTTTATAAGCTTTTTAGGGTTCCGGAGCCAAAATGGCAAAAACAAAACAAAACCCTTGTAGTTTCGCCATGTCTGTCTGTCCGTCCGTCCGTCCATCTGACTAATAATGAGAATATTAGGGATAGAATTTATTTCAAAATTTTATAGTAACTGGTTTTAAAGATGAGGGGGAGCGATGGCTAATTCTCGTCTATTTTACAAAAAAAATACATTATAAGATTTTTGCCACCAGACAGACAGATTTGACATATCGGACGGTGTTTTCAAAATGTGTATACTTATTTATGCCAAATTTCAACTTAATCAGACGAACAGCCAATCCCTGATCCTGTAAAGCTTCCGATTTATAATATAATATATAATATAATATTAGGGGACAATCTCACACAAATCGACCTAGTCCCAAACTAAGCAAAGCTTGTACTATGGGTACTAGACGACGATAGACATACTTATATAGATAAATAAATACTTAAATACATAGAAAACATCCATAACTCAGGAACAAATATTCGTGCTCATCACACAAATAAATGCCCTTACCGGGATTTGAACCCAGGACCTCTTGCTTCGTAGGCAGGGTCACTACCAACTAGGCTAATGCGGTCGTTAAATTTGTCACTTGATGTGTACGGAACTCTAAAAAGGCCAGCCAAGACCGAGTCCGACTCGCACGCAGGGGGGTCTATTCAAATTTAAAAATGACAATTCAACATTTTTATTTTACCAAGCGCCAAAATAACTGTGTTTTGCATGTTAGGTATTACAATGATAAATGTACACCATTTTTTGACGTCCATTGTGTGTATAAATAAAATAATATAATACTTGAACTATTGACTACTTCTGCTACTTTTTGTTTGTCAGTCATCTTTTACTTTACAATACGAGTATGACACAAAGTGACAAGTAGCGCTCAGTACCGAATCGTCTATGAAGCAAAATTACCACAATTGGGATGTCCCAATTTTCGACAACGTATAATAAATCGAAAACCGTTTGGAGAAATAGGCTTTGTGAATCGTTTTCAGAAATCAGATTCCAAAAATATGATAAACTGAATTAAATAAAGAAAATTTAAGTAATGACCTTCATTTGACCCCTGCAGTGAATCTTCACATAGGCAGACATAAAGCAGGTCTACACTCTAAAGCAAATTGACAGTTTGAAATGTTGCTGTCCTGCTTATAATAGCAAAGAGTGACAAATACAGAACTTTAATCACTTGATGCGCACCTGGCTTTAAACAGTTGTCATTGATCATAAAGTCCGAAATGTATACAATACTCGCAATGTATTTTTACAAATTTAATTATTAAATTACTATGTTACAAGTAAATATGAAAGAATTTTAATATCAGATTTTAATAAAAATTATCTATTTACTATCACACCATTAAACAAACAGGAATAATAGAAGCTAAAAGAAGAGAAATAAATAAAACTATTTGTCATGGTTCATTTAGGACCCTAAACCGTGCTTGTATTATTGACAGTGACAAGACAAATCAGTAGTGCCACAGATTATGTTATGTACGGCTTGAATTTTTGTAGGCGGAACGTGGCTCTCTCACTGTGACGTCATACAACGTATTTCTTAAAAAGATATAATTAATTAAATACTCAACCAAATTCAAAATCGATGAAAATGGTATCTTAAAATATCCTATTCTTTCCAAAAAAAAAATATAAAAACTATAGGTTATTTTTTTTTGGTGCATCCCAATTCAGATGGACTAAAAAGCACATGTCTGTGTGTGAAGTATGAAGATGTTTTAATTGTAAAATACCCAACTAACATAACTTCTATGAAGGGACACGACCAGGGCCCATTGCATAAGAATGTACAACTTATATTACAAGCGGAACTCCCTTACTAGTTAATATAACTGAAACGAGAGTTCCGCTTGTAATATTAGTTGTAATTTGTTATGCAATTGGGTCCAGATGTAGCGTATTTCACGATAAAAAGAGTTTGAGTTGAATACCTAGGTAGATCTAAATTGATAATATAACCGGCGCCACATGAAACCGAACACTCTTTTTGGTTATTCTGCTACTCAACTGCTTTCAAAAAGATTTGACGATTTGCTTTTTGAGTGATAGCGATTTCGACAATATGTAGTTTGGACGTTATGCTATACGGAATAATTGCTATTTTGATGTTCTGCGTTATAGATGTTACCTATGCTAATAGGACGTCTGACATTTTGCTTCTTGGTCAATTTGCATCACTGGACATTTTGCTACAAGACGAGTCGGTACCTACTGAGTGACAAGTAGCCTAATTGGAAATTCGTGAGATGAAGTCTGATAGGTAGTTAGTTATATTAATTTAGAATTCTTGCATCTGTTCGTAAATCTGAATCATATCATATATGCCATAATGTAGCTTCTATGGGGTCTAAAACATTTTTATCCATTTGACCAACTAAGCATACTAATATCTAACAATACTATGTAAACAGTAAAAACTAATGAATTTTAACGTCTTCCTTTTTTAGAATGTAAACATGCAGGTAATTTATACAGCTGGTGAAATTTAGTTTAAAATGCGTCCACTGATGCACACTTTTACATAATTTCGTAGCCTCGTTTATTTTCCAATTTCGAACCAACCAACTACCATCATCATCATCTACTAAAGCTAGTATGACACCCGTAGATACCCATTGGATAAATACTTTTTACTCTAGACAAATTAGCAGTTACTTTGAGGCTAGCGAAAAATATTACCTACCCGTTTCGTCAGCCCATAAACTATTATTCTATCATAAACTACATAGTCACGTCTGTCTGTATATGTTTAACACCTGTCCGCATTTCAGATTACTAGTGTGGAGGTACTAGAAGCATGCAAACAACGCATCAAAGACATAAACTCAGCACTCAACTGTTTCGTTGAAGACCGTTTTGAGCTAGCGTTGAAAGAAGCTAAAGAGGCCGACGAACTCATTCGAGGCGGGACTATGACCGTCGAGCAACTAGAGAGAGAGAAACCCTTCCTAGGTGTGCCTTTCACTACCAAAGATTGCATCGCCGTCAAAGGTAACAGTCGCATTCGTAATTTAGATTAAAACTGATTTCATAATGAAATCAATATTAAAAAAAAAAAAAACTGAAACACAACACAACAGGTTATTGCGTGACTGTCAAAGGGGAAGTCATGCGGCAACAATCAGACTTGTTTTTACTATGACAAACAAACCAATGTATGCTTAAGAATTCATCATATTATAATTTATTGTCAACTCAAAACGTTCCTACCACCCTTTAAGTTACAGTAGTTCGGTTGGTTTGTCCAGGGCCGAACTGCTGCAACACTTTTTGTTTCGATAGTTCAGTTATGACGTCAAACCGAACTGTTGGGAAGCCTTTAGTTGCAGTAGTTCGGGTGATACCCACAATAGTAAGATGTAATATTATTACTATCACAAATATTTCGTTGACAGGCTTACATCATACCTCGGGAGTTGTCATTCGCAAAGATGTCATTGCCACGGACGACGCTGAGGCAATAAAGCTGCTGCGAAATAAGGGAGCCATTATTTTCGGACTAACAAACGTGCCGGAACTTTGCATGTGGTACGGTATCCCCTTATAACTTGTATGAATATAATATGTTACACTTTAACTCGTTCAGAAATAAAATCTCGAGATTTTTACGATTGCTTACCTACTGTTAAACTGGTAACGGTGTCAGTCGACATGTATGCATAAACTGAAATTCCAAATGAGCTTGACATTAGTAGCGTTACATAGAAGTTTGTCGTGTACCTGATAATAGTGTTAATAAATCGTTCAATAATAGGCAAACAATATTATTTTTGTAAAAAAAAAAACCATGTACATACAACATCAAAATACATTTCAAATTTTGTTAGGAAAATCTGATGCGAGGACCACATCATGATTGATCATCGTTTCCGGACTTTATACATCATCCCTTTGCTGAGCACAGGCCTCTTCTCCGAATGATTTGTTTTAGGTGGGTTTGTTGTGGGTTGTTAGTTCCCACGCGGGTCCAGTAGCGATTGGGAACTTCACACAAACATAAAATGGTGTATTATTTCGCAGGTATTTTTTAAACGATGTTTTCGTTCACTGAAAAGCTCATAGTAAATTTGAAATGTAATTTCGCACATAAATTATGAAAAACTCACGAGGTACGATAGATCACACCACTGGATTACCACGACTTTTTTACCACCTAATACTGTTCTAGTATTAGATACTAGTATGATATAGTATAAATTTTCCCAGGTGAATTTTTCGCTTTGAGCCATTACATTAAATTTGAACCTTAATACTATGACTATACAGTTTGTTTTGAAAGATAAGGGCTCGAAGCGAAATGTTCACCTGGGAAGATTTATACTATACCTATCTATTAGTATTGTGGGTTCGTTTAGGTAATCGAATTAGCCTTGGCGAAGCGAAGGAGATCAAATGATTTAATCACTGTTAAACGGAAGTGAATTTAATGCCAAATTTAGATACGTTTCACTTTACAATTTAGAATAGGAAGTATAAAGAAATACAATAACAAACATTAACTTATTTCGATAAATCGTTATGCGGGTAGCAAAACAAGATGCGCGTGCGCCGCGGCCAGTGGTCTACAGAGCAGTGCAGCACTCGGCGAGCCGGCCGTCCGCGCCGCGCGCGAGAGGGATGCCTGACGTATCGTTGCCGGCCGGTCGGAGAACAAAAGATTGCACGGTTGCCCAAGCTCATAAGCGGTAGCGATTTTCTGAGCGGAGCTGTTTGCTACAAATACTCCCCCGCTGAGACCGTTACTACGGTCGATAGTAATCGGGAAATCGGACAACTCTTCCACTTTTCGTTTTCCTCTCCGCTACCGGTTTAGTGTTTGGCCCCTGGGACGTCGTTGTGAAGTAATCTTTTGTGATATACGCAGGTTTTAGTCGATCAATGGTAACTGTGAGCTCTTTTCCGGATACATCTATGTCGTAAGTTTTGTCTTTTCGCCGGATAACTCTATGCGGCCCGGTGTATGCTGCCTGCAATGGTCTATGCGCTGGGCCCTGGCGTAGGAAGACGTGGGTGCTTGTATGTAGATCTCTCGGAATATAGAAGGGTCTGTTAGAGTGCCAAGCTGCTGGTTGAGGAGCGAGTTTGTTCATGTGGCTCCGTAACCGGCTTGCGAAGTCGTCTACGGCCACCGGAGCATCGGATGGCGCAATGAACTGCCCAGGTAAACGTAATGGTTCGCCGTAAACCAACTCAGCTACTGAAGCCTGTAGATCTTCCTTCCATGCACTGCGAATACCCAATAGTACCAGGGGAAGGGCCTCTGTCCAGTGCGTGCTGGTGTGGCACGTGATTGCAGCTTTGAGTTGGCGATGTAGTCGTTCCACAAGTCCGTTAGCCGCCGGGTGGTATGATGTTGTCTTATGGTGAGCTGCACCTAACAGCGTCGCAATCGCCTTGAAGAGGTGTGACTCAAACTGCCTTCCGCGATCAGTCGTGATGCGTTCGGGGCAGCCGAAACGAGCAACCCAGCCAGACAAGAAGGCCGCTGCGCAAGTGTCGGCTGTGATGTCAGGTAACGGGAACGCCTCAGGCCAACGGGTGAATCTATCGATGGCGGTGAGGCAGTACCTGTAACCGTGAGAAACTGGTAAGGGCCCAACAATATCTATATGAACATGTCTGAAGCGTGCTGAAGGTGGCTTGAACTCGGTCAGTGGCGCCGTGGTATGTCTGAATACTTTGCTTCGCTGACATTGTAAGCATGATTTTGCCCATAGCCGGCAATCTTTTCTCACTCCAGGCCATACGAACCTCTGTGTTACTAATCTTATTGTGGCATTGCCCCCAGGATGACTGAGATTATGCATTGCATTAAAAACGGAACGACGTAAGGTTGCCGTAATGAAAGGCCGTGGCTCAGGAGTAGATATGTCACAAAAGATAGGCAAATCTGTATGTACTGTCCTGACCTTTTCCAACTTTAAGGTTGATCCGTGTTTCAGCAGGTCCTGCAGCTCTGCGTCCGTCTCCTGAGATCTGGCCAGAGAATCGTAGTCTACGCCTGTAGGTGGGTCGTCTATTTCTTCGATGCGTGACAGTGCGTCAGCGACTGAATTTTCCCTACCAGCTACGTATCTGATGTCGGTGCTGAACTGGCTAATATAATCTAGGTACCTGAATTGGCGGGGCGAGCAATTATCTCGACGTGTTGTGAAGGCAAATGTAAGAGGTTTATGATCCGTGTATATTGTGAATGTACGCGCCTCTACCATGTGTCTGAAATAACGGATTGCCTCATATACTGCAAGCAGCTCGCGATCGTATGGGCTGTACTTGATCTGTGAGGGGCTTAACTTTCTGGAGAAGAAGGCTAATGGTTGCCACATGTCTCCACAGCGTTGTTGTAATACTGCTCCGATGGCTGTGCTCGATGCGTCTGTCTGTATTGCAAGTTCCGCGTGCATGTCTGGGTGTGCTAACAACGTGGCGTGAGAGAGGCTAGTCTTACAGTTATTGAAGCTTTTCAGGAATTCCGGTGTTACTTCAATGGGTTGTGAACCCTTGACTTTGGGCCCCGCGAGTAGTCCATTGAGTGGTGCTTGTAGGGATGCTGCGCCTGGAACAAAACGGCGATAGAAATTCGTCATTCCCAGAAACCGTCTTAGCTCCTTAATGGTTTTCGGTACTGGGTAGTTATTAATAGCGGTTACCTTCGATTCCAGTGGCCTAACTCCGGCTTGAGAAACTGTGTATCCCAAGAATGATACTTCCTGCTGTCCAAAAACACACTTAGAGGTGTTGATAAGGACGCCATAGTCCTGTAATCGTTGAAATAGCTGTCGTAAATGCTGTTTGTGTTGTTCTTCAGATTCTGAATGAACTAAAATGTCGTCTATGTAACCATAACAGAAATCGAGGTCCTTCAGTACTTCATCTATGAAACGCTGGAAGGTTTGGGCCGCGTTTCTCAACCCAAACGTCATAAAAGGGAACTCGAAGAGGCCGAAGGGTGTCGTGATCGCCGTTTTGGGTATATCTTCTCCATGCACTGGAATCTGGTTGTATGCCTTTACTAAATCTATAGTGCTAAATACTTTCTTACCCGACAACTGGTAAGCGAAATCCTGTATATGTCGCACAGGGTATCTGTCCGGAATAGTTCTCGCGTTTAGTGCTCTATAATCTCCACACGGTCTCCAGCCGTCATTTTTCTTTCGAGCCAGGTGGAGAGGAGATGACCACGGGCTCTCTGACCTACGAGCAGTTCCGTTACGTATCATGTCGTCGAACTCCTTCTGGGCTATTCGCATTCTCTGCGGATCCAAACGTCGTGGGCGACTGGAAACCGGTGGTCCGGATGTGGTCCGTATATGATGCACAGTATTGTGTTTAGGGGTCGAAGGCTTACCAGCTGGACGAGTTATATCTGGATACTCCCTGAGAAGCTTGTGGTACATGTTGTCGTCGTTGGTCGTACGCACGGAGGCAATGGTTTCTATGGCCTTGTGGTGGGGTACGTCGATCGCGAGCAAAGTTAATCCGTCAACTAGACGATGATTATGGCAGTCGACTAGTAAGCTGTAGTGACTTAGGAAGTCGACGCCGATGATTGGCTTCGATACGTCAGCCACTGTGAATCGCCATTCGTATGATCTTCTCAGCCCCAAGTCCAAGCTGAGGTTAATGTGGCCATAAGTGGTAATGGGTGTACCATTTGCAGCAAAAAGTACATAGTTGGTTTTGGAACTGGTAAGTGCTCGAACGGCTGCCCGGGGGTACACACATAAGTCAGATCCTGTGTCTATTAGGTATTGAATTTTTGACTTACGGTCAGTTACAAACAGTCGGCCTGACGACACAGGGCAAGCACTTGCGGCCACTAAATGCTGCCTTGTTAGTTTCCCGAAGTCTTGAAGTTACATGGTTGTCGGCACTTAGTAGCTCTATTTCCGAATTCGAAATGATACCAACAAAACGGGTGTCCTTCGGGTCGCCCGATTGATTTGTTTCGCGAGCTTGATCTGGTTCTGGGATCTCGTCGATAAAAGCGGCCCCTGCTACGGGAACGAGGATTTTGCTGGGTCTTTAATAATGTTTCCACTTGGCGCGTCAGTTCTGCTACTTGTTTTTCCAAAGCGGTACCTGGTAATGGCATGCTGGGTGGGGCGGTGGCCAACGCGACGTGTGATGTTGACAGCGCCAAATCGTGTACTCTGTCTGCCAGGTCAGCTACGTCGTCGAGGCTCTGCTTGTACTGGGAAGCAACCACGGTTTGCACATTAGGCGGCAATCTGCTTACCCAGATGGTCCGGATGAAATCGTCGGGTACCTCAGGACCTGCTAAGTCGCGTATAACTCGAAGATATTGCGAAGGTTTGCGATCACCCATTTCCTCGTGTTGCATTAGCTGAAGGGTTTTCTTTTCCTGCGAACGGGAAGTTCGTTTCAAAAGTTCCGTTTTTAACTTCTCGTACTTTCCTGTCCTGGGTGGATTTATCAATACATCCTTCATCAACCTTGCATACTCCTGATCTAACTGCGCCGCCACGTAATTAAATTTCGTGGAATCGGTTGTAATGTTGGACAACTCGAACTGACTCTCAATTTGGGCAAACCATACCTCTGGTTCCTCGGGCCAAAATGGAGGTACGCGAACGCCGACTCGCCATACGTTGCCTGCTACGTCGCCTCCGCTTGTACTTGGACCACCTCCCATGTTGTTACCCTCCGTAGCGTCGCGAAACTCGCCTTCGTTGGCACCACCAGCGTTTCCACCTATTCTTCTGCTCTCGTCATTCGCTCCAGAGCCGCCTGCCATATTGTGCAACGTCGGGGTCATTAGTGTGGGTTCGTTTAGGTAATCGAATTAGCCTTGGCGAAGCGAAGGAGATCAAATGATTTAATCACTGTTAAACGGAAGTGAATTTAATGCCAAATTTAGATACGTTTCACTTTACAATTTAGAATAGGAAGTATAAAGAAATACAATAACAAACATTAACTTATTTCGATAAATCGTTATGCGGGTAGCAAAACAAGATGCGCGTGCGCCGCGGCCAGTGGTCTACAGAGCAGTGCAGCACTCGGCGAGCCGGCCGTCCGCGCCGCGCGCGAGAGGGATGCCTGACGTATCGTTGCCGGCCGGTCGGAGAACAAAAGATTGCACGGTTGCCCAAGCTCATAAGCGGTAGCGATTTTCTGAGCGGAGCTGTTTGCTACAGTATTATTAACTATATCGAAACGCGGTGTTTCAGGTGGGAGACCCATAACCACATCCACGGGAGGACGAGTAACCCATACAACACCACCAGGATTGTTGGAGGCTCGTCTGGCGGCGAGGGCTGCATCCAGGGCGCCGCGGGAAGCATATTTGGCGTTGGTACGCGCATGTTTCACTTGTTTAATTACTGATATCATGCCAGAGTCTGACACACTCGGAATCACAATCGTATTCTGCATTTTTATATTTACGCATACATAGCGATAGTGCCGTTGTGCCCTGTCCCTTCCGCACTGTTCTGCTACAGCAAGAATCTACTTTAGTTAAACCAAGATTTACCTAACTTAAAGTTAATCAGACTTAAGACTGCGAGCCAACGCTACAGCTTGGTTCGTAATTCACGGTCTTTAAAGATTATTTATTATTGTTTTATATTTGTACATCATACTTTAAATACCTAAACCTGTTTAACATGTAAATGGTACAATAAATGGAAATGCTCAGCTTATTTTAGGTAGTAAAGTGTAAATACATTCTGGGTTTACATTAGAGAGCGTGCGGCTTGCGGTTTTTATTGAAATTTTCCCATTAGCCATTCGTTTTACTCCAACACCAACCATTTTGTCACTTGGAATGAAATGTGTGGCGTTAACAAAATAATTATTTTCAGGCATTTGTTTAATTAAAGGTATTATACATAAACAGCTTATGCTGCCTTATAAATTTTACGAAGAAAAACTCATATAATGAAAGCTCTAACAGTATTAATTAACTAAACGGGAGGTTGCGAGTTCGATTCTCGCGAACATCTGTCGTGCTTATTTTTAAGTAAGTGGGTATACGTACTTACTTACGTAATAAAATCACCATAACGTGTTATTTATCCATTTCAAAAACCCGTCTTCTGTTGCTTACCTACTGAGTAAGGTTTTGTTCATATTTTATTTAAGGTAGGTAAGTAAATAACTTTTGGTTTTATTTAATCGCATTCCAGGCTCGGACATCGGAGGCTCCATCCGAATGCCAGCTTATTTCAACGGGATTTTCGGACATAAGCCATCGAGACACGTAGTCTCGAACGAGGGCCAGTATCCGAAGCCCCAAACCGAGCTACTGAACTCATATCTAGGTGCGTGTACATTTTATATCTTCTCCCTTAAATTGTAATTCATAGATGCCAGTCATCATCATCATCCCAGAATAACAGGGCTTGGCCCGTAGTTCCCATGCGGGCCCAGTGCGGATTGGGAACTTCAAACACACCATTGAATTTCTTCGCAGGTGTATTACAGGTTCCCTCGCGATGTTTTCCTTCACCGTAAAGGTCATGGTAAATTTCGAATGTAATTTCGCACATAAATTCCGAAAAACTCAAGAGGTGCGCGCCGGGATTTGAAGCCACGACCCGCTGCTTGAGAGGCCATAGGTCAAACCACTAGGCTAGCACGGCTTTTTGAGATGCCAGTGATAATTATTAACAATTCATGGCTTACTGGAACGTGATGGGGCGGCAAACCTTTCCTGTAGCATGATTTGTTAGATGATTTTCCCGAAATCGTTTTTTCATTGAAGCAAATTTTCTTTTCGCATATTTTCCTAGTCGCATATTTTCCCGTTTTATTTTTCTATAGCAGCATACTTTCACGGTCATTTTTATTCCTTATCGCGTTATATTAAGTCTCATTTTTCCTCAGCAGAAAATATTATCAATAGTTTTTTTTATTTTTTTTTTTCTCCTGACGATTTTTTACCCATAGCTAGTACTAATACTTT
Source organism: Archips xylosteana (assembly GCA_947563465.1). Classification (NCBI taxonomy): domain Eukaryota; kingdom Metazoa; phylum Arthropoda; class Insecta; order Lepidoptera; family Tortricidae; genus Archips; species Archips xylosteana. The sequence goes on along the minus strand of OX387358.1, from coordinate 10,482,208 downwards.
TCCTTCTTTACTTCTTCTTTAATTCCTAATACTTTTATTACTACCTTTACCTTCCTTCTACTTTAATTCCTAATACTTTTTTTTTCCTTTTCGTATATTATACCGTCTCCTTTTTTCACGGTAGCTAATTTTCATCAAAACGAGCGAATATACTAAGCGGCAAAAAATGTGGCCCTCAAATCTATGGAGTAATAGGTAATTTTGTAGTGGGCTAATTTTTGTGCCGCTGAGTAGATACTAGGGGTGATCCAAAAGTAATGATAATTGAATACTTATTGTGTCTGATTAAAATAAATAGATGTTGCGTAACTGGCCACAAAGACTCCTTAGCGAAATAAAATATAATAATTTAGAAAAATGTATCTGTCACAGAGTTGCAATTGTTTTTTTCTTGAGCGGTCGGAATAATAAAGCCAAAATGGAAAAAATTGAGGCGTGAGCAGCGTGCGAGAGCGGTTATTAAGTACTTCTGTTTGAAAAAAATGTCTACTAAAGATATATATGCCGAATTAGTGGCAACACTAGGGGGCTCTGCTCCGCCATATTCCATAGTGGCACGGTGGTCGAAGGAGTTCAACTTGGGATGAACGTCTACTCAAGATGAGCATCGCGATGGCCGCCCAGCTGACGTCCTTCCTGACGAAACGGTCAAAAAATTCATAATTTCGTGTTGTCAGATAGAAGGATGACTATCAGGCATCTAGTTAAGCTTACTTGAATTTCGTATGGCAGTATCCAGAGGATCTTAACTGATGAACTACATGAGAAAAGTCTCCGCTTGTTGGGTGCCTAGAATGTTAACAGCCGAATAAAAGAAAATACGATGTGAGATTTCAAAGAGTAATCTGGACAAATATTTTAAACTGATCCCGAAACATTTTTGCGTCGGTTTGTTACCATGGACGAGTCTCGGATCCATCATTTTGATCCTGAGACCAAACAGCAATCCATGACCTGGAAGCGATCGACTTCCCCTACACCGAAGAAATTCAAGGTCGCAAGCTCTCCGCTGGGAAAGTCATGGCTTCTGTGTTCTGGAATGCCGAGGGAGTCATAATGATTGAATATCTCGAAAAAGGAACTACTATTATGGGCTCCTACTACGCTGGCCAAATACTTCGATTGAGAGAATCGATCAAAGAAAAGAGGCGGGGTAAACTCTGTGCTGTGTCCTGTTTCACCAGGACAACGCACACCCTCACAAAGCCGGTGTTGCGATGGCCGACATCCATGATTCAGGATTCATGATTACTGGAATACCCCCCATATTTGCCAGATCTGGTCCCCAGCGACTTGTATCTCTAACCACGGCTGGAGAAAGATCTTAGAGGCAACAGATTTTTGGACGATAGTGAGGTGATGACCGCTGTGGAGGCATTATTGAATGGTCAAGGAAAATATATTTTTTTTAAAGGAATTAGTGGACAAGAGAAAGAAAGTCTAAGTGTGTGGACTTGCAACGAGACTACGTTGAAAAATAAATATATTTTTTTACACTTGATGTTTCTTTAATGATGATTATCATTACTTTTGGATCACCCCTCGTATAATTAAATGAGTAATCAACAGAAAATTCGCTGTCAAGGAATAATGCGAATAGAAATAATTGCGATTGTGAAAATTTTGTTTTGGGAATAAATGGGAGCTAATAATTTTGCTTTGAAAATAAACGAGAGCTAAAAATTTACTACCGAATAATTATATTCCATACTAAATACAAACTGAAATATAGATGCACAGAAAAAACCCCAGAAAAAAGACCAATGCTGGGAATCGAACCCAGGTCCTCAGGTAAAAAAAATAAATACAAAAAGATACTTCATATGCATATCTAACTTGTTACCAAATAATTAAACGAATGTGAAAAACGCGTACGGGAATTAACTCGAGCTAAAAATTTGCTACCAGAAAATATTGAGAACGGGAAATTATGCGATAAGAAAATTTATTTCACTGAAAAAACGATTTCGGGAAAATCATTTAACAAATCAAACATAGGTCTACGTAATTCACATTACATACATACATTCTAAAATTCATTGTGTAGTCAAGAATTATGTTACTATGTTTGCCGCTTCTTGTCGTGTTCTTGTATAGTCGACCAAGTAAGTGCCTTACCATTTTTAGGGTTCCGTAGTCAACTAGGAACCCTTATAGTTTCGCCATGTCTGTCTGTCTGTCTGTCCGTCCGCGGCTAAACTCGGAGACTGTTAGTACTAGAAAGCTGTAATTTGGCATGATAATGTATATCAGTCACGCCGACAGTGGTTAAATAAAAAAAACTAAAAATAATTTTTTTTAGGGTACCTCCCATAGACGTAAAGTTGGGGTGATTTTTTTTTCTCGACTAACCCTATGGTGTGGGGTATCATTTTATAGGTATTTCAAAATAAATAGGGGTTTGCTAAAACTATTTTTTGATAAAGTGAATATTTTTACTCCGAAAGTTCAAAATAATGTGTCCCCCCCTCTAACTTTTGAACCGCACGTCTAAAAAATATGAAAAAAATCACGTAGGTTAAACTTAATAAAAACTTTCTAGGAAAATTATTTTCAACTTAATCAGTTTTTATGACAGTTCCTACAACAGAATAAAAACAATAAGGCTGATTGTCACACTGACTTATAAGTGAAAATAGCCTTTGATTTTTAAGCCATACAAATGATATTGAATCTTAGGGTGGTAAAGGAATTTCCTGGTTGACTATACCATAATTATACATACAATAGAGCTATAACAGCAAAAAATATCTGTACACGACCGTATAGGTAGGTTATATAACGACAACACAACGTCAAAACCCCGCTGTCATTACATGAGATGTGGTTGTGTGCGTGGCCTCAACTCTGGTGGCGTTACCTATACTGTCTATCGCTTACGTGCGTGTTCAGAAATTTTGGAGCACCTTGGTCCGATGTTTATGATGGCGACTGTGTAGGACGCTCGTACGGGAGGTTAAAGAAATATTGTATGGTTTATTGCTTAAATTTTAAAGTGATGTGATAAGATAAAATGAAGGAGACTAATTAAATAAGCGCCATTTGATACTAACTTACTGTTTTCATATCGTCGTCATAATATAAGCCAGTAGAGCCCCACAATCATAACGAGCGTGCGAACGGCTCGAATAAGAATTTGCACATCGGGCGCCTTTCTACAAGGGTCCGGAATAAATGGCACCCGGACGTAAACCGATCCGGCCTCCTTTTCACCCAACTGTCGAAGGAGGGTTATTTTTTGTAGAGTACTGCGACCCCGTCAATTTAATAAATAACTCTATTACACTGCTCGCAAAATATAAATTCCGTATACTTATATGGAATTTTACATGTGTGTATTTAATTCCCTGCGTCTTTTCAGGTCTCGGGCCAATGACACGACATGCAGTGGATCTCAAACCCCTTTTAAAGATAATGTCAGGAGATAATGCAAGCAAACTTGACCTAGATAAATATGTCGACGTCGGGAAACTAAAAGTCTTCTATCAGTTGAGTAACAACGCTCCCATGACAGATTCTGTTGACCCAGAAATCACAGCAGCTTTAAAGAAAGTAGTCGAGTTCTTTAGCGTCAAGTACAAAGTGGAGGCTGAGGAGAAAAAGTTCCAGTTTTTTCAGAAATCGCTTCCGATTTGGATGACTACTATGAAAAATAAAGAACCTTTCGAAAGCTTGATAATGGGAAAAGAAGGTACCGTGGCGATTGTTCTAGAAATATTTAAGAATCTCATTGGATGTTCAGATAACACGTTGATCGGTCTTTTCACGGCGTTGATGGACGGTACTAGTGCAGAGATCGGCAGTGACAAATATAACTACCACCTCAAATTACGTGATGATTTAGAGAAGATTTTCGTCGAGATGCTCGGTGATGACGGAGTGTTCCTGTATCCCACGCATCCGACTCCAGCTCCCTACCACAACGAGCCACTGGTTAAACCTTTCAACTTTAGTTACACTGCCGTTATAAATTGCCTTGGCCTTCCCGCAACGACAGTTCCCCTGGGGTTGAGTAGTGAAGGTCTACCTATTGGAATTCAAGTGGTAGCTAATCACTATAATGACCGACTATGTTTAGCAGTAGCTGAGGAACTGGACAAAGCCTTTGGAGGTTGGGTGGAACCAAGACACTGAGTAAACATTTTTCAATGCTATGTATGTACTACGGGATACGATGGGACCATGGAAAAGCATGAGTACAATACAACACGCATCACAAGATAGGCTGTGGCTCGCTGTTTGTCGAGAAATATTTTCGAGGTACATTTTAAATATTGTTTTCTATATTTATACATTAAAGAATTTCTATACGTATTTTTGTTTTTATTTTAAAGTAGGTATTATAGATAAGCTAGGTTATCTTATCTTACTAATCTACATATACTTAATATTATAAAGCTGAAGAGTTTGTTTGTTTGTTTGTTTGAACGCGCTAATCTCAGGAACTACTGCTCCGATTTGAATAATTCTTTCAGTGTTAGATAGCCCATTTATCGAGGAAGGCTATAGGCTATATATCATCACGCTAACACCAATAGGAGCGGAGCGGAGCGGAAGAATGTTTCAAAATCGGGGGTTTTTGAAGTAAAACTTCTATAGGCACGCTTGACTTGGGAAAAAAATGGTAGTCATTTAAAACACCTACTAAAATGAATGAAAGGATATGAAAACAATGCATTTTATTAATTTTAGACATCATGTTTCTAAATAGAAATAAGTAGTGTTAGTTTTATTTTTCAAAACGTCTGGGTTCGATTCCCGAGCTGAGTAGGTACAAGTTTTTTTTTAAATGTATGAATGCAGTTTTTCTTATTACGAAAATCAATGACATGGTTCCTAAGAACAGAACTTCGTATGTCTTATAGATTCTGACTTTCCCATACTGACCGATTTAAATGAGACACTCTGTAAGGTAAATGTACACTATGCCGGGGTAGTACATTATGCCGTGTCATTTTGGTTTTTGTCGTATAATAATAAAACTATCAGTTAAGTCATGATTAAATACAATGCTTCATCAACTATAGTTTCATTGCAACCAAAAAACACTATTTTTGAATAACCGTAATAAGTTCTAACAGCAGTATCGCATTTCCAAACTCATCAGTCGTAACCACGCAGTAGTTCCATACGTCGTGTTGTCTGTGAGCATAAGGTGACAATGGTAACTTCGTAAGGATTTGTTGTGATGCCGGTAAGTATATTTAATCTAAATTTGTAAAATTATTGTATAGTGGTTATTAACTGAAGGTTTTATAACTATTTCAAGTTAATATAAAGCATATTTTAAGGGAAATTGACGAATTTATGACTGCCGTAATTATGTTCACAGATCTGACGCGATGAACCTAATTGCGGGAGTATCACGGAATAAGAGAAACTCAGTATGAAATGTTTTAATCGTTGAATTATAACTGGAGCTAAATTTAGTCATAAATTTGATGTAAATAAGTTTAGTAATGACTGCAGATTATTATGACGTAATTACGGTATATATTTTTTTTAACCTGAGCCTTATAATCGAGTCTGAAATGATAACTCGTTATGTAATTATGTACGAAAGAATGGAGTACGGCATCGAAATTAAATTATATATTTTTTTATAAAATCATAACACAATTTTTTTTATATCAATGTCCAAATGTTTCTTTCATTGAAATGATTAAGTGGAATTATTAATTTCGATTTTTAATTTTGTACTTTGTATTATATTTAATACATTTATACGATAAATTTGTATTTTTAATTCATGATTAAAATAATTTAAAACCATTTAAGTAATTTTTTAAAGGAATATTTTTTGGGGTTACCTAATATAATGTGAACTTTGAAGCTAGCACGGAATTACGTGCAACGATTCCCGGGATTAGATCAAGAGCCAAATTTTAGCACGGAATTACGGACAAAGTAAGGGTTTAGCAAAATAACGATTATTTCTTTAAATTAAAAGCTACGAGGCAAAATAATATCCTATATCCATCTAATAAGAACAGTCTCCAAAATAAAACAATTTCCACTTCTTCGTATTTTTTTTTCAATCTTACCTCAAAGTAGAAAGTTCCTTAATATGCCGTAATATGGTACATTTACCTTATATAAGAGGGGCAAATGAAAATATAAAATAAATAAAATATCGCATCTCACGTCATTTGCCTTTTAAGACCTCACTTATACAACCGTTGCATAAAATACTATTATGGTAGTTACTAGATTAGTGCTTATGTTAATTTGTATATGTTCATAACGTCGGTGAAACTGCAATACTTACCACGTAACTAGCTTTTTCCATAAGGCTAACTTGAAATGAAATAACAGTGATATATAGACAAATTAAACCTTATGTTACTTCGTAGTATTGCAGTTTCACCGACCATAATTCGATTCAAAGCAAAATGGAAATAATTATGGATGTAAGATGTCACTACTTATACTAGATACGTGTTAAGTACGTTACTTTCAAGGGCAACCTAGATAGTTGTGCCAATTACGTAATACCCGTACCAGTAAATACTCAGTAACTTCATAGCAAAAATGCAGAAAGGTACCTATATACGTTTTTTAGAATTACTATCTAGATATGATGTAGGTAGTTTAGATACATAGTACGGTCTCGTGCTTTAAATTGGACCCCATTTAGAAAAAAATACCTTTTGAATTCCTATACAATATGACAGGACTGTCAACTCCAAATTAAAGCTCGTGACTGTACCTATGGCTAAGGTTCTCGCTGACACCAAATTGTTATCAAAATTCCAAAATAGGACAGCCAACGATTCCAATATAGCCACGTGTGTCATGTAAAAATGCGTGACGACGTAAGTCGGCCGCACACAATCTACCTACTCATAGTAACCAAACAACTAAGCGATGCATTCAAATTCCAATACGGCCTTACCTAATCAGTTATCGGTCGTTATTCACTATCGGTTTCAATACTTTCAATATACGGCCTTATAAGTGTAGAAAGTAATAAAACATATAAAGTTAGTTGAATCTATTTGAGCCTGTTGCAACCGGAGCAGTGTAGGTAGGTACTAGGTATGCTATCAGTGGCGGTACCCTCTAAACAATGTTCGAAACAGGCTTTACAGGTGTTCTTTCGAAACATGTCGAGTTAAACTCGTTTTAAGACGTAGTGATCCGTTTATTTTCACAATAAACAAGTACTTATTTAATTGTCGGATTTTTTCTATTCTAAAATTATGAACATCAAAAGAAAATTTATAAGTATAACTCTGTATTTAAACGGCTGAGCAGATTGGAATGAAGTTTGGCAACAGATTTTGCCAGAGTTGTTCAATATGATGTAAAAAGGTGTTCAGAAAAGGCTTTAAATAAGACCAATTTTAACTGATTGATATCTAAATTTTAATCGATATCATAAATAGAATTCAATTAGATATACTCTAACAACATGTAAATTATGCATGCAATATTACTTATGTCAGTTAAAAACAGAAATTGTAAAAATCAAACAAACAATTTTATTAAAAACCACAAATTGACATCTTTGTGAATTACCTACTTCAAGTACATTAATTGTTAAGTACACATTTTTTTTATTAGAATTTAGTAGAGTGGTCATTTTGTAGTAAAATCAATCATATCACATAGGAGCTTTTTACATGCTGGTTAACATCTGAACACGCCTTTCAATACCAACAACAGATATTGTATATATATGTCACAAAGTACAATGTCAAAGTGATCTTCACACAATGACAAGGTTCAAAGCAGCTTTATGTTTTAGCTAGGTTTGGCATTGAAAAGGTTAACCCCTTTAGACAATTCTAACATGTCCAGATACATAATTATGACTATCATTTGTATTTCATACAATTTACATGTAAACATATTACTTTACCTGGCTTAGGCTGGAGCCCAAATGTTATAAAATTTCAGCTGCTCATAATATGTTCACCAGAACTTAAGCTAAATCAAATAAACTTCAAAATTACATCTTTAGCTGATGCATTTAGGTTAAATAATTTATTGAATCAGGCGTTACTTTGCGGAGGTCCATATTAATGAACTAAAACAATTACTTTGCTCACCCGCGACCCGTCGCGATAATAGGTCGCGGGTGAGCAAAGTAATTGTTTTAGTTCATTTAGTGCATTTAGGTTACATTACAATGCATGTGCATTGATAAATAGACCAATTTCTGGCATTGAGAATATTGGTTTGACTAGTGCTCATCTTGGACTATGTTCTGCTAAATATGTTTGAGCATGTGGTTGCTGTGTAGCCTGATGGTAATAGTACTTAACCCGTGGGACGTCCCGCGCCACAGTGGGGCGTAACTAACTGTTCATGATCTGCTAATTTTTGTTACAAGTTTCAATCACCTTCCTCCTGAGGCCCACGAAAATATTGTTTCAATGAACTTTAAACTTTATGTCACTTACGAGTTCAAAGACACATTAGAATTTGTCCTTTATAGGACTTACTTCTAATGTGATATTGAACTCACTCAAAAGTGACATAAAGTTTAAAGTTCATTGAAATAAAATTTTCGTGGGCCTCAGGAGGTTATCATAGGGTACAAAATGACCCAAAAAAGTTGTTGGCCATGCAATGGGTTAAGAGCTGCTTAGAAGATGAATAGTCAAGGTGCAAAAAACTACTAATGTTAAGTTAAACTGTGTTACACTACAAATACTTCAAATTTTATTGGACAATAATTTTCTGTCATGTGGTTTTAAGCATAGACTACAAACTAATCTATGACAAGGAAAATATACTTTAAGCAACAAGTACTATCGCCCCAAGCGCCAGATAACCACCTTAAAGGGCCAGTTTGCGTGCAGTGGCTAGACATCTGTCCATAACAATCCATAGCAATAAACATCAACGGCTGCAAGCAAATTTGTTTTGAAAATGGGTATCTGACATCTGGGGCGATGATACAGAGAGTATGTTCATATTGCGTCATGAACTTTTAGGCACTGCACCAGTATCAAAGATTAGTTTTTACTGCAACTTTCTTAATAACAATTAATCACTAGAGAGGGTCCGTATAATGTTCAGTATTTCTTTCCTTTTGGAGCCAGGATAAATTTTTGCAGTCATATCACACATGCCAACCCTGGCATTATGATGTGCATACTCCGCCAGCCTTTCTGTATTGCAAATGACGTGGATTCCACAGTCATAGCCATTGCTTTGCTGGAGACATTCCTTGTCCACAAAGTTTATTGCTTCTAAAACAAATCAAACACTTTATTTAAAAAAAAATAATCAAATTTTATACTAAGAAAACATAACAAAATGACTAGAGTGAGTATTATTTACTGTTAGCTTACCTGTGTTTGAAAAGTAAGATATTAAATGACTTGCAAATTCCCATGCCACATCATGATTGCTTCCCGATGAAGAGTCCAAATGATAGAAGCAGCTCTCTGGCTTAGAATACACTAGAAGGCTCCAATGCGACCCTCCGGCCGTATCCGGTGAATCATTGTCATTTAGTGCAAAGAAAACAAACTTCTTTCTACTAACACCGAGAGGTTCCAAAAAAGTTTTAATCTCATCCGTTTTAACCATTTTTATACATTGTGTCACTTCTGGAGATACAAATAGTAATTCGGTGGCAGTATTGAACATAACTCTTTCTAGGTATTCAAAGTAAAATGATATGATTGTGTCATTGAGCCAATATGGCCCATCAAGGAGGTCAACATCTGACTTGTGAAGGAGGATCTCATGGAAGCTCAGTATAACAGATGCTTGAGCCATTTCTAATGACTCTGATATGCTTCTTCAGTTACACTTGTATGTCAAACCGATATCATCTGCTAATAAGGAAAACAAAACAAATATAAAAACAACGCAGTGTCAATTGGACGAACCGGTGATGGCAAGGCAATGGCAGCAAATTATGAATAATACATTCCAAAGAAAATCAGGAATTTAGGAATATTCTGTAAGAAATAACTTACCTATCGTTTGATCCTCGGATTACCCAAATTCATTAGGAAACGTCCTGCTGTCCTTTCCACAAATTTACACTAACAAAATCAATACTAATTAAATATGATTTCAAATTATGTTTCAAAAGCAATTAAATAATGTATTTTTGCACGCTTTTTTAGGAAATATTCCAGCATTGTCTTCACTCACATCTTATTTTTTTCTCTATTCGAGTCGAGCGGCGAGCGGAGCGAACGAATGAGTACACGACAAACTAAAATTTTACAGTTTTACCATTTGCTATTACTATTTCTATAATAGACTTTAAAGCGTTGCGGTTGAGTTAATTTTGAAGCTCGCATTGATTTGTTAAGATGAAGAAGAACGAAAGTTTGGCACTTGTAAAACATGAAATGTCAAAATTGACAAATGAATAATTAAGGCCACAGCAAACCGGGAGCGCGGGTCGCCGACGGAGCGTGCCAACGCGGTCACACTGAATCAATGACGCTATGCCGCGCTGCCGAAGTGTGTCACCGTATATATCATTGTGTTATTGACCGCGCTGGGCACGCTTCGTCGGCGCCCCGCACTCCCGGTTTGTTGTGGCCTTTACAATGACTATGGCATACAGTAATAAGATTATTTCCACTTTGGCACTCTGCAATCCGCGACATACATCATACATACATCGAGAGAAATCGGAAGTGCAATATAAATTACATTAAATAGGTAGGTGTGGATATTTTATGTGATTAAATTCTAGGATTTTATATAAGTACCCTATGAGAAAACACGAACCGTTACGGTTAAAACTGAGACGTTCCGAGTGTCACGGTGGAAATAATCTTACTGTACACAGGATATGAAATGATAAAAAAAACCAGACAAACGCAAGCAGTGTTGCCAGATACCCCGTTTTTTCGCTTTTTACCCCGCGTTCTTGCCACTGGCTCCGCTATCCGCGCGGATCCGCTTTTTAAAATATACACGAACAATTTTAAAGGCCGCATTCAAACCAAACCGACTGTCGGCCGCCGAATGTGAGCAGGCTCACTATGAGCCCCAGTGTGAACGTTATTTTATACGGTATTTTATGTCGGCGACTATAGGTAACGCCACCAGAGTTGAGGCCACGCACACAACCACATCTCATGTAATGACAGCGGGATTTTAGCGTTGTGTTGTCGTTAAACGTCAACACAACGTCAAAATCCCGCTGTCATTACATGAGATGTGGTTGTGTGCGTGGCCTCAACTCTGGTGGCGTTACCTATACGCATAGCGTAATGAATGGCGTGTTGTCGGTTAGGTGTGAACGAAAACCTGAATATGTATGGAAATACAATAAACTGCGTAACACGCGCTCACATTCGGCGGCCGACAGTCGGTTTGGTCTGAACACAGCCTAAATTAATGTTACCACTTGGGGCCTGTTGCATAACAAAGTACAACTTATAATACAAGCGGAACTCCCTTTCTAGTTAACATAACTGAAGCGAGAGTTCCGCTTGTAATAATTAGTTGTACTTTGTTACGCAACAGGCCCTTGGTTGTGGAAAAAGGTGGTAAATCCATGAGAACCGTAGAAACGGATAAAAAAGGAACTAAGATATTCCATACAAAATTATTGTCGTTTTCAAGCATTACGAAGAAAGTGGCGGCCTCAGTTAATTTCTACTCATACTCTACCAACGCTTGTTTTATGATTGATTATGATTATGTTCGGACAATGAGAATGACTAGCGACACGAGGACCGTTGATTGATTGTATCAATGTCATACTGGGCCAATTTTTATTTTGTTGTATGTATAGTATAAATATTCCCTGAATTTTTCACTTCGGGCCATTACATTAAATTTGAACCTTAAACTATGACGATACCGTTTGTTTTGAAAGATAAGGGCTCGAAGCGAAAAATTCATCTGGGAAGATTTATACATCAGTTTTACATACATACTTATATTGACTTTTTTAATTTAGAAAATTGTAAGCGATTTCTGTTCAGAATCACGAGCTTTTTCGATCCTACTACTAGGAGAAAAAAGTGTCCCACAACTTCCTTCCTTATGATTTTTGAGTTTGATATAAAGATACTTATCTTTTTGTATTTTTATTTTTTCAACTTCATTTTTATTGCTTTTACGGTCATCCCGCGAAAACCATATATTTCATAAATACAAACTGAAATATGGATGCACAGAAAAAAACCCCAGAAAAAGACCAATGCTGGGAATCGAACCCAGGTCCTCGGCATTCCGTGCCGTGTGCTAAATTCCCCTACACCACCACTGGTCAGAAGTCTAGACATGAATTTTTCCTACACATCAAGTACACATCCATATCTCAATTAACTTTTATTGTCATATAAAACTACCTTGAATTTTTGTTTATTTATTGATAAGGCATATTTTATTAATACTAACTGTTATAACATTTGTTTTGGTTTGTTAGTCTAACATTTGGTAGCACAGCGTACGGTTGTGGTACCAACTCTGAAGATGAGCTCTGGTTGAGTTTGAAACGCATCAGTGTAGTTTGGTGGTGGTGATGGTTGGGTTTGTGTGATTTGTGTGTTCGTACAGTGTGGAGGTGGAGGAACTGCATGAACACGCATTTCTTACATAAACGTAACTATCGTAAGGTCGCGGGTGAGCAAAGTAATTGTTTCAGTTCATTAATATGGACCTCCGCAAAGTAACGCCTGATTCATTAAATTAAATTAAAAATAGTCAAAACATACAACAAAATAAAAATTGGCTCAACTATATTCAATAGTGTCGTCATAGCTGTAATGCACCCTTCACACTGGTATCCAATTTCTAAATTGAAGTTGTCTAATAAATAATGCTATAATCAACCTGTGGCCCGCCAAACAAATTTATTTATTTATCAGCCAAGATTCTGTGACCGGGTGCGTTTAAAATACGACCCTTGTGAACGACCTGATAATTCAAAACCTAATGGTAATAAGCAAGGGTCGGGAAAACGCCCGTCATTTTAAAAACCTAACCCTGTTTCATGCAGTAAAGACTTGCTTACAATGTTACAGTACGCTCCAATGACTTCTGTAGATTGTAAAAGAACTTCTTATGTATTCAAAAGCAAATTGACGGGCGTTTTTCTGACCCTTGGTAATAACACGAGGCTTTGAATTGTCAGGTCGTACGGTCGCGTGCTTTAATTTGGGACCCATTATCCTAACTTTACAATATGACAGGACTCGACCTCAAGTGGGTTCCAAATAAAAGCTCGCGACTGTACATAGGTATTCTCAATAATTACAGGTCGACAACTAAAGTTCGTACTCTAACCGCACCCCGAATGATCCACATGCCCTAAGTAGTTAGTTATGGACATTTCAACCAATTTAACTAGAACCTAAAATGACCTAAATAAATGCATGGGTCGTCCCACTGCACCATAGCTACAACACGTTTGTGACCTTGTTTAAAAAAGGTTAAGGATGGCTGGTCTTGTATCAACGTTCAACGGATTCGTTTAAAGGGCTGACGTGGGACAGAGTTTAAGACGTGGTATATTAACATAATACTAAAAAACTAATAAAATAAAGAACATAATTTTATTATTAAAATAAATTAGTTATTCATAATAACGTTATTTTACCGGAACAAATACAAATAAAAAGCTAATGGTGATGTCTATTAATAATTTAATAACATTCAAACCACTCTCACAAGTAGGTACCTAAATGGTGACAAACATTTTAATTTAGCGAGGCGAAAATTTTGTCTCTATTCGGCAACAACATGTATTCGTTATAAATAGTTAAATCACATAATTATACTCTAAGTATGATACATGAAGTGTAGGTAACTATTGTGCAATTATATTGCAAATACATTAGTTGATGATACTGATTGGGCTAAGACTAAGAAGATTCCAGTAACATAATGGAAATGCTTCTTATTCTGTTATAATTTTCCTAAAAAATTTAGTTTACTTTGTCGCGGCCTTGAGGTAAGCAATGAGGTCTGCGCGCTCGTTGGGCTTCTTCAGGCCAGCGAACACCATTTTGGTACCAGGGATGTATTTCTTGGGGTTTTCCAAGTACTCAAAGAGAGTGTCCTCATTCCAGGAGATACCTGCAATAAAGAAACGCATGATTTAGTTTGGTTAAATTGCAATAATTATGTAGGAAACGAAAGAGATTGCATAATAGCTCATAAAAACATTAGGATCAGGATTCCAATTGACAAGTCAGAAAGAACAAATATTTTTTGATGGCAAGCAGACAATAATCTATATGGATTTCAAACACAACAGTTACATATTTATGAACACATTGATCAACCAGCTATCTGTTAAGCCTGTATGGACTTTGATAGCTTAAATAAGATTACATTGACTGGCATGTGTTCACGATAAGCTGATGCTAATTGGTGATTTTATTAAACACCATTCCACACTTAGTTACTTTTACAAAACTTGTGTGATTTGCTTTATCTGCGCAACCTTATCATGGACAAACACGTCAACGTCACGTGTAGATACGTAACGTAACTATGATGAATGAATCTGTTATCAGGTATCATCATTTGACAAGGTGTTGATCTTATTTCTTCACTTTTAAGGTCAAAAGTAATGATATCTTACACAAGTTCACGACCGCCGATTAATAACGCGCGGAAGCACAAATATCTTTGTATAACATTCATATTTCACATACGCCAAAAACTCAAGTCAAAGTTGCCATTTAGGTAATCAATGACGTAATTAAGAAATTGTGTGGATCTGATAGTAGGGCTCAAATATTTTAAACAAGCAATATAAATCAAACTTTTTTTTAAATTACTGTTTTGAAATTTACATTAAAATAAATATATGTATTGCAATTTGCAACCAAATCAACCAAATATTGCCAAGGGATTTCTACCAACACAGTTGGGTTTCCATAAATCAAAAGCAAAATAATTGTAGTATCAAGACTTAAAATTGTCCTAACCCTGTAGCCCTGCCAGAACGTATTAAATAAGTTTACCATAAGCCTCTTTTCTTAAAGACAAAAACCTTGGTAAATTAATTTACTTCATATAAAAAAGTTTCCATGTAATATTGGCATCGTAGTTTGTACTGAGATCATTGCTCAAGGTCATGGCAGATGGCTACTGTGACGCGCCAATGCACGTCGGAGACAGTATGAATCACTCATTTAGATATGTTGGTCACAAGAGACAAGAGATAACAACATTTGTAAATGAACTTTGACTTATAAAAACACTTTTTTCATTCAAAATCTCAAATAAGGATAAAATAGTAAAGATTGAGATCAAAAACAGAAGGTCATTGTTACATCTAGTAAAAAATCTAACTGCAAAAGTGAATACCTAGGCTCTAGATATAAATATTGACTAGATTTGACGACCAAATGGCCTAGTGGTTAGAGACCCTGACTATGAAGCTTGAGGTCCCGGGTTCGATTCCCGTGTCGGGGCAGATATTTGTATGAATAATACGAATGTTTGTTCTCGGGTCTTGGGTGTTTAATATGTATTTAAGTATGTATCTATCTATATAAGTATGTTTATCCATTGCCTAGTACCCATAACACAAGCTTTGCCCAGCTTACTTTGGGACTAGGTCAATTGGTGTGAATTGTCCCGTGATATTTATTTATTTATTTATTTAAATATTATACAAGTGCATGTATAAATGCTTATGCATTGTTTTAACTGTATGAATAGAAGTTTCTCTTGGACTGTGTTGTGAAGTTAAACATGTATTATGAAATGAAATGTATTATATTATGATTAAATAAAGCAAAGAAAAGAAAATCAAAAGGCTTAGGATGAGCCGCACTGTGTGGAAGAGCTGACATAAATAAATTAGTGACAAAAATTATTATACCTTTGGCCTTGTTCGCGTCTGAGTATGAGAAGCCAGCAGCCTGTCCAGTCTTGCGTCCAAAGAAACCATTGAGATTGGGGCCTACTTTGTGTTTGCCACCCGACTCAACCTATGTAACAGAATATTATTCATAAAAAAATGGTTAAACAGTTATGCAGTGGAACAATAGACCCACTAGACCACAATGATATTAAGTGTCACATTTATAGATTCAATTATAAGGGTGCCTTTCCACCAGAGATCCACCGTAATGGTCCGAGAGCTGATGGACATTTTTGAGTAGGTATTTGAGGCATGCTGAAAACTTGTCTAATGCTTCCCCTATGATACCCAAGCACAGAACCACAGACCTGTCTGACAGGTGGGGGGCTACATCTACCCTCATATTTTTACAGATTTTTTTTTGAGGAAAATGTCATTGACCATTTTGAAATTTTTATACTTATACAGATAATTTTGGATAGACAATCGGTCTGCCAATTAAAAAAAAAATGTTGTTTTAGCCCCGCTACCCGTCATCCAGGTCTGTGTTTCTGTGCTTGGGTATTACAGGAGAAGTATTAGACAAGTTTTCAGGGTGCCTCAAATACCTCCTCAAAAATGACAATCAGCTCTTCTACTACTAGTTTTGTCACTTACAGTGTGGCACTGTGCACATCTCTGGACGAAGATCTTCTTTCCATTCTCAGCATTACCAGCGGGGATGCCCATTTTTTCTGGAAAATAAAGTTAATGTTTTAAACTTTGAGATTTTCACTCACAAGTATTAATGCCTTTCGGGACTTAATCACAAACTATTTATTACTAAAATTACCTCAGTGACCACTAGGGCTTGCTCCCGGTACTGGATTTCCATACAAATATGGTACCGGAATTGAGAATTTCCGGTTCTCGCCATACAATCTCAGTACCGGGAGCAAGCCCTAGTGACCACATTGCAGCAGCCGTGGTCACAATTTGTGATCAAGTCAATGTAATTTTGGCAATAAGATGTAAAGCAATGAATTTACATATTCAGAGACATACTCTTCAAGCTTGTGAACACTATAATTTTGGGTATTTAGAAACAATGGTTAAAATTAGGAAAGGAAAATTATTTTTTTCTGTATTAAAAAAACAAGTATTTTCCAGATAAGTAATCTGGTTAGTATTCTACATATAAAACACTTAATTATTTAGCTTGAAAATATAAATTAAAAAAAAATTACTATGCAAAGTAGGTAAGTATTAAATTAAGTATAATAAGAATTTTCTTACTAAAAAATTATGATGAATACTTTATTCCAAATAAGTTTTTGCTATTCCAAATGTATTGTTCAATTTAAAAGGTACAAAATTATGAAAGAAGTAAATTAAAAAAAACACCCTTAGAACATGTGACAGTGTACCATTATCTATTATTATTATCTATAGATAATACATAAAGCAGTAATTATAATGACCACGAAATTTGTTTTACATAACTAAGGTGAGGTAATCGGGATTCCCTTCCATCGAATGTAAAGGGATAAGGAAAACTTTTGCATTATTAAAGATTGTGAAATCACAATAATTTGATCTTTACACAGTAATTTTGTTGAATGCAGAATCGGTTCCAAGTGTTGTACCGATTTAGACGAACAGAGCTTGTGGTATTTTTCGTTAATGGGTCAGGATCAATGTCATGTCTTTCGAAGTCCAAGGCACAAGGTGTCGTAATGACATTGTTACGTAAGCAGGAAAACTGCAAAATTATGCAGAATAAGCCATATTCGCACGTAACACATAGTGTAAGGAACTGAAATAGTGCTATTATAACCCTTTTATGTGAAAACTTCAGGAATACACCAAATTAAATTGGAGGTTAAAAAATGATTCAGAATCTCCCGCGCAATACTCACAAATTTGGTTAACACAAAGCACTCCTTTGATTTAAGTGACGACTTTATCCAGCATTATAAATGGTAAAAAATATTGATACTCACTTTTTAAATTTGTAGAAGGGAATAAAATGTAATGTCAACTAGACGTGCCAATCTTTTTTTTTCGACTGACTTGGATTGGATAGTACCCAACTAACCCAACTTCCCAACTCGTGGCGCTGCGATCACACGATACTACACCGAGCCAAAACGAGGTTTGACGATGTGTCACGAAGCGAAATTGAACGGTTCCCGCCATGTATTACGTCATCACACGTGTCGAGTGAAAGAGATAAGGTCATATAAAATCATTTCCTAGCTCTATCTTGTACCGAAGACGTCACTAATTTGCTAGTAAGTAAATTAAATTACAAATTAGTGAAATTACCATTTTATAAAATATTGTAGACTTTATTTATCATTATTAGAAAAATAAGAGGAGTAGTTAGATAAAACTAAATAAATTAATTTCGCTCATTGGTACACAGCCGCTGTATAGGTCACTCAGTCCCGTGTCTTTGGTTTCCTATTTCCGCAAGGCTGCGTGAGCGTATTACCGAGCTTATTAGTTGTTGTCTTTGTCAACAGATGGCGTTGATAGTACCGTTTGGTTATGCTACACCGCAAAAAATGTCTGAAACGTGGCAGAGTGGCAGCAATTATGATAAAAAAAATACTCAGAACTCATATGCAACACAAACGCGCTTAATTTTAGAACATTAAGATTCTAACTTAATTTAATTACCCATGTCTTTGATACCAAAGTTGTGTTCACTGAACTTTCAGTTTAAAATAGCAATGGCTTCTAAAAGACTTAGTTTGCGAGTATCGGCGCCTACAATCCTAGAAGTTATAATGGGAAAACTTCGTCAGCTTTTAAGCTGGTCATTAGGTACTATTTAGCTGCGAGTTTTGTTTTCTTAACCTTTACATACTTCACACCACAAATAAGTGTTTATATATAATATGTAATGTAGGCAGGGCTGGGCAGTATTTGAATTACTTGTAATTGAAATACGTAATTGAAATACAAATACGTATTTGGTATTTGTATTTCAATTACTCGCTGAAAATGTAATTTGTAATTCGTATTTCAAATACCTGACGCTAAGGTATTTTGTAGTTAGTATTTCAAATACTTATGACTTCAAAATACATTTTAACAAAATACATTTAGATTTCATTTAGCGATCTTAAGTTGAACATGAAAACGCACCGGTGTAGACATGACTTTATTCATTCCCCTATGAGAGGCAGATAACACTTAAGTCTGGTGTTTTGGAAAGGAAACTCTGCTTTTAATCAGTAAAAGTACCTAGTTTCCTTTAATGAGAGTAATTTTTAGTAAAATAATACTGATTACCCAAAACTAGTTTAAGTCGACATAGGTATTTCAGGCCGTAGCGTACTTGAGTGCACGTTTGGCACAGCCGTAGCGTGCTCTTCCGAGAGGAAGGGTTACGGATTAGCCCGAAACTGTCGAGTTAAACTTGACTCGTTTTGTAACGTGAGCAGGTAATGGCACCAATTTTTGGGTAGGTGTTTGAGGGAAGCTGAAAACTTGTCACATACTTCTCCTATTATACCCCAACACAAGACTACAGACCTGGCTGGTGAGTACCTAGCGGGGCTAAATGAACCTATGAATTTTTAATTTTTATTTTTTTTGGTTCCTAAAATATATTTGAGGCAATATGCAATTTTTATATGTTGTAGTTTGATGTTTAATGAATAAAAAAAAATAAGCCAGACGATTTAGTCGGGGCTTTAATATTGCCTGGCGCGTGCAAACATATTTTGATTTTTCAAAAAAATATAAAAAAATTATTTGAGGCAACTTGAAATTTTAATAGGGTATTTATTTATAACTAAAAAAATAAGATTCTCAAAAAGACAGGTCATTTTGGTGAGACTTTCTACCTGCCAGGTGATCTAACAAATGATATATCCGTGCGAGTGAGTATATTTGTTAAATCACCTGGCAGGTAGAAAGTCCCACCAAAATGACCTGTCTTTTTGAGAATCTTATTTTTTAGTTATAAATAATATACTCTATTAAAATTTCAAGTTGCATCAAATACATTTTTATATTTTTTTGAAAAATATGTTTGCACGCGCCTGGCAATATTAAAGCCCCGACTAAATCATCTGGCTTATTATTTTTTTATTCTTTAAACATTAAACTACAACATATATAAATTGCATATTGCCTAAATATATTTTTGGAACCAAAAAAAAAAATTCAAATTCAAATTCAAATTCAAATATATTTATTGCTTTTAAATTAAAAAGTCATGGTTTCATTTAGCCCCGCTACTCACCATCCAGGTCTGCAGTTTTGTGTTGGGGTATAATAGGAGAAGTATGTGACAAGTTTTCAGCTTGCCTCAAACACCTACCCAAAAATTGGTGCCTGCTCTCGGACCATAATCTGTATTGTTTCACTATGAGTGAGTCTCACGACCTCACGGTAGTTTCATGTTTAAAGAGAGTAATTTTCTTTTACTCTGCTTGCCCATGCCGGGTTGGATTCTTTTTAATTCTACTTAGTATTTTGTAATTTGTATTTTGTATTTTAAATAAAAATACCTGAAATACTGTATTTTGTATTTTATATTTCAAATACTCGACTTAAAAGTATTTTGTATTTCGTATTTTAAATACATGCGAGATAGTATTTTGTAATTTGTATTTTAATTAAAGCAAAGCATGTATTTTGCCCAGCCCTGAATGTAGGTAGCTAAATTAGGTATACTTAACAAGATTAGGCCACTATGAATGTAGAAGTATAACATACAGCGTTTGTAATCGCATAGACTTTGGAGTTTTCAGTACCTACCGCGACCACGAGACTTTACATGTTATTTTATCAGGACCAAGGACGAAGTTTGTTATTTCCTCAACAAAGAAAACCTTCGTCCAAATGAATCAATCCTAATAAATAATCGTACGTCATTAAAATACCCCAAAATTATCTGAACGAGCCCCGTCGGGCAGATTACGCGTGGTCCTTGATAAGGGTCTACGGGAAATTGATTCGCAGTCCTACCCTAGGGTTGCTTGTTGTAAAATTTGTGGACAAAATCGCGGATTGTTGTGAAGTGTGGAGACAACTTTTAGGTCATAATCAGCGTAAGAAACAAAAGTTATCTCTTCTGTGGACTTAACATTCGCGACTCCAAGTCAGCAAACTTAAGATTTATTTAAACCCTTAACTTTTGCCATGTCCACTATTGTCCTCAGGAGAGACGCGAATAATAAAATGTGTATGACCCATTGTTTTCTAGTAAAATAGTCAGTAGTAAGCAAAAATATTTACTTATAATTTTAGCTCTGTGAAAAAAGCTTCATAGCGTGACCTCTTCTTGAACTCTATGGGTGGGTACTAATTCCTAGCAACGTTTTTAGGATCAGGAACGCTTCCTATTGTGTCAGGATGCCCGGAACGGATGTCTACAATTCTCATTGGCTTGCGCATAAATTAAATATAGGTATGTATACCTCCTCATCGTCGGGTATCGAAGATTTGCGTAGCCTAATGTACGAACGGCCTTAATAGCAAGCAGGACAAGCGACACAATGGCGATTTCGGGTATGAAAGGAAATACAAATGAAACATTTCTGTTTCTCTTATAATTAATTCCGTGGTAGGTATAGCTTGTCTAATTTAAAATGACGCGCCCCACCACTGCATTTGACATACAGGATTTGAAATCCTCTATGTCAAATGCGGTGGTGGGACACGTCATTTTAAATTAGACAAGCTCTACATACATACGGAAGGAGAGTAAAATCAATGAGTAATAAAAAAACTAGTTTATATTAGCACTAATGTAACATACCTACGACTAGGCGGACAGATCGACAGGACAAAATTAGGGTTACGTTTTGCCATTTTGACTAAGAAACCCTTAAAAGTCCTGTCACTTCCAAAGTCCTGCTGAAATCCTGATAACCGTGCATAAAATACTGAATTTATCACTAAATATCCGACACCTGGTAACCCTAGTGCAGCTGAAACGCCAAAAGGCTAATCAGCTCAGCCACGCTTCATCAAACGGATCTATTTTACTGGTCTAATGAAAACAGGGAGATGATTTTTGAGTTTCACCCCTACATTGTTACGCTTTTAACCTTAAGTTGTTGAAAGTAAATAATGCCAATAACATAAAATATTACTAGGTACTATCTACTTACTCGTGGTATTTAACCCAAAACATTGTTAACATTATCTCGACGTTTCGGTCACTTTGTATTTTCTATTGGCTAGGTCATAGGTATTCAGTGCTCACCATGGTCAGTGCTGTGTCAATTGGCGCATTATCCACACCATAAAAAAGAAGTTCGATTTTAGTATCAAGCCAGCGATGCCAGATCTACGGATAAATCCGTAGATCTACGGATTTTAGGCTTTGCGCCTAGACCTACGGAAATGCTTGGCTGATCTACAGAATTTCAGACTAGCCTCATTTTTTAAAATTTACCTACTAGTTTCGCTGACAACTAGCAAAAATGAACAAAACGGAACGGAATGAATGGGAAACCGAAGCGTATGAATAGAAAATTTCTTCCTTGTTAAAATAGATTGCCAATTTTTTTTTTAATTTTTGTCGTTTTTCTATTGCTAATTTACTTTAGCCAGACTCTAATCTAATTTTGAATAGCATTTAAAGGTTCAGGTGCAGTCGAATACACCTAATATAAAAAAATCCGTAAATCTACGGATTTTTCTTCAGGTGATTTACCTACGGAATTCTACGGATTTTTTCGCCTGGACCTACGAATTTACATAAAATGGATATGGCAACACTGTATCAAGCGCTATTAAATCAAGCAGTTTAATTGAAACCCGAGGATTCTATTAAATTCCATGGGAATTTTCAATAACATTGTGGTTTTCATTTACGACTTAAGAAAAACACCCCAGTGTGTTAAGGTGCCGGTACAAACAAAGTCAAGATCAAGTTCGGAGTTCGAAAATGTCGCATCAGTTAAGCGATCGAGATACGGGTGATCTTAAATAATTTAAGACTTAAGTTATCTAAACGGGTGATAGATACCTATCCTACACTTCAGTCTATTTGTGATCACGGCAGCTGCAATGTGGCTAAAACCTTCATGAATTTTTAACAATTCTTTACCTAAAGACAAAATAAAAAAAGATCAAATCGTTTATTCTGCAGGGCTCTTTTACATGTCACTTTTTTAAACTACCAGCGTTTGTGGAAAGACCATCATTGTCAAGAAGAATGCGCCGCAAAAAACTTGGCAGATAGTCATTTTTTGAAAAGAAAATAAAGTAAAATAAACAATTACGAAGAAAAAACATAAATAAAGTAAAAATCGCGAAAATTTATAATAATGTGAAGTATATACCTAGCTACCGTCCCTCAGTACGCATTTATTTAAAACTAGCCTTTTAAATTCAAGACTCACATCGCTATATTATGAAAATATAATTTAGTACTGCCTAAAACCGGATTGGTAACCTCCTTAGGATGTCTAATAATTTTACCTGTATACCTAAACTAAGTACAGAATTTAATTACTAAAAGAGAGTCCTTGGATATGTCCAGGTCCTTGTTAGCTATGGCTAACAAGAGTAACCACAATTTTGCTCGAATGTAATCTTTATTCCACACCATCCTGTTCATGTCACATACATTATGTCCCTCAATCTTTCGAGTTATACGTGGGAGATAGGTATATAAATTTGGTTTACGTGCCGCTATCATATTGTCTGGACAGTGCAGAATAAACGCCCTCATAGCACACGAGCTTTTGTCCCGGATAAAAAACATAACCGTGCCCGCCTTGTTCTAATCAATTTGCGTGTACGACAGAGACGGTTGCTCCATTGCTGCCATAAATGCTAGCTAAATGTGCTCATTCCTCTGGTTAATTTACCACTTAAACACCCGGTTTTAACTAACACCACCTCGTTTTGTAAAACACGTAGACACGAATATAATTTATGTAAAATTTTCAGTGTTCGTTTTGAATCTTAATTCCAAAAAATACAAGGAATTTAACTAGTGTTTTAAAATAGAAAATTAAATAATTTATAATAATAAATTTAAAAATATGTCAACCACAATTAACAATTTCTAAAAAAATAACAGGAGCGTTAAATCAAACTAACCGCGGTAAGATAACCCATCCTTCTAAAATAACTGATTCTTAAAAAAAACAGCACTTTTATGAGTTAGCATAATGCAAGTCATAAAAGTCGGTGCCCCTTTTCTCCCATAAAATTGTAAGTCATAATGTATCATTAGTCATAATCAACGTCAGTCAAACAATGATTTATTTCTGAAACGGTATTTTTTTCAGGACTTTTTTAACCCGTCACGCGTCCACCATACTAAAATTAGTAAAATTAATTTTTGTGCGGGATATGTCCTAGAGACTTCAGTAGTAATCATTGGACATTTCCCGCAAAAAAAAGTTAGGGACTAACGTAGTCCCTGGGACGCGTGACGGGTTAAATGCCATTTTATAGAATGCAGTAGGTTAGGTTAGGTTTGTTTTATAACAATTCCGAAAAATAAATTGTTTCACAAATAAATCACTGTATGACTAACGTTGATTATGACTAATGATAAGTACATTATGACTTTAAATTTTATGGGAGTCATTATAGACCCCATAAAAGTTTATGAGTCCAGTTATACAGGGTTATTTGTAATTCACTAGCATCCTTTTAACCCTAAACTCCTACCACTTAAACAAACGTTTTTTGTATTACAGCTTTTGTCATAACTTAATATTTTTGGTGTAATAACGTTTTGAAAATTTGAGATTTCCTCTTATTTTTACGATACTGTGTATTTGTATGGGAAAAAAAGTGCTTCATTTTAAAAAGTCGTAGAACAAAAAACATTTGTTTGAGTGATAGGAATTCAGGGTTAAGAGGATGTCAGTGAATTACAAATAACCCTGTATACATTTCATCTACCTACTTGCAAACTATCTGTAAGCAGCATGAAAGGTTTAAATAAATTCAGCTAGTGTATTTCATAGTATCAGTTCTTATCTTACCTTTCTTTAATCAAGCTACGCTACGCTAATCCTGTGCAACATAAGTTACGATTGCACACAGCTTTTGTCGCAGACACAAATTTCGGACCAATATACGTATGAAAAAGGGACAGATGCCTGCCATTTCTGCTATAGGTAAATGTTTTTGCTTCGTCGTTCAATTTAGGTTCAGCTTCCTATATGGTCCAGTGTGAACGAAAGCTATAACACGTTCCTAATCCACGTATTCCGCTTGCAAAATACAGACTCTTTGCATATGTATGCTTTTTCCATTGCGCCAGACTCGTCTTTTCCGGCAGCTCCATTTCGAATGGCGCAGAGAATTTAATCCTTCAGAAACAGCGGGGGACAATTGACATGAACCCTATGATAGTATGTAAATATTCGTTAAAAAATTGTTATCAACTTTTTGACATACATCACTCTATAAGAACTCAATATCAGTGCAAGGGTCGCAGGGGTCATAGTAAAATGACAACCAATCCACTCGTATGAGTCGTATGCTCTGTATGGTTGCCAATTTATATATTTATTTCAATCAAATTTATTCCTTAAAACAATAATGACATTGTTTGTAATCACATTTCAATAAATGCAAAACACCAGCTGGGTGGATAACTGCAAAAAACATCATACGGGAATTCCGGGTAAATATTATATACCCTATGCCACACTAGCAACTCAGACGAATCTAATGACACCGCACTTTAAAATCCATCGAGCCGTTTAGGCTGCAGGGCGTGGCAAAGAATGATACATACATAAATACATACGCTCGAAAAACATAACATAACCCTCCTTCGGCAGCCGGGTAAAAATACAACATAGATTTCAGAACACGAAACATTTCACAAAATCTTAAATCACCGTGTTCAAGAGCGATATAAGTATCTACTACGTGCCGTTAGAATTGCTTCTTAAGTTTCCGGCTTAAGCGCCGTGAAAAGCCTCTACATAACAAAAGCGCTTAGGTTAGGTACATGATGAATTCAGCTCCGAGGCCCTCATTCGGACCCGACTTACCAAAGCTAAACCCACCCCGTTCCGCCTACTTCACGCTTAAATGACGTTTAAGTAAGTTCTCTCGCTCCTTATTTCAATCTAACTTTTCCTAGAATAACAAAAATTAATCTAATTACTCTCTTTTTTTACACCTCTATATTTTTCTATTTAACACAGATTCGCGATTAAAAATTAAAAGCGTAGGCTTGGATTCAATAAAATTTATTGTGCTACTCCCTTTGGGGGTCTAATAACATTAACGGTCCATAAATACTCCACTTACTAAGATATATATTTGTTTCCGCTACTACTTCCTTATTTGCAGGCGTTTTATACGTGTTTACAGGACAGAACTGGGAAAGTGGGAAATTACTATGTTGAGGTTTTACCAACACTTTATCATATTCATAACATATTAAATTCATCTTTTCCCTTTTATAGCTATTTTTTTCATCATAGGCCGATGATTTAATTACAAAACGCGGATACAAATAAGTATAAGTTATCGTAATAACAAAAGATGTGCCAAACTTACGTAAATGATAAGTATATATTTTTTAAAATACCTATGTTCCTTTTGCTTATTTCTTCTTCACCACAAAATCTTAGGTACGATGGGCTGCAAAAGTGCATGGACATCTCGGGGCGATAATCGCGTGAGCAGTGTTTGACCGTTTGATGTTACATACCCGCGCGCGCGCGCGCTCACGCGATTTTCGCCCCGAGATGTCCATGCACTTTTGCATCCTACCGTACTTATCTGTTGCATATAATGTATTTAGCAGATGTTAATTCATAGAAACTATAATTTCAAATGTTTTGTATGTATATACATATATGTCAAAATAAACGTTTTCACATAATAAAAAAATTTAGTGATAGGCAGTAATGATGACACTCTTACTATAGTCCAGCAAAAAATAATTAATAGCCGAGATAAGAAAATTTAATTACGCTTAAGTAACATTTGTATTCGCAAATAGAATTCTTTTATCAGCATGCCAAGAATTTGAATAAATAAATTGTTGCCGACGCAGCGCTATTAAGGGGTTTTAACTTGGGGTTTACGATCTGGATCGCCTGATAATGGCGGGCTGTAAATTCACTTTCCCTATCTCTTTAATCTTACTTCTTTAATTGTTTAGAAACCTTCGAATATTATCCAAATAAGGAGTTTATTATAGCGATAAAGACATTTTAATCCCCCCGTATTAAAGTACAATGGATCAAATCTGCAACAGTTGGATTTAACTTCGCGTATGTGCAAATAGTCTCCTCTGAATGGGCGCTTTTGCAGGATTTAGCTAATGTATGCTACTGCGAAATAGGCAGTGCTACAATTATATCGGAAATGATGAATAAAACAGGATTTAAACTCGCTAAGTCCTAAGACTTTATTGTTCACACATAAACAGTTAAGTACTATAAGTATAAAAAAATTAATAGTTTAAAAAACACAAGAAAAAACACGTTTTTATAAATGCACGTAAAAACAATAAATAAATTATGGTTCGTTCAAGTTATCTCTATTTCTGGGCTGAAGTGTAAACTATGTGCTTTTAATTATAATAATTGATTGTAAAAGCGTGGGGCGCTGGAACAGGAAAGACGTTCTTGGATGCGTCAACAGAGGCAAAATGTAGAGTTCTAGTTCGTGGACGAGATATCTTTGGTTCCCTTTGGTAACCCTTTGGCGGCATAAACGTTATGCTCTTGTGCAACCTCATGCAGCTTCCGCCAGGAAGTTAGTATTATTATTTGTTAACAAGAACGTCTTTCCTGTTCCAGCGCACTGCTCTACAGTAATACACCAAACGTAACTCTCTGTTTCTATCTTCACCCCCTCACCCCTCAACCCCTCCAATCTCCCAACACCCCAACCCCCAAACATCTGGGATCAAAGTGCTCGTCAAGACGAATCAAACGAGCCCAAACTCGACGGGGTAGTGTCGTTTTATTGTGGAGTGCCTTTGGCCATCTTCCAGCTCCATCATCAGACCCTGGTTACCATCTGGGATCAAAGTGCTCGTCAAGACGAATCAAACGAGATCAAACTCGACGGGGTTGTGTCATTTTATTACAGAGTTCCTATGGCCACCATCCAGCTCCATCATCAGATTAGCTCCATGTTACCATAATATTGCATTGTCATCCAACTTACACATACGTGCAAAATTTCAGCTCAATCGGAAACCGGGAAGTGGGTCAAAATTATGTTCAAAGTTTCCATTACATACTTAGTTACATACAGGTCGACCTAATAATAAAAAGCGTGTTAATGATGAAAAAAAAGAATGCAAGCTTTGTCAAAAAATAACCCTAATGGTAGGTATACGAAAACCGTTTCGCGGGTGTGGTAAAACCTTGTGCAAGATCCATCGGGATCGCTACTATCAACTGACTCGCTAATCTTGCCGCTAAGCGTAGTGCTTACGCTGTGTCTTCTCGGGTAGAGAGTAAGATAGCCGGTGAAATTACTAGCACACAAGGTATTCTTTATGAACACTGTAGGCTAGCAATGCTATTGGCAATTCTTTAGTGTTTTGGGTGTCCACGATTGATGGTACTTATTCATCATCAGGTGACACACTTGCTTGTTTAAAAAGTGTGATTAAAGCTATCACCGATCAGTCTTTCTGTCATACTAAGTCTAAACAGTGATGTGGCGGCGTTGTCTTGCCCTCACCTAATCTACAAGCAAGGTTAATTTGTTACGTAAGTGGCCGACTAAGCTGTCAAACTTAATTCCGCTCGTCTCTCAAGCCCCTCGCGGCTCTTGTTACTTTTGAAAGCCGTGAAATGGGTGCTCCGCTCCTCAGTTATTTTATTAACTACGGACGATGTTCTAAAATTATGTTTAAAAATGTTCGCTATAGTCTGCCCTAGAGACGGGTAGTCGTGAACCAGCGATTGGAGTGCTTGCCGATGTTTTTCATGCTCATGAATAAACAATATCCATCCGTGGCGCTTCGCAACGTTGTTTTGTTTCCGCCTCGTCCGATGATCTATTACACGTAAATGGATTCCGTGGGAGGCAAAATTTGCAATAACTAATCAGTCGTTATTATTCAATCATTTGCAAGGGATTCTTCTGGCATCGATTGCCGATAATAACTGATTTGTTCTGATATTAGCTAGCCATGTCGAATAACACAGAGTACTTTAATAATCGCGTAAGTTGGGAGCAGATAGAGCGCGGAGAAAATCAGACAGATGAGAAAATAATAAGGAACAAAAATCATACGAATTGAAGAACTACGAGGTAGTGAAAATAAACGGATCACTCACGTCTTAAAACGAGTTTAACTCGACATGTTTCGGGCTAATCCGTAGCCCTTCCTCTCGGAGCCGCACGTCACTATGAGTGAGTCTTACGGTAGTCAAAAAGTAAAAACTAGCCAAGTCAAATATTAAGCTTCAATTTAACATAAGTTATGTACTTTGTGTAAATTATTAGATAGTTAAATTTAGGAATTTATATTTATAAATATAAAACACTGTTGGAGTAGAAAAACCAAAGAGATAGAGTGTTATACTTGTTTAGGATGTTATTTGTTCTTACAAATAGATTTCAGTATTACCTGCAGAACTTGGCACCCATTTAGATTTCAATCCTTTTGTCGGTGTAATAAAACGACACAACCCCGTCGATCATTAAAAATAGAATTATTAACATAAACTTATTTCGAAGTCAAACTGATGATTTTATCCTACGCATCTATTTTATACAGAAACAACTAAAAAGCAAAAAATAAAAATTTTAAATAAAAAATAAAACCTCCTTCAAAAAACATCCAAAAACTATGAAATAATAATTGAACCGAACCGACCACAATAAGCATGAAAATATCTTTCTTCTAATCTGTTTGAAGTTGGTGCCTCAGCACTAGCCAGCAGGGGTGTAGAAGCCCTATAGATAGTAGGTAGCTATGTAGGTAAGTTAGATTACTAGGTCCACTCCTGCTGGCTCGAGCTGAGGCACCAACTTCAAACAGATTAGAAGAAAGATATTTTCATGCTTATTGTGGTCGGTTCGGTTCAATTATTATTTCATAGTTTTTTGGATGTTTTTCGAACGAGGTTTTATTTTTTATTTAAAATTTTTTAGTATTGAACTTGGCTAATATTTTTTACATTTATGTTTTTGGTGTGATTTACTCTGTAGGTGCGCCTCCTGAGGTTTCGTAAAGATATAAATAAATAGAACTGTATCAAAAGGCACACGAACGTATAATGAAAGTATAAGAAAAAGATATCAAAAGTATTTACAATAAATGAGGCTCAGAGATTCGGAGTACGTAATGGGTAGGGACACTTAATGAGCTCTGCCTAGGACCGAGCCGCTGCAGGGAATGAGCCGCCGATTGAAGAACGACTGGTCTCCATTTTTTATCAGCCGCGCAGTTCCACGCGCCGGTGTGCAGTTGTTTCATCACTTTTGCCGACACGCGGAACCGACTGCGGCGAGGGGGGTAATGGTTATATCTGGCCGCTACACTACTCCCCCGCCGAGACCATTGCCTGCTATGGTCGATAGTGATCTGGAAATCTTACATATCGCCCACTTCGCGTCGTTCTGACGGTACTCGATTCAGGCTCTGGCATTGATGAGGCTTGCTGGCTGCTGGATGGGCCTTCTATAGTGTCGCTTGTCATGAAAGCTGGCTTCAGGCGGTCGATAGTCACGGTGTTCGGCTTCCCATTTAAGATGATACGAAAGGTCTTGTCACGTCTCTCAAGAACCTTATACGGGCCTGAGTAAGGGGACTCCAGCGATCTCTTCGCGTGCCCTTGTCGAAGAAAGACATACTCGGCCGTGCTCAACTCTTTCGGGATGTAAAAGAGCCTCTTCGTGTGGTGGCTGGCTGGGACTGGGTTGAGTTTTCCAATGTGGTCACGAAGTCTGGCTGCAAAGTCAGTGTAGTCGACCGTAGTGCCCTTCGTAGGCGTGAAAAATTCTCCAGGTAGACGTAGAGGTTCTCCATAGACAAGCTCTGCTGCTGAAGCCTGTATGTCATCTTTCCAGGCGCTGCGGATACCCAGCAGCACTAGAGGCAAAGCTTCAGCCCAGTGCGTGTTGGTGTGGCACATGATTGAGGACTTGAGCTGGCGGTGGATTCTCTCAATAATCCCGTTACAGGCTGGATGGTAGGATGTGGTTGGCCGGTGCTCTGCCCCGAGGATGGATGACAGAGTGTGGAACAGCTCGGACTCGAACTGCCTGCCCCTGTCAGTGGTGATTTTGACAGGACAGCCGAAGCGGGCGACCCAGCCCGCGATGAAGGCTCGCGCGCAGGTCTCCGCTGTGATGTCGGCCATGGGGTAGGCCTCAGGCCAACGGGTGAAGCGATCAATGACCGTCAAGCAGTATCTGTAACCACAAGAAAATGGTAATGGCCCTACTATGTCCATGTGGACATGTGAAAAACGAAGTGATGGTGTATGGAATGATGATATGGGTGATGAAGTATGACGTGAAATTTTGTTTCTCTGGCAATCTGTGCATTCTCTCGCCCAACGGCGGCAATCTCTGCGTATGTCGGGCCAGACAAATCGTTGAGTTACAAGTCTGACAGTTGCTTTGGCACCTGGATGGCTCAAGCCGTGCAATGAGTTGAAAGCTGCACGTCGAAAGGTTTTGGTGAGGTATGGTCTTGAGCTTCCAGTAGAGGTGTCGCAATAAATTTCGAAATTATTTTCAAAAGATTTGATTTTCTTGAGGTTCAATGATGATGAGCCAACTTGAAGAAGCGCTTGCAGTTCAGGATCTTCATCTTGAGCGCGTGCAAGGCTTTCATAGTTGATTGACCCATTTATTTCTTCTACTCTTGAGAGTGCGTCCGCAACAACGTTTTCTTTTCCCGCTACGTACCGTATGTCCGTACTAAACTGTGAGATGAAGTCTAAGTAGCGGAACTGTCTCGGTGAGCATTTGTCTCTAGCGGTGGTGAACGCAAACGTCAGAGGTTTATGATCCGTATAAATAATGAAGGGCCTGGCTTCTACCATGTGACGGAAATGTCTGATGGCGTCATATATAGCCAGTAGCTCCCTGTCGTACGGGCTGTACTTCTTTTGAGCAGGATTCAGTGGTCTTGAAAAGAAAGCTAGTGGTTCCCAGGCTTCCGAAGCTGCGCGCTGTTGTAGTACCGCACCAATTGACACGTCAGAGGCGTCAGTGTGGATTGCGAGCTCTACGTCTGTCCGTGGATGAGCGAGAAGGGTGGCTTGAGAGAGAGCTTCCTTACATGACTCGAAAGCGTGCATCATGTCTTCTGTCATCTCGATCTCTTGCGTTGGCTTCTTCTTCGGACCGGACAGTACGACGTTCAAGGGCGCTTGCAAAGCTGATGCACCTGGTACGAACCGTCTGTAGAAGTTGAACATGCCCAGGAATCGTCTGAGTTCCTTCACATTCTTGGGTACAGGATAATTCTGGATGGCTTGTACCTTGGACTGTAGTGGGCGAATCCCCTCCGCAGACACTTCATGGCCAAGAAAGGTGATTTTCGTTACACCAAACTCACATTTTCCAGTGTTGATGAGGATTCCATATTCTGACAGTCGTCGAAATAGTTGATGTAGATGCTGCTGATGCTCTTCTTCGTTTCGAGAGAAGATTAAAATATCGTCCAGATATCCGTAGCAGAAGTCTAAGCCTCGCAGCGCTTCGTCCATGAAACGTTGGAACGTTTGAGCTGCATTCCGGAGACCAAACGTCATGTATGGGAACTGAAACAGGCCAAACGGTGTAATAATTGCGGTCTTCTTGATGTCATCTGGATAAACGGGGATCTGGTTGTAGGCTTTGACCAGATCAACCTTCGAGAAGATTGTACTCCCAGCGAGCTGCTGCGTAAAATCTTGAATATGTCGGATCGGGTACTTGTCTGGAATCGTACGCGCGTTAAGAGCACGGTAATCGCCACATGGACGCCAGCCGTCATCTTTCTTGGGAACTAGATGAAGCGGAGAAGACCATGGGCTTTCAGACTGACAAGCTGTACCGTTCTGCAGCATAGCCTCGAACTCCTTTTGTGCAATCTTCAAGCGATCCGGAGGAAGGCGTCGGGGCTTACTCGATATCGGTGGGCCAGGAACTGTGCGTATATGATGCACTGTATTATGCTTGGGTACCTTTGGTGTACCTGAAGGTCTGGTAATGTCGGGATACTGGCGCAAGATCTCATGGTACATGGAATCCCCTGACATCACCTTTACTGACGAGATGTCATCAGATGTACTTTGGGTTGGTACGGCAGCGGAAAGAGTAGTGTGGCCATCTATAATGCGTTGTTTTCTGCAATCAATCAAAATATTAAAGAAGGACAGGAAATCAACACCAATAATGGGTTTAGCAACGTCCGCCACAACGAATCTCCATTTAAATTCTCGCCGCAAACCCAAGTCAAGTGTCAGCTGCACCGAACCGTAGGTAGATATAACTGAGCCGTTCGCCGCTGTCAACTCGTAGCTGCTCTTAGGTCGGTTGCCACTCAGTGCCGTGCGCGGGTATACGCACAAATCCGACCCGGTGTCCACTAGGAAGAGAACTTTCGAGGAACGGTCCATTACAAAGAGGCGGCCCGGTTTGGTATGGCAGTCATTAGCCGCTACTTCCGGCTGCCGTCGAAGTTTTCCGACCCAGGGTAGCTGCAAGGCCTGGTACAGCGAGTAGAGTCGTCTCCAAACCTGTAGTGGTACCAGCAGATGGACGGGTCTCTTGGCTTCGACGCAGAACGTGAACGCGCTCGTCGTCCAACTGGAGTTTTGTTCCTGTTGCGAGAATTGAAGCGCGAGCGAGATCTTGAGTGCGGTTGATCATTGAATTGCGCTTTGAGTGCAGCAATTTCGGATGTCAGCTCTGCCATTTGTTTTGCCATGACATCTAAATTTGTAAAACTGTCACTTTTCACGGAACAAATTTGCGGTTCTTGAAGTACGAGACCGTGCACCTTGTCTGCCAAATCAGCGAGTTCATCCAACGTGGAATTCGGTTGCGATGCTACTACGATCTGTAGATTTTTGGGTAGCCGGCTTGTCCATACGGTGCGCAAAAAATCGTCCGTTACCGAATTTCCGGCCAAAGTGCGTAGCTGGCGTAAAAATTGAGATGGTTTTCTGTCGCCCATTTGCTCGTCTTTTAGTAATTGCAGCGATTTCTTTTCTTGCGACAGTGACAGTCTTGAAATAAGCTCGGTTTTCAACTTGACATATCGGCCTTCAGCGGGCGGAGAATTTATGATGTCTTTCACTTCTATCGCGTACTGAGCAATGATATTTTAAGTGTAGATACGTTATATGCTCACATAATGCCCAAAAAATATGCTCCGCACGCGGCGGTAGGCACACACACATACACGTTTCATTTTACTTACATTTCATTACATTGACAGAGACGGTATAAGAGAGATGGCTTCATTAAGACGATATGAAGAAAAAGACAAAGATAGTTTATCACTTGCGCGCAAGTATAAGCAAACGTCACAATCCGACTGATTCCAATTGGTCATAATTAGGACCATTTCGCGGCACACGTTTTGGTGCGTTGGTGGCGTATCTACCTCTTTTTGTATTATAATATCATTGGTACTGAGGTTCTAATTGCGCTATAACGTAATTGAATTTTGTAGAATCTTGCGTTATTCCTGACAGCGAAAATTGTGCTTCCATCTGCGAAAACCATAGCGCAGGCTCTTGCGGCCAAAACGGCGGCGCTCGTACACCGACTTTGAAAACGGCGCCATCGCTGTCACTCGAGCTATTACCCATTGACATTTCAAAATAGGTTTAATATTCTTACTTGAATTTTGCGTTTCTTGTCCAATGCGGGGTCACCAGTGTAGGTGCGCCTCCTGAGGTTTCGTAAAGATATAAATAAATAGAACTGTATCAAAAGGCACACGAACGTATAATGAAAGTATAAGAAAAAGATATCAAAAGTATTTACAATAAATGAGGCTCAGAGATTCGGAGTACGTAATGGGTAGGGACACTTAATGAGCTCTGCCTAGGACCGAGCCGCTGCAGGGAATGAGCCGCCGATTGAAGAACGACTGGTCTCCATTTTTTATCAGCCGCGCAGTTCCACGCGCCGGTGTGCAGTTGTTTCATCACTTTTGCCGACACGCGGAACCGACTGCGGCGAGGGGGGTAATGGTTATATCTGGCCGCTACAACTCTTAAACTACAAATAATTCACAAGCAATCTTAGCCGCTATAATTTTCCTTGTAAATTTAATATATTTACTACCATTCTGATTTTTTTAAATTTTTCCTCCCAACAGTTTAGATTTTAGAGGAGGGGGGGACGGTCGATTTTAATGAAAATTTTCACTTTAAAGTAGTATATTTCGCAAACAGATCACTGAATACAAAAATCATTTTAGCAACCCCCCAATGTTTTTAAAAGACCTATCCAACGCTATCCCACACTATAGGGTTAGTCGAGAAAAAAAAATCACCCCACTTTACGTCTATCGGAGGTACCCTAAAAAAATATATTTTTTTATTTTTTATTTTACCACTTTGTTGGTATGACTGATATGTATATTCATGCCAAATTACAGCTTTATAGTACTAACAGTCTCTGAGCTTAGCCGCGGACGGACAGACAGACAGACAGACAGACATGGCGAAACTATAAGGGTTTTTATAGTTGACTACGGAACCCTAAAAGTTATTAGATACCATCAGTAGGTACCTAAAGTCTAGTATTAATGAACTGAAACAATTACTTTGCTCACCCGCGACCTTATCAATAATCATTCATTGTTAGATTCAGATTCTTATGAAGTGTTACATTATTGCGGCAAGGGGTTGCGTCTGGATGCTCTGGAATGCATGGAAATAATTAGGTACAACACTATGGGGTCTATTATTAATGAACAGGTAAATTTAGTATCTTCTCCTTTACTGCGGCTTGGGTCTAATTTGAACAGTTAGTATTAATAAAATATGCCGTATCAATAAATAATCAAAAATTCAAGTTAGTTTTATATGACCATTAAAGTTACTTTTTGTGGGGTAGTTTGAGAAAATAAAGTGGATACTTGAGAAGTTACAGTGACAAGTTAAAACATTTGTTTTGGTTTGTTAGTTTAACATTTGGTAGCATAACCATAAGAATAAATAATAATTCTTATAACGTACGGTTGTGGTACTCTGAAAATGAGCTCTGGTTGGGTTCGCAACGCGTCAGTGTAGCTTGGTGGTGGTGATGGTTGGATTTATGTGATTTGTGTGTGTTCGTACAGTGTGGAGGTGGAGGAACTGCATGAACACTCATTTCTTGCATAATCGTAACTATCGTAAGGTCGCGGGTGAGCAAAGTAATTGTTTCAGTTCATTAATATGGACCTCCGCAAAGTAACGCCTGATTCAATAAATTAAGTCTGGTATTCATTCAAAATGTTTAAAAAGTTTTTTTTTATCTTTCAGAGGTAAATTAGGAATACCTAAACGATCGTAATGATGGAGACTTCGTTATAGCAATCAAGTGTCTATGGTGTCAGTTAAATAAAGAATTTATGTTATCTTACGCCAGAAAAATTTATATAAATACTTAGCCACATACATTTTTCACAAAATTTTCCATTTTTCACAGAACCTAAGGCATTATTCAAATCCAGCTGGAGATACGTTCGGTTGGTTCCGACAATGTAATCGTGCTATATTCAGGATATATTATGAATTTAACACCAGCTTACATGTCGTTCTTAACCTATACTTGCTAAAAACAATCAAAATTCGCGAATTGCGACTAAGTTGCGGCTCTATTAACGCTGCTGTAATATAGACGTGTCATATTTTAACACAGTTCAGTCTCATACTGGGTGACCTTAGCCTCTGGACGAATACTAATACTACTGGGCCCAATTGCATAACAAAGTACAACTTATATTACAAGCGGAACTCCCTTTCTAGTTAATATAACTGAAGCGAGAGTTCCGCTTGTAATATTAGTTGTACTTTGTTATGCAATTGGGCCCTGGTTTAGCAACAGATATTTAAAACCAAACTGCAAAGTATCATAACAATCAGTCCAATATTTACCGAAAAACTAACGGTTTTCAATGTATCACTTTGGAGGAGCCTGTTTATTTGGATCATATGATTTCATAGAATTTTTTTTGTTTTCTTGTCTAATTAAGCAAATAACTATTTTACGATATTGCTAAGTATCAGTCTTATCCATGGTTTCATTATTTGTCCAGAGGCTAAGGTCACCTTGTATATGCTCGTATCAAAAACTTAAAGCAACTATGACTTAATAAGCGATATTTAGTAACTGCAAATTCCCTATGGTATTATCTCCATAAAGATTGGAAGTAAGTGGCGATATTTTTTATCGAGTTGGTATAAAAACGAACGAAAGGCCATTTCCATAAGTTATGTTCGCACCCGCGGGCACCTATGAGCCACCTTCGTGATTATTGGTAACTTCGTCGATTTCCCCCATAAAGTCAAATTTACAGTTCAGAAATGTTTTATTTGGTTTGTTACTTTAACATTTGGTAGCATAGCATACGGTTGTGGTAACTCTGAAGATGAGCTCTGGTTGAGTTCGAAACGCGTCAGTGTAGCTTGGTGGTGGTGATGGTTGGGTTTATGTGATTTGTGTGTGTTCGTACAGTGTGGAGGTGGAGGAATTGCATGAACACGCATTTCTTGCATAAACGTAACTATTGTAAGGTCGCGGGTGAGCAAAGTAATTGTAATCATAATCATTTAATCATAATAATCATAATCATAATCATTTATTTGTCAAACATAGGTACAAATATAGATGGTAAACTTAAAATTAGAACCTTGTATGTTTTGCCACATGGCGTACAAAAATATCATAGGTTTTCTAAATAACATTATTAGCAATTTTATCAATTATGCAGCGATAAATATTATATGTATGTAGGTACTATGTAGTCCAGTCAAAATAAAATAATCAAACAAATTCATATAAAAATGTCAAAAAAAAGAACACTAAAAATAAAATGAAATTAAAAATTTGTAAAAAAAAAATAATAATTAGGTAATTAAAAAAAAAACAATAAAACATTAATAATTATAAATTGTTATCACTTGAAAAATCATTGATTGTATAATAACATTTTTCTATAAGTAACAATGACAGTCTTTTTTTAAATTGCGCCAATGTCATTTCTTTAAAAGAATCTGGAATTTTATTAAATATTTGAGGAGCCATTCCTAAGACACTTTTGCGCACCAATGCTGTTTTACAAATTTTACTACACAATGTATATTGATACTGAGAACGAACAGGGAGCCGGCGTGCCTCCATCAGTTTATTGAACAGACCAGGATGAGAATGAACAAAAATAGCTACCTCCAAAATGTAAAGCGACGGAAAGGTTAAAATTTTATATTTTTTAAAAAAAGGAACACAACTGTCAGTCACTTTAAGACTATACATAGCCCTTATGCACCTTTTTTGAGCTTTAAACACTGCTTCTCTACAAGTCGAATTTCCCCAAAATATTATTCCGTACCTTAGTATTGATGCTACAAGTCCGTGATAAGCGGTTGTTTTAGTTCATTAATGTTTTATTACTCCATTTTTGCAACGCTCAAAAATTTTATTATATTTCTAGCGTCTTAGATAAACATTTAAATAAAAAAATATAAACATTTATTGAAACTAAGAATACAAATAAGTATTAGGAAAAAATAACAATGGATAAAACTTAAATTTAACTTAATAAAAAAATAGATACCCAACTAAATAATTTCATTGCGCATAGCAGAAGCATAAGTTTTGTCTAAAAATCATTATTAATACAAGCTGTAGTTGCAGTCTTGTAGCGTCACCCAATCTGTATATTAAATTTCGAGTCAACCCGATTGAATTCGACTTTCAGGATTTGATCCAAACTTACACAATAAAGTAGGTACCTAGTTAAATAAAATCTTAAATAAATATAGTTACCATCGTCAGTTTATATATTTTTCAAGAAAGTTATTAAACGCGCTTCTATGTTATTTCCCAATAGCTAAGATGAAAATTTATTCCAAGAGTTCGTTATTGCAGCTCTATACATTCATCGAGTTGAAATCCTATTATGTTCAGACGGTATTAAAGTAATATCCTAGACAGGGTTATGCAAAGCCAACCAGCAAATGAAAAAGATTGTAGTGGGTGCTATTGAACGTAGAACGGTTAGAATTTAGTTAAATTATGAGCTCAATATCTATTATATCTAATGAACGTCTGACATCTATTCAGTCTTACCAACTCAAAAGAATAGAAAATATATTTATTTTACTAGCACAGCAAAGCCATTTAAATCGTGAGCCAATTACAACTTTTACATTATAATATAGCATTAATTGTATTAGATATTGGAATTTTCATTGTTGATGTCGGTATTGACAATTACGACGTAAAAGTTCCTTAAAGCGTTGTTATTCGACTCGTCCGATCGTAACTAATTATATTTAGTTCGGTTTTATTTTATTACTCAAAGAGTCTTCGTGGAAGGTCAAGTGGCTTTGAAAGAGGAGTTAACTGCATAGTTGTTTTAACTCGGGCACGGTTCA
Organism: Archips xylosteana; assembly: GCA_947563465.1. Lineage (NCBI taxonomy): Eukaryota > Metazoa > Arthropoda > Insecta > Lepidoptera > Tortricidae > Archips > Archips xylosteana. The sequence goes on along the minus strand of OX387358.1, from coordinate 10,442,926 downwards.
CCCTGCTCTTGTTTTTCTGCCACTGTTTGCTTTGATCCATAAACCTTTGAATTTTATTGGCACTTTGTTATTTTATACTTTTCCCATCCTTCTCCCTGTACCAATAAACAACTTCTCGAAGGTAAATAACAACAATTTACATACGCAATTTTTTGGACAGACCGAAAATAGTACTCCAACAAATACATTCAGCAAAAAACATGCCAAGTCTAGATTGAGATGATTTGTCTATGAAAAGTAGTGACATTTCATAAACAGCCAAGCTTAAAAGGTGAATGTAAGAAAACGAGTCATTTTGGCTAAAATATGTCCTTTTGTAGGATTCCATTAGTTAGTTAGTGTAACTACAACTAATGCGCAAGTTTATCTTATTGAAAAAGTTTAACTAATTATTACCCTAACTTTTTTGCGTTAATTATTTGTCAGACCTATCAAAGTTGTGGACGCTATGCGGCGCTGTCGTCGTGCACCCAGCCGATAGTAAACAAATACGTAAGTGAGTTAAGAATAAGGGAAATCACTTTACTATCGATATCAGAGCTTATAAGCATGTATGTTCAGAGCCGGGAAGGAATGAAGGAACAGACATGACCTATTATGAGTCATGCATGTATGTAATGAAGTCAGACCTGAAGATCCGATTTCTTTTAAATTACTTATAGTAAGTATTGTAATAAAATAAAGTTTATTTTTTTTCTTTTTATAATCGAGCAACGAATTTGTCTCTCGTGATATCGAAGCAGCCAGCTGCTTTTTTAGGGTTCCGTAGTCAACTAGGAACACTTATAGTTTCGCCATGTCTGTCTGTCTGTCCGTCCGCGGCTAAGCTTAGAGAATGTTAGTACTACAAAGCTGTAATTTGGCATGAATATACATATCAATTATGCCAACAAAGTGGTAAAATAAAAAATAAAAAAATATTTTTTTTTAGGTTACCTCCCATAGACGTAAAGTGGGGGTGAATTTTTTTTTCTCGACTAACCCTATAGTGTGGGATATCGTTGGATAGGTCTTGTAAAACCATTGGGGGGTTGCTAACATGATTTTTGTATTCAGTGATTTGTTTGCGAAATATTCAACTTTAAAGTGAAAATTTTCATTAAAATCGGCCGCCTCCCCCCTCTAAAATCTAAACTGTTGAGAGGAAAAATTTGAAAAAATCAGAATGGTAGTATATATATTAAATTTACAAGGAAAATTATAGCGGTTAAGATTGCTTGGGAATTATTTGTAGTTTAAGAGTAAATAGTAGCCTAAGGCGGCCCCTACACCTACAATAACATTGTACAATACTTTTTATTGTACAATAAGATTGAAAGGCGCTCTGAATCCAAACGAGCAATTATATTGCACAATAATACGAACTGCACAATGTTTTCGAGTTCAGTCGGATACAGTGTTACCAACCCTACTGTTTTAACAGTAGATTTGCTGTTTTCACATCAATGCCCCTGTTTTCTGTTTTTCCTAATTTTTACTGTTTTTCAATTACCGTTCAGCGCCATCGACTTATACTAATTTACTAAAAATATGTATGATTATAAAAATGTATATGAGTCTGAAAATACTGAAGGCGAAGCAATTGAGGATGAAAAAAGAAAATTTTGCTTTGATTTTTGATTTTTATTTTGTTGTAATCAATATTATAATATAACAATGTATATGAGTCCTAGTAACTAATAAAAGTAGGTAATCGTTTTAATTAAGTATATGACGAAAGCATGAAATCTGCCTTTTTTCACTTTATCTACTGTTTTCTCCTGTTTTTTATTGGTGAGCTGCTGGTTTTTAGTTTTTGGGAGTTGGCAACACTGGTCCGGTACTAAAATATTGCACAATACTGACCCTACACGATGCAATGGAAAAATATTGTGCAATAAAAATTAAACTCGCTCAAACTTTCGGTCTATCTTTGCGCAATCTTCAATATTAACCCTAAACGGTCAATAATATTGCACAATTCGCAATATTGCGCAATATAATTGACCGTTTAGGGGCCGCCTAAGGTATAAAACATACCGTCACTACTTTGAAAAAAGCTCGTATCTCAAATCAGCATGTAAACAAAACTGAACCTTGATACGCGCGTAATAAAGTTCACTTAGCCAGATTATCGATTGTGAAATACGAGCTTTTTTCAAAGTATTGACGATACCTAAACTTGGAAGATTCCGTACACATACGAAATCCTTAGAAAAATATTACTTGATTTTTTCGCAATGGCTACGGAACCCTATCTTGGGCGTGTCCGACACGCTCTTGGCCGATTTTTATTTCCTATTGAGATGTGGTATCCGAAAAGTCAACAAAATTCCGGATTCGTAGAAATTTTTGATAAGACAAGATCGTTGCTCGATCCCATACAGAATCACTTCGATGTCCATTTGAGCGTCAGTTTGTTACCACTATTTATTGGGAACGGGTAATGGTTTGGTACAATTATGAACTAGAAATAATTATTAAGCAGGTACTAAGTCCTATGGTTTTTTGCAACTGCGTATAAAAAAATCCCTTTGAATATGTATTTTCATACTAAACTTTTCGTTGAAATAGGATAACGAAATTTGGCATGAAGTAGGTAAGGTCTCAAAACACCGCAATTATTTTAGCCGTTTTATTTTTAATAATGAAAGTACATGGCGTTATTTTAAATAAATACCATGTTATATTTAATAAAAAAAGTCCCCGCAAAGTTACCGCATGGCAAAATTTAATTTTAAATTTCGAATAAAGGATTTGGGGCTAGATAAAATCGCATAACATAACCTTAATCTGTCATTTACTTACGTATTTCAAGGATAGGGATATAATAAAAAAAGTTATCCTTTAAAAATTTATTGGTTTTGTTAGTTTCCAATACAAATAGCTTGGTAAGTCAAATTTTAATTTTGGTATTGAAATCATTTGCCAATTGAGATTCTGATTATGTATACATCTGTAAATGTTCAATGTTAAATCAGAATGTGACTTTGATAGCAGATATGACAAACGCGACTAGCAGCATGTTGAGGCTAGTGAGGGCATCGGCGCTGTTGCACTGGTCACTGTGGCAGATTCGGCAAGACTTGTACCTCAGAGGTACTCCCGGAAAATCAGTGTCTGTACACGAGTTACCGCAATCTCGCACCGTGATTAATTCGTCTGCGGGGAAACAAATTCATTACACAAACCACAGCAAAACAAGCACAATTAAACAAAACATTACTTTAGCTTGGAATAAAACATAGGCAAGGTCTTTAAATAAGGAGGCTTGCACAGAGACATATTTCAGTTATTTTTCTTTTTTTTAGATATTCCGTAGGTTTTTGGTGTCGACTAAATTTTTTTACAACTTTTTTATTTATTGCTTTTTATTGTAACTAAATAAGTAACAATGGCGTAATATGCACGTAACCCGTGATATACTAGTTATTGAGCAGTTCCTTTGTTGGCTGTCTATGGTCTTTCACAGTACAGTTCCACTTCACCAAAGGTAATTTCCAAAAGCAAGTGTATGAGTTATTACAAAATATACCCAAAGCACTATTGATGTACCTATCATATTTGAAGAGTTCCCTCGATTTCTACAGGCTTCCATCATTAGATCCTGTTATGATCACAATGGGATCTAATTGAAATTATAACATTTCCAACATTATTATTTCAAATCGCTAGTAACAAAAGAAAACAACTAAATTGAGAACCTCCTCATATTTTTGAAGTCATCTAAAAAGTAAATCTTAAGACTATAGCAAACTTACTTTTGGCTTTGAAAGTTTTAGTGATGCATGCGTCATCTTCTTTTTTGCAATATTTGACGGTGGTGGTCTGGTTTGGGTTCCAGCAAGTTGGGTCGTTAGTAGTGGTGCAAGCGAAGCACACTCTACGATTGTTTAATAATAACACTTTGGAGTCCGCTAGCTTTGAAATGCCTTCACCCTGAGCAGGATTAGGTTGAATCTGTAGTTGTTGTTCATTAGCATCCAATTTTCGGGTTCGAAACTTACGCCTTCCCGTTTCTTCATTTGATTTGGAGGGTTCATATGCATATCTGTTTTCTACTGGCTTATTTTCGTTCAATTCATTATTAGATCTTCTTGTATTGCCTTCATTTTCTTCTTCATCATCATCATTATCATCATCATCTACTTCTTTTTCCTTTTGAGCACATTTAGATAGGAGTTCTAATACTTGCTTTTGTACTTTATTAGAACCATGTTTGCTGTCTGCATTCAAAGTAGTTTGTTCATTATAGTTTTCTGCGTTATTCCCTTTTTTTTCAATATTTTGACACAACTCGTTTTCATTGTCAAGTGGATCATCAACATCGCCTTTTTTAAAAATGAGAGGAACGTCATTTTCTTCCGAATCTATGTATGTGTCTTTTTGCACTAGTGCGTTAGGGTCCTGTTGGACGGTTTCTGTATATTCATTTAAGAGTTGGGGAGTTCCTATTTCTGAACGGTCTTCAGCGTTGTCTGAACGTTTCTGGTTAAGAGGGTGGACGGACTCGGAGTATAATTTTTGCAACAAACTTGCGTCAGGAGATAATATGTCGGAATTTTCGACATTATTACTCCTTCGGCACGGTTTTGGGCTTGAACTATTCGCAGGTCCTGCAGAAACTGCTTGTCTCGGTTCATCAACAGAAGACAACGATTGACTTCGAGGTGACTGGTTCTGCAACTGTCCTGAAACTGAGTTTTAAAAATAGTTATTGGATGATTTTGTCTAGTAGGTATACAAAGACAAAAGTCACAAGAATAGAAACAGTAATAGAAACCTGTTGCTAGTAAAAAATAAAGAAAAACTGAATATTTAAGCATTATTTAAACAATTAAAACTTAAAAGGACCACTCTCGTCAAAATCTCGACGGTTAATAAACTAGAATCACATATGAAAGGCCTAAAATATTGTTTTGCACGAAGTTTAGTTCGGATTTTATAGCTGGAAGCTGTAAGCGAATAGCCGCCTATTGTGGGAGTGCATCGGGTGGAAAGGTATTTCGTGAAACAATGGATACTGCATGGAAATGATTTTCATTGTACCGAACTATCGCGTTTTAAACGTCTCATAGGATTCGAAGCAAAAATGCGCATCAATAGGCTTTAACTATCTCAAAAACAATAGTGTTCGGCATCAATACTAGGAAATTCCTTTAGTTTAATCAGTTATATCTGCCTACATAGGTAGATACTCTAATGAAAACTTTATAATAGAAATATTTTCACCCAAAAAGCCCGTGCTATGGAGTTAAGCATTACTAATAAAATAAATTACCGCTGTAAATAAAACAGGTACAGTTAGTAGACACCTAATGTCCATAACTTTGGTAGCTTCCCATAAAGTAATAAATTTCTAAATTATCTAACTAGGCTGAGATTAATTTTGAGAGGCTTTTCATTAATTTTCTAGGGATCTGGTCCCTTTTGCCTTTAAAATCGATATTGGAGACAGAAGAAGAGAAATTAATGCCATTTGTCTGCGCCGTTTTGCCTTAGAGACGTTATTAGGAGCTGGAAGATTACTAGGTACCCAAATTTGGAATATTTATTTAGGCGTATACTTTGAGTATCCAACTAAAGACGTACACGAAGGTTATATTTCTGTTATGTATTTTATTTTAATTGTTTTAAGACTTTTTTATCTACTAGATATCTTGTTATAAGCATCATATATCATGTTGCTTTAGTGGACATGACTTGATAATTAATATGAAATCTCTCTTTCCAACATGCATGTGCGTGAGTAGGCACCGTAGAGCAAATAAATGACTAACTACTGACTATAAAATGTCGCACTGAAAATCTGCGACGTTATTAAATCTTGTCAAAAAGCATCTTTTCCATGATTTTTTGCCGTAAAAAGTCGGGAAAGACAATTTTTTTGTGAAACAATAGTACATTGTTGTAGAGGCTGGAAAGTAAGCAATAGATGGACGAGTTTGTTTGAGGGCCGACGCGTAGCGGAGGCCCTCGAAAGTACGAGTCCATCTATTGCACTTTTGGCCGAGACTAAACATTGTGCTTTTCACGACTAATGCGAGGAAATAAAAAACGTTTCTTCTAATAAAAATAAATATTTAATTAAAGTTTATGTTAATGTTTGCATGGGGGCAGTTGTTAAAACTCATTGTGATGTTTTTCCCTGGAAAGCTGATTTTAGTGTTCTGCGTCATTTTAGTCGGTCGGGAACTTAATCAAACATAGTTAGAGTTAATGTGAGCGGCCGTTGCGGCCGCTACGGCCGCTCACATAACTCGAACTATGTTTGATTTAGTCGCCGTCACGACGCGTCGCCGGTCGCCTTACCGGCCTAGTGGCCAGTATCAAAAACCACATAATTAAAAAATAAAAACCTTAACCTTGCAGCGCTTAAAAAGTTTAATGCTGTGGCGTTTTTCATACTTAAAAAAATTAAAGCATTTTGTGCATATTATGCGTTTAAGGAAAAAAAACACCTCATTAAAGTCATGAATGACGCATTCGCATTGGTCAATTGAATTTCACATGCAGCAGACGATTACTTTTGATTGGTCGTTTCAGCACACCAGGAATGAAATTCAGAAATTATCTTTGAAAAAGTCGTATCGTATTATGAAATACATATACTGATACGACCTGTTTTCGATTAGTGTAACATTGTTGTCGTGTTTGCGCGCCATAAATGAATCAGCTGTTAAATGTACATATATAGGCAGTTTTGTGTACTGGATTTAGGTTATCTATGGCCACATTTTCGAGCAGTGTCGTGAAAATACACATTACCTCACATTACGCGCATGACGGGTCGGAGCATGAAAATGTTGTACTGTTGCGAGTTTCGATAGCTTGTTGACGACAGCTGAGCGGCTTGGTTCGATGGGCAATTTTTTTGCTATCCATCCAATAAAATATTTTATTATGGCCGGATAAACATTTAACAAATCTTTAACTTAACATTTCATTCCAATACATATAAAGTATTAAGTAAGTATATTAATTTCAGGTCACTTGTATTTAATAATATCATACTAGATGTCCGGACCGGAAGACGTAGTGTAGGTAGGCCCCCAACAAGATGCAGCGACGACCTGGTTAAGGTTGGATGTAGATGGCGCGGGGCCGATCTGTTTGGCGAGTCTTGGGGAAGGCCTATATTCAGCAGTGGACTTCTTTTGGCTGAATATTATGATGTCGCCTACGGCTTCGTCTACGAAGAATTTGTTTATCGTTATAAAAAGTATCCTATATTTTAATACAGGTTATAAAATATCTTTTCTCAAACATGCTATGTAATGTTTACGTTGTGTTCCTTAAAACAGGCTTCAAAATACACTGTTGCAGGCCTAGGCCGGCAAAGCGATCGTCTATTGTTTCATGTCACACAGCACCATGATGTTTATAGGTCTATGGCATCATAGCATTCAGCCATTTAAAAAAAAACTAGAAGCAATATTTGCGTTTTGGTTCATTATGACATTCTGCCTAACGCTTATTTAATAAGGTAGGTAAGGTAAGATGGTGATGGTGATGGTAATGGTGTTGCCTAGAAAATATTTCACCATCAACATCATCATCACCATCATCATCATCATCACCATCATCATCATCATCATTACCATCATCATCGTCATCATCATCATCACCATCATCATCATCATTCATCACCATCATCATCGTCATCATCACCATCATCACCAATCACCATCATCATCATCATCACCATCATCACCAATCATCATCATCACCAATCACCATCATCATCATCACCACCATCATCATCACCATCATCATTATCATCATCACCATCATCATCCTCATCATCACCATCATCATTATCATCATCACCATCATCATCACCATCACCACCATCATCATCATCATCACCATCATAATCATCACCATCACCACCACCATCATCATCACCACCATCATCATCATCATCATCATCACCACCATCATCATCACCATCATCATCATCACCATCATCATGCATCATCACCATCATCATCACCACCACCATCATCATCATCATCAGCATCATAATCATCACCATCACCACCATCATCATCATCACCATCATCATCATCACCACCATCATCATCATCAGCATCACCACCATCATCATCATCATCACCATCATCATCATCATCATCATCATGCATCATCATCATCATCACCATCATCACTATCATCACCATCATAATCATCACCATCATCACCATCACCATCACCACCATCATCATCATCACCACCATCATCATCATCATCATCATCATCACCATCACCATCATGATGACGACGACGATGATGATGATGATGATGGTGATGGTGCATGTTTGAGAAAAGCACTATACAAGCCTCGGCCGGAACAGGGGTTGCTGGCCTCGTATCATGCCGGCCTCGTGTACCACTCGGCCGTCAACTTAGATACTCGGCCGGGACGGCCGGCAACCCCTTAAGTCCCGGCCTCTGCAGTAATGTACTATTGTGCTAAATTTCATCAGAATCCTTCCAATCGTTTTAGCGTGAAATCAAGAGTAACAAACTTCCATACGTACATTTATACAAACTTTAGTGTTTACCTCTACAATATTAATAAAATTCTTTTGAGTCTTAAAATAAACTTAAATAATCTATTAATTTATGCGTTGCAACGCAAGCGTTGAGTCGTTTGCGAAGTAGTATTAAATAAATAAAAAAAATTATGTTGAACTTCTTTGGCCCGTTTCACTGATGTTATTAACTGAATGTGAATACTAACAAAGCGAGCGTCCATTTTGTTATTAACTGTTGTTATTAAAAGTAGCCTAAGGTAACGGCGCCTGTTAACGCGGGTATCAAAATCGACGACTATCACCGTGGTATTTTAAAGTTAAACCGATCGATATACTAAATACGAATTTTCTGTGAATGAAGCTCATTTAATTGACTAACAAACTTATTAGCGCTTGTATGTGTGAATAAAACAAAGAGCTCGCAATTCATCGATTTCCACGACGGCACCTCAAAAAGAGGTCTTGCTATACAAACGTGTGACGCCACATGTAAGTTAACTCGAATCTTATTTAGTATTTTACGTATTAGTTACGGCAATTGAATGAATGTTATGATTTTTAAACGATTGTTTACAGATTTCTGCACCACTTTTGAATACTCTTTTTATATTTTTCATCCTGGAAATAAGTTTAAAATTGAAAATAAAATACAGCGGTGATAGGCGTCGTTATTTTATGTGGATTCTAATATCGTGGTTGGTTGGTTGGTTGGTTGGTTTTTTGGTTCTTTATGCTTTATTTTTGGTATATGTGATCTGTTATATACTTTCTTACAGTTGTTCCAATCTTGATCTATTTACACTATTAAAGAACTATTTCCGTGGTTTGGAAAGAATTCAACAAACCCTTATTTTTTAACAAAAACTTCAGTATTGAATTTGTAGTTTCTATAGAAACCGTTATTTTGTCAAGTTGTTTAAATATTGAGATAAAATCATATTTATACTTATCAGTTATATAATTTTGGTTTTATACCAAGTTGATAACTAGTATTTTTGGTTTGTGATTAAAATTCAACTGTATCTTATTGTTTTTATGGGTCGGAATTAGATTTTATAACACTGCAAATTAAGCCTATTACCGATGGTACGACCACGTAACCCTCGGTAATAGAATGTATGGGAATCTATTACCGACCCATTAAATTTTTGTTTGGGTCGGTGATAGTTTCTTAAGGAAGTATCTATTACCGCGTGACATTTTAGTCTTGTATTAAAATAAATCACATTTAGGGTACCGTAAGTGCAGATTTTTTCTGATAAAGTTCAGACTTTTACTCATCAGTCAGAAATACTAAGTAATTTATAAGTAATTTAATTATTTGCAATATTGTGAGAAATTACAAAAGAAAATATATAATCATGTAAGACATATTTTGACGTTTTATTTCTAGTTTTCCTTAAAAAAATATGTACAAAAACAGTATAAAGAACCAAAAGTCATTATTTTTTATTTACCTCGGTGTTAGGTTCCAAATTATGAGTCGGGTTCCTATTACTGATGGTAAAAAGTTGTTACTTTTTATACACTCGGTAATGGAAGCTCAATTCGCGGTAATAGAATCATAACCTGTCCATTGCCACGGTAATAGAAGACTTGGGAATTTTGGTTTCAATAATTATTTTATCAAATAATTAATAGTAAAATGAGCCCAGAAAGTTACGACAGCGAAAGTTCAATAAACAATCTTAAATAAAAAAAATATTCTCGGTCGTATAAAAACTTTGACACCCTTATTTTTTTGGATTAATTTCAAAACTCCCTTAAGTACTACGGTAATAGGCGCCGTTACCTTATGTCTTTTTCCAAACGTCCAGCTATCTACATACCAAATTAAGCCTTTTAAGCGTGAAGGAATAAAAGCACACACACTAACTACACTAAACACTAAAACTTTCGCATTTATAATATTAGTAGGACTACTAGGAAGTTATCACCCGCTTTTTGCGATTATTTTTGCAGAACGCTGCTAAATGTATCATACAGACACATTCTGGCTCGTGTTCTATGTGCTATTGAATTAAATATTGAAGCTAACGACCAGCCTCCCGTGATCTACGCCGTGAGGCAGGCTATTTCACTTAGATACTCTCTAAGGATAATTCTCAGAAAGCGTAATTAAATTTTATAAATATCACTGATATGCCGTGGTGGCCTAGTAGTTTGATGGCCTCTCAAGCAGAGGGCTGTGGGTTCGAACCCGGGCTCGCACCTCTGAGTTTTTCGGAATTTATGTGCGAAATTACATTTGAAATTTTCTATGAGCTTTACGGTGAGACAAAACTTCGACAACAGAAGGTGAAATTTATTTAAATACAGATTATAACTTAATATGACTCTATGACGACAAAAAATATTATTGTCAATAAAAAAATTACGTTGAAATGCTTCCTTAATTTTAATAAAACGAAAGAGAAAACAACACATAAAACAGTTTGGCTGAAGGTTTACTGATATGACAGCCTACTTGGATTGACCTGATTTTTAACAGTGAAGAAGTTTTCTTTTGGTATTTTTTGGATGAATCGTTTCACACACGGACTCCTGTAAAGTTGCACCGGTCGTAATTGGACAAGCGTTGACATGACAAGCCAGGACACGGGCCGACCGTGGGTTAACGAAGCTTCCCAAATTCACCTCTTTTTGTCCACTAATTGAAGGAGGAGAACGGAAAAATGAGCGCTATTTATCTTTGTACAAATCGGTACGGCGGGGGTTTGGTTTACCTGATCGCAGCGCAAATGCAAAACTAAGTACATAGATAATGAGAACTATAAAAATATAGGTATGTGGAATGTAGACCTTGATTATTATTCTATTTATAAACTTCTTTTTATGAACGGATGAGCAACAGCTGATACCATTTTATAAATCTGTGGTAGAGTCAGATTAGAAATTTTGATAATTTGACATGACGACAATATAAATTTTGAACTCCATTGTGACTAAAAATTGTGCTTAATTTCATTATAGAAAGTGGGTAATTGCAGTGCCTACGTCAGGTTGTCGGCACTTTTATAATGAGCGGAGTGACATGAAGAGGCACTCCGCGACGCCCGGCCTAATGAAAAATAAACACGCCTCTTTAAAGAGCTGCGAGTAGGTATAATTGGATGATGTAAAATTTTGCGTATCGAAAGCTACAAGTGCTTTGATTCGCTCGTACGGTATGTTTTCAACAGATTTACAATATTGTAGTGATTACACTGGCAAGTACAGATAAAAAAAAGCTTAATTCGTGTGAATGTAGTATTTTTTAGGTTCCCTAGTTGCCAGTCACTACTTATAAGTTAGTCAACCTAAACTCGTGAAATTGTAAACTCTGCTTGGCTGTTATAGTTTTCCTTTTAACGTTATGTACTTCGCAAACTGATACCTGAATCAAAAAAATATTTTTCCTCACACATAGTAATTTTAACAAGTACCTACCTATCTAAAGCATCTGTCACTTTGGGATAAACTAAAAAAAAATTCTCGTTGGGTTAGGATTTAGAGTTAATGAGCTAAGCCGCCGTAAGCCGCGGATAGACTGACATGGTGAAACTTCCTTTCTTTGAGGTTCCATTATGTTATGACTGTGGGGCCCTCAAAGGAACCGACGAAGTCTACATTTAAGAGCATCCAAACCGTTTTGACTTTATTTTAACTAACTAAGTAGGTATATAATATACAATACAATATAATTACTCTTTATTGTACACCAGGAATAATAAGCAATACAGAAAACAGGTACACAGAGAGAAAGTTACAAGGTAAGAAATAGGAGGCCTTGTCGCTTAAGAGCGATCTCTTCCAGGCAACCCTTAGCAGGCAACAGGCTTGCCTTAACAGGCAATATACATATAGAGTCTTCGGCTTTTACTAGATCTAGAGCTTTTTAAAAGGTATTTTTTCAAAAAGTAAATAAGTAGGTACCTAGTTATCTGTCTGCCGCGAACCCAATAGAATTACAGCACTGAAATAGCTTCAGTGCTTGTATTTTGTATCTTGGCTATGTGCTTGAATTATTAAGAATTCGTGTGAAATCTTTATTTCAGAAGACGCCGTAGATACATCAGGTGGAGTTATTTCACGCAAGAGACAGGCTTACCGGAGCGAAATGTGATAACACGTTTACCGACAGCTGCAGGCCTTAACTGTATTAACGTTACGACATTACATTCACACCTTTATCAAGTTACGTGCGTTAAATGATGTTAGAAACCTTAATTGTGTTCTAAGGTAGCTTACGGGGCAACTTTGGCCTAAGTCACTTACGATATCCATAAACAAACAATAAGTACCGCCCTCGGAAGGTCAACTTTATAGTCACAAAATAGAGTCATAAACATGGTTATGTATTTCAGCTTTTAAATGAGATACTCGTGGTTAATAGCAATGCTTAAATGTTTTGGCATTTTGCCTAACTTGGTGTTACCAGCGGGTAAATTACCATAGATAACTATGTGCGAACTAATGATTCTTAATTAAAGTTAAAGTCAATTAAGTAGGTAGTTAAAACAGAAAATAATTTAGAATTACAAGAACCTGATTAGTAGAAATATAATTGAATAGATCTGTAGGTACAATAAAGGTGTTTAACTAAAAAAACTTTTCCTTTGTCTTTCTCGCGACTCGGAGTATATTTGTCGTTTGAGCTTAACTGGTAATCACATTCAGCTCAGACAAATTAAGCCCCAGAGCGCTCTAATTTTAAGACTGGAGTTCAAAGTTGAGTAATCCCACAGGTGCTGAACTGTGTTTGCAGTTATTTGAGCCCCTAGAAAACTTTACAAGCGCCCCAAGTCAGCCAATTATGTTCCCTTCTTTTGTTTTTTCTTCAGCTCCCGAGCCAATGGAAAACGGAAAGTTATATTAAGGGCAGTAAATACCATACTTACGCAGTTATCGAGTTTCAAGAGGTTTTCGGGTTTCCTTCACTACGTTTCTCTCAGCTAGGATATTTTATTAACAACTTACGTCCAATATAAATCCTGGGAAGGATCTAAGTTTGGATGTTTTGTGGCGAGTGGGTAGTTTTGATAGGCAGGCGCCTAGTGTACGGAAACGAAAGTCGAACTTTAATGAAGTTCGACAGTTGAAGTGATCAAAAGTGCTGTTAAGCTTCCTTTTTAGGTAGAACAGTATTCGGTTTTTTATTTGCAATTGATTGGATATTTTGTCACACAGGTGACTTGGCCAATGGCTTTTAGAGACGTTCTGATTCTATACGACTTTTTTACTCTTAGGTAAACCGTACAGAACGTTGCGTTCGTCAGCACGATCGACTGATATTACGGTATTACGGTAAGAACACCCGTACCTACCATCGTGTTTTTCATTAAGTGAATTTTATTAGCGTCAACACTTGATGAGTTGGCTAGAATTGGAGTTAAAAATTATTCGTTTTTCGAGCCTACAAGGTGACCGAGCAATGTACCTAGGTAGGTCTGATTAGGTAATCAGGTACAATTGTAACTTAATTCATTTTGCATTCGTTCGTGAATGCTCTCTTAAAAGTTTCTATGACGACGTAACCATTTATAGCATCAGTTATCTAAGTTTAAAGGATTTCCAATTTTGTATTGGCAAGGATCAGAAGGCATCGACGACGGTCGTATAACTAAAGCAATATCAGTAAAGTTACATAAGTAATTTTATGAATGAAACCCTTCCTTTACGAGGCATAACGTTTATGCGTAGGTACTTATTTCAAGATCATCATTTAAGTACATTTTGATAATAAGAAAAAAACTATGTGTTCCTGGGTATAGTATTAATCTTGACGATTGTAATTCGTAGTACGTACGTTTGTAGTTAGTTTCTGCTTTTTAATTCGTTGTAAATTAATAAATCTTCCACTTACCGCACTAAGAGAATTTAAATTGAAATTGCCTTTTATTTAAGTTTGTTAAACAGCAGGGTATTTTCTGCTTACATTTAATTAGTTTATTCTGCTTACATTTAATGACACTCTTTCTACTGAACTGAAACTTACTTTGATCACAATCTTTTTTTTTGCTTTGGGTCACGGGTGAGCAAAGTAATGGTTTCAGTTAGGTAATTGATATGGACCTCCGCAAAGTAACGCCTGATTCAATAAATTACTCTTTCTATTTTTATGTTCACCGAAGAGGATACGAAAATATCAAATTACGATAGCAAGAAATATATAGAAAATTTTGAATAATTAAATTTATTCATTGCTATTGGTTAAAACTAAAGTTTTTGTTAGTTTTCGGGCTCATACTTTTTACAAATCCGCATAAAATTTATGCCGTTCTCAAATTAGACAATTTGGAAGTTGACATTTCTTGGTATCTTCTCAATAAAAAGAGGAAAATCTTTTGTGTTATTCAGAATAAGATATTCACTTGAAGTTAATTGGTCGGATTTAGAGCGAAAGCCAACGTTTCATTTTTAGATTGTTATTTATTATGTAGCTTTGGCTCACGGCAACATTCGTATGGAATTATTATGCGTACCTACATACATCGTGGGTTTAAAGGTTTTGTATGTTTGATTAAATTTGGTCTTAGGATAATATTTTATCATGTCAAAACAAATACGTATTCCGAGCTGTAATTTCTAAGTATCCGGGCTGAAAATTACCAAAAAAGTTCTGATAACTAAATTAGGTAGGTGCACTGGTATCTGAGTCCTATAGCCCTATCACGAACATTCAAGTTCAAGAATTTTATATCGAGGGAAGCGTGGTGAAATCCAATAACTCAGTCTAAGTTTAGTATGAATTTCGAATTGAGATATATTTCATAGCGTTCTTTTTAACAGTCAATTATTTCGACTTATCTAGTTTGACCACGCACCCCTCGATATAGGTATTAAATTTTTACTATTACCCTACTGTAATAGAGTGGGGTTTCTTCCACTCTTGTAAAGGGGTTTGAGGCCCAGAAGAAACAGAACAAACTTGCTTCTGAATTCATAATTATATTGTAAACTAGCTTTTGCCCGCGACTTCGTCCGCGTAGAATTTCAATTTGTGGTAAAGCTTCTTCATCTCTTTCATTGTATAAAACAAAAATCCGGCAACGGCAACATCCATCATTATTATCATTTCATCATTTCATCATCATCAGTATCAGTTAGTGAATATTATAAATCCTGTTTATTCTCTATCCCATGGGAATTTCAACAAATTTGTCCTTATTCTATGCAAATTTTCGCTTATTTTTATCCCGCGGGAATTTTGCATTTTCCCCGAGAAAAAGTAGCCTATGTCCTTGAAGGTGTAGCTTTCTACCGTTAAAAGAAGTTTTAAAATCAGCCCCGTAGTTGAATTCACTTATTTTTTTCCCGTGGGAATTTTGCTTTTTCACGGAGAAAACTAGTCTATGTAAATAATGGTTGGTGTAGCTTCCTATTGGTGAAAGAAATTTTCAAATCAGCCCTCAACTCACTTCTTTCTATCCCACGGAAATTTTGCATTTTACCGAATAAATAGTAGGTAGCCTAGCCTATACCAATAAAGGATAGTGTAGCTTTCTATTGGTCATTTTTTTAAACTCAGCCCCGAAGTTAAATTTACTATTTTCTATACCGCGGGAATTTTGCATTTATCCGGAAAATAGCACCCTATGTTAATCAAGGACAGTGTATCATTTCTATTGGTGAAAGACGTTTTAAAATGAGCTCCGAAGTTGAATTTTTTTTTCTATCCCTTGGGAATTTTGCATTTTTCCGGAAAAAAGAAGCCTGTGTCAATAAAGGATAGTGTAAATTTTTACTGGTAAAAGATTTTTTTTCATCGGCTTGGAAGTTTCAGAGATTATCTATCCCACAGGAATTTCCAAAAAATCCTGCAATAAGTTTTTTGCTGTTATGTATGACCATTTACGTTTATACTGGATTTGAAAAGTTTAGTAATTGTAGTTACGGAGATAGGATCCAGTTGATTTGAGTATATAAATCCTGATTTATCCTTATCCCGTGGGAATTTTCAAAATTATTGAAATTATCTTTTTACCTATTCTAATAGTCTACTTGCATGCCCAATTTAAAAAGTTTAGTATTCGTTATGGGGATAGGGTCACTCTCGATTGATGAAATATATACATCCCGTTTATTCCTTATTCCGTGGGAATTCCGGAAAATTCTTTCTTATCGGATGCCTACGTCATACAAAGAACACAGCCTCCAAGTTTCAGGTCTCGACATACAGCGGTTTAGGCTGTGCGTTAATCCGCCAGTCAGTCATTTAGGACTTCAGGACAAAGCATTTTATATGTATTTGCTTGCATTGCACCAAGCTTTTATGCGAGTTCAACAATGATGTTTGAATACTCAATTCGATTTTATTCGAAAAAGGTTGAACTCACATAAAAGCTTCATCATCATCATCATCATTTCAGCCGTAGGACGTCCACTGCTGGACATAGGCCTCCCTCATTGACGCCCAATCATTACGGTTGGAAGCGACTTGCATCCACCCTGAACCTGCGGCCTTCACCAAAACGTCCGTCCATCTCGTTGGTGGACGTCCCACGCTGTGCTTGTAAAAGCAAAAGCTTGGTGAAATGCAAATACATATATAATTAGTTATTATCAGAGATCAGATCAGGAAGTGGTTGACAAACGTAGACAAATGGTTTGCAAAATTTGAAGTTTCGTTATAGAATAGAATAGAATAGAATAGAATAGAATTATTTTTATTTGCCAGAATACTTATAAACATAGTACAGTCGTTTCGTTTACATTGTGCCAAAATAAAATGTAATTTAAATCAAAAGCACTAAGGAGTATTGATATCAACTTCGAAGCAAATCACCCCCAAAATAACTTTCTACTCCTTTTTAACCCCGTCAAGGGATGAATTTCAATAAAATACGAAACACGTCTTCCATCAATTCTGTTAAAGAATTTTTATGCAAAATTAGAAGTAGATTGGACCAAGGAATCACGTTGTCCCATACAAACTTTGGCCCCCTTTTTTACCCCTTTAGGAGTAGAACTACGAAAAATCCTTTCTTATCGGATGCCTACGTCATACAAAGAACACACCCTCCAAGTTTCAGGTCTCTACGATCAGCGGTTTAGGCTGTGCGTTGATCCGTCAGTCAGTCAGTCAGGACAAAGGATTTTATATGTATAGATATAGGTAGGCATAGAACACAAAACAGGTATCGTAATCAGTTCGGTACCTTTAGCCCGCATAATTAGCCAGATGAAATAGAGACACGTCCCAAAAAAATTACGGTGCCTACCATTCTGCAGAGTTTTACCGTGTATGCGAATTCAAACCTGAATGCAGTGTGCAAAATAGTGAACTAACGAACCAGGTTTAGCCGCACGTATCTGCATAATCCCTAAAATGGTTTGTTATTTCCAATGCGACACGTGGGAACTAAAAACGATTTTGTTCAACGTAAAACCAAAATTTTCCGACGAACTCGCTGACTAATATAATAATAACTTTGTAATTTACTGCTTGTCAGAGCGACGGAATAATCACAAAATGTCGGAATCTTACATTGTTACATATAAAAGCGGAAGTTTTTCGTTCAGCAGATGCTGCTCATATTAACATGAACGCTTTGAAAGTTCTGTTGCCTCGAGGTATTTTTTTTTGTCACAGTCTGTGTCAAATTAGCTTTAGTTGATTATATATGAAGTATGTAACATAATGTGCGTATTAATTTTTTGTACTGTAAGCCTATTATAGTATTGTTTTAAATAAAAATTAAAAAATATCTGTGGACTCTTTTGAAACATCAGCGAGGTATTATTTATTGTAAAATAGGACACATGTTAGAAACTAGGCTGATATAGTTTGGCACTACAATTCACCTATTTAGAGAAAGGGCATGTAAATGTCAATTTATTTACGATATTATGTAATTTATTCATGAATAGGTAGGTAAAATGTACATTTTAGATTGTTATCTGATGTATCAAAACATTATTTAGTACACTAGTAAACGAGGGTAGAGCAATCCCTCAGGGCAGTGGGAATGCGGTTGCCCTTTACTTCCTGCCGTGCCGCAGACTGCGTGGAAAAGCAACAATGAACCTTTTACGCGTGATTTATTGCAATCCTTTGCTTTTGTAAATACGGCCGCGGATAGTCGGATACCTCTACGATCAGCGGAGGATAAATCCTCCGTCTTCTACAAACAAAAACGCCAGTGATAAGTTGCTTTGCTGTTTCATTTTGGGATTTAGTTCTTGACCTATTATAAAAAAACGACCAAGTGCGAGTCGGACTCGCGCTCGAAGGTTTCCGTACCATTATCTATAAAAACGGCAAAATGGGAGCCCCCCTTAAATATTTGTTTTATTTTAATTTAATTATTTATTGTTAGCTAAATATTCTGTGAATATTTCTTGCGTCTACCTGTTGCCGTTATCAATATCGAGCAAAAACGAGCAAAAAAATCACGTTTGTTGTATGGAGCCCCCTTAAATATTTATTTTACTCTGTATTACCTATTTGTTGTTATAGCGGCAACCGAAATACATAATCTGTGAAAATTTCAACTGTCTAGCTATCACGGTGTATGAGATACAGCCTGGTGACAGACGGGCAGACGGACAGACGTACGGACGGACAGCGAAGTCTTAGTAATAGGGTGCGTTTTTACCCTTTGTGTACGGAACCCTAAAAATAAAGTGAAGGCAATACAAAACGAAAAGTTTTAGAATAAGACCCATTTGAAGATAGCTTTTGAAGATAGTTTCTAGAATATTGTCCAAGTCATCATCATCATCATCATCATTTCAGCCGAAAGACGTCCACTGCTGAACTTAGGCCTCCCCCAATTGTCCAAGTGCATGGTGGTAATCCACCATCCGCGGGCGGTGGGGTTAGATCAATCTTATCATATGCAGACGTATGTTTTCTAGGCGGCTAGGTATAGAAACCCTTGCTATTTGGTAACTAAGCGATGCGTACCATCTGCTTCAACTATAACTACATATTATATTATGCTACCAACGTAGAAAGACTGATATAGGTATTTCCCAAATAAGTTCAAAACCAGAACCGCGATATGTTCTTGTGTCAATAAATTTTGTTTAGGAACATTAACCTTTCCTGTTGAACCTTCTTTTCGTGGTTCCTTCGCGACAAGCCAGTTGGGTGTCGGCGAACGTGAGCTCTTAGGGCGTTGTGCACTACACTGAATTTTACTGTCCGGAAATCTGAATTTTCATGGTCCGATATGGCATGAAAAAACGGATGATTGGCTTGTGCACTTGTCCGTCTTTTTACTGACAGGTGCGACGCAGTGGCATGAAAAAAACGGATGATGGGCGTTTGTGCACTACAATGAATTTTACTGTCCGGAAGTCTGAGTTTTCATGGTCCTGCCCGCGACTCCGTCCGCGTGGAATTAGTAATTTGGGCAGGCAGCACCACACCTCAACCCACACAGCACCCCCCGCACACCCGCGTTCGTCGCAATTTAAGCGTGCCTATAAAAGTTTTACTTCAAAAACCCCCGCACCTCCTCCCCCCTCATCCCCACCCCCCGGTGTTTTTGTCAAATATCTTGAAAACGGTGCATCCTACGACAAAATCAATGACATTTTCATCCCCCTTTAATGCCCCCGTACCCCCTCTCTCACACCTCCCCCCCTCCCTCACCCCACCAGTGTTTTTGTCTAATATCTTGAAAACGGTGCATCGTACAGCAAAATCAATGAAATTTTCATCCCCCCTTTAATAGCCCCGTACCCCCTCTCCCGCAACTCCCTCCCCTCAACCCGAACCCCCCCTCACCCCCCCGGTGTTTTTGTCTAATATCTTGAAAACGGTGCATCCTACGGCAAAATCAATGAAATTTTCACCCCCCTTTTGGAGCCCCCGCGCCCCCTCCCCCGCACTCTCACCCCCTTCCCCCTCACCCCCCCTTATTAGACGTTGTCACGTCAAAAACCCCCGATTTTGAAACATTCTTCCGCTCTGCTCCTATTGGTGTTAGCGTGATGATATATAGCCTATAGCCTTCCTCGATAAATGGGCTATCTAACACTGAAAGAAATTTTCAAATCGGAGCAGTAGTTCCTGAGATTAGCACGTTCAACCAACCAAACAAACAAACAAACTCTTCAGCTGTATAGACTTTGTTAAACTGTGGTGTCCTGTGCGTGCGACCCCCCCCCCCCCCCCACCCCCCTAGCACGCCCCCGCCCGGCCAAGTCATGATCATGAATATTCCAGACGCAGTGCACAAGCATAAACACGTTTTTCATAGCTGTCATCACGGACTGGAAAAATACAATACAATACAAATATTCTTTATTGATCACCAAAAACAGTACAGTAACATTACAAAAATAAAAATTCAGGTAGACAATAGGCGGTTTATCGCTAAAAAGCGATCTCTTCCAGACAACCAATTACTCAGAAATTAATAAATATCAACAGACTAATGTAGGTGGCAGAAATAACAGACAAGAGAAACTTAGTATTAATAGACAATAAACAATAAAATCAATACAAATATAATACATATACACTACATATACATATACTTACACATACTACATATACTTAATACAAAATATCAATGGAAAAATGTCAAAAGGCCGCCTGTGAGAAAA
This sequence comes from Archips xylosteana, assembly GCA_947563465.1. Taxonomy (NCBI): domain Eukaryota; kingdom Metazoa; phylum Arthropoda; class Insecta; order Lepidoptera; family Tortricidae; genus Archips; species Archips xylosteana. Next base: position 10,421,864 of record OX387358.1, on the reverse strand, counting down.
GGATTTAAAAAGGAAATTAAAGAAACAATATAAACAAAAAGAACAAAGAAGTGTCCAATACAACAAAGAAGTGTGTATTATGTTAGTGACAAATAATGAGCCTTTAGAAGGTTTTTAAAAATGGGAAGGGATTTCGCTTGCCTTAACGCCAAAGGAAGAGAATTCCAAAGACGAATGGCGGTCATAGTAAAGGAGTTATGATAGAATTTGGAGGAAAAAGGAGGAACGGTAAGAAGAAAATTTTGTGCGGAGCGAATAGAGGACATGAACATAAAACGCTCTTGAAGATATTGAGGAGTTGCAGGATTAAAGAGTATGCTGTATAAAAGAGAAAGAATGTGAGTATTACGGCGAAAACGGATGGGGAGCCACTTGAGATGGGTGCGATAGTAGGAAACGTGGTCATATACCCAAATATATAAAATAAAATATTTAGTATAAACACTGTCCGGAATGGGGAAAAGTAAAATGTCGGACGGTAAAATTACGTGTAGTGCACAAGCTAGCATATAAATTTATGCGTGCCATATCGGACCGGTAAAAACTCGGACTGCCGGACAGTAAAATTCAGTGTAGTGCACAAACGCCCTTACTATATCTGGTATCCACATCGGGGGCGGCCACGTGATGTATTTGCTGTTATATCTACAACGTCAGTTTGTTGGAAAGCGTATACCTATTATATAATAGAGATATAGAGGGTATATCATATCGATCTGTTTTGAAAGAATACGAGATTGATGTTACAATAAGTATTTCTTAACGTCCTTAGCATTTAAGAAAAGACTGTTTTAGATTTAATTCCATATTTGCTATTAACAAAAACACATTGGTTTTAACATTTATGAGAGGAGACAGCAGTGTGTTAAACAGTCTACGGTGAGCACCAATCAATAGTAATGTGCTAAATTAAGATTAAAATTGTTGAAATACTTGACATATTCGGCCCGATTTATTTTGTTCTTCCTGCGCTGGGGTCTGTAATTGGATACTTCTCAAGCTCACCAATATTTTGCCGCCACGCAGCGCCGCAGCATCTAAATAAATTGTTAACGAGACCTCCGTTACACATATCTTTAACCTCCAAAATGTGTTCATTGTGTTGGTCTTAAGCGGCTCGAATGGATACAATGATAGCTTTCCCTTGTTTAATGGGCTTTGGAATGAGCACTCTGCGGAATATATCGCGATACGCATCGGGAAAACGCCTAAAGGAAAACGTGGAGAGACTCAGCGCGACCTCCACATTTGTTTTTCTTTTAAGATTACTTACTTGTTTGTTTCTCGAAAGTACAATTTAGTTCATTTATTTATTCAATCCTGAAGTAAACGTTATTGATTAGGAGTAATGAGGAAATAAATAAAAGTGCGACTTATTTTGTCATGCAGCCTTTATTAAATAGTAAAAGGATATTAGGTACGGTTAATGTTTTTGTAATTTTAGGATTATTAACAACACTACATTTCCCTAATCATCAAATTTAATTATAGAAAAGAAAAATAGATGAAATAATTTCAGTGAGCTACGCCTACAACCATGAGCTACGTGCTTCAAATTCTAAATCTAATACCTTTAAACGAGCAATTCTTGTATATATATAATCAGGATCTCGGAAACGGCTCCAACGATTTCGATGAAATTTGGTATGTGGGGGTTTTCGGGGATGAAAAACTGATCTAGCTTTGTTTCATTTTCAGAAAATCGCTTTTACTCGTGTTTTCCGGCTATTATTGTTTGCATTAGAATATAAAGCTAAATTTCGCCAACTTCGTGAAGATCATAATGGCACATTAGAAATCGGGTGGTCGCGGATCCAGCCGACCTCGGTTCGATTCCACGTTTTTTTTCAAGATTTTTAGTTTTTTTTTAAGTTAATTTTTTATGAGAAAACGTCAAGTTTCTTCTTTTGTGAGAAAAAGTTACTTTTTTGTGAGAAAAAGTTACTTTTTTGTTAGAAAAAGTATTATAGGGAACGTGCAGTAACTATAGGCGGCAGCACTAATGCGACAGAAGAGACACTATGCGGACGGTAAAACAAACTTATCAAGGTAAAACATTCAAATTGATGGCACCAGTTGGCAGCACCGTCTATGTGCACGTTCCCTATTGGGAGCACAGAACAGGAAAAGCCGGTAGTCTGTAAAGTCGGTTTACGGACGAAAGTTTAACGTGACACACCCCCCCCCCCCCCCACCCCCTCCGGTGTTTTTGTCAAATATCTTGAAAACGGTGCATCCTACGGCAAAATCAATGAAATTTTCATCCCCCCTTTAATGCCCCCGCGCTCCCTCCCCCGCATCCCCTCCCCCCCTCTAACCCCCCCTCCCCCACCCCTCCGGTGTATATAATCAGGATCTCGGAAACGGTTCCAACGATTTCGATGAAATTTGGTATTTGGGGGTTTTCGGGGATGAAAAATTGATCTAGCTTGGTCTTATCTCTGGGAAAACGCTTGGTACCGAGTTTCTGCCCGAGCAGAGCTCGGTCGCCCAGGTACTAGTGTTTAATGCAGGTACTTAACAGCACAATGTGCAACATTATTTCCGTCGCTATTATTTAAACTGCAAATTGCAATGCTTGTTTCCCGCAGCAATGTCAAGTCAAGATTAAGCCCATGAAAAACTATACAAATTTTTCATTTCATCTCAACCGGGATGAGGGACATTTGTCACGGGAAAAAACGGAAATGCCCTAAAGTGGGCCATTATCGTCGTATGGAACAAAGACGAGGGCGTTCCATTTCAACACGCTGTTGTAACCGTGGTAATTACGCGAAACTTTTTATAGGCAGGTGACCTGAGGAGTTAATAGTTAGGAAGTGCGTCAAAGCAAACGAGATCAACTAATCCACCGCTATAGCCTTCTGTATAAAATACTTATTTTGTATTTACTTAATTTGTGTCGAAATTCCTGACCCGTGGTGGTGTAGGGGTTTAGCACGTGGCACGGAATGCCAAGGACCTGGATTCGGTTCCCAGCATTGGTGTTATTTTTGGGTTTTTTTCTGTGCATCTATGTTTCAGTTTGTATTTAGTATGAAATATAGTTATTTTGCTCCTCCGCTAAGTACGAGAAGTTTGCGTTGAAAAAATGCAAAAAAAATGCAAGAAAAAGCATAATTTTCAACGCTATACTTAGCGGAGGAGCAAAATTAGTACTTAGGTATTCCATTTAGGTATTTTAACATGGAACTCCACAAAGTAACGCCTGTTCTATAGAGACTCTTGTATATTTTATAACTTTAATATAATGCATTAATCTACAAACAAAGCCAAACTCGACTTTATCTAACATGAAATGTCACTGATTCCGTGCAAATTGGATCGTTTGCTGGTGCTAGATATACACGCTAGCCCTGTTAGGCCCGTTCCACCACCACGGATCTGCTAATCGGGTTGGTTCGGCAGCGGAGGCAGCCGAAAAATAAAAGCTCTACAAGTACATAATGTCCCGGCTCTGAATATAATTTAGTAGCATTGGGGGTGGAGACCAAGTCCGTGGGTCCTAGCATCCATAGGTACTCTTTTCAAAAATTTGTCGAAACGACTGACGATGTCTCATTGGGGATCGAAGAACTGGCTTTCTCGTAAAACGTATTATCAGTATTGCAATACAGCTAGCTAGGAAATGCTGCCCGCATCTATGGATCACAGCAATATCTCCTTTTAAAATTTATTATAGTTTTAGATTAGTTAATTTTATTTAATCTAATTTAAGATCTTTTGTATAATCTTTTAATTTCAAGTTCAAACATTTAATTTCATTTAAATACATTTACTCGTATCTTTGACAAAGCCAGATTCTCTAAAACGTTACCTTTTAACTTTCTCAACTGTTGGATATCAATTACTAATATTATAAATGCGAAAGTGTGTATAAATATTCGTCTGTTTGTCTGTCTGTCTGTCAGCCCTTCGCGCTTAAACTGCTGATCCAATTTAAATGAAATTTGGTAAAGAGATAGTTTGAGTCCAGGGAAAGGACATAGCGTCGTTGAGCATGCCAAATCTGTTATGTGTTCGATTTTTGATTGACAAATAGGTACCTAGCAATATATCATAATTAAGGTATTAATTGGTTTGATTAAAATCGAACACATAACAGATTTGGCATGCGCAGCGACGAAGGATAGTTTTTATCTCGGAAAATTACATAGTTCTCGCATTCCCGTTGTAATAGATACAAGTTTCTTTGAAAGTAACAAACTAAATTAGTGGAAGACAAGTTTTCACGATCGTTACCGGTATCCCCAGCTTTGAGTTTCCGGTTCGATAACGCGGGCATCAGCAATAACTGCGACAGGAAATGCAATGAAGCTTTGGTATGAAGTAACTACACTTTAATGAAGACCGAACTGACTTTATAATTAGGAACAGTCCGTAATTTGATTTAAACGTGCACGGTATAGTCGCCCAAGAAATTTCTTTATCACCCTGAGGTTCATTGTCAGTTGTATGGCTTAAAATATCAAAGACTATTTTCATTTACAAGTCAATTTTATTGTTTTTCTTCTGATATAGGAACTGTCCAGTGGCGTAGCGTGCCTTGGACGGGCCCTGTATCAAAATTAGTTGGGGGGCCCAAATGAATGGTAAAAATTACATACGTTAGGGACCTTTAGCTTGTAGCCCGGGGCCCCGTATCATAGATACGGCTGATACGGCGGTATAGCTACGCCCCTGGAACTGTCATAATAAAAAAACTAAAAAACCCGCTTAAAAAAATAAAAAATAAATTTTAATAAATTTCAATTCACTATTCTTATAGTGCAGTAAAAAATCTTAATAAGCAATTATTATATTGTTATATCCAGATCAAAATTTGTAAACAATTCTAAATATTGATAAAATAAATAATAATAGTTTAAAATATTTTATTGTAAAAAAAGCGTGGGGTGCATGGTGTCAATTGTCAAGGATTATCATTTTGATAACATCTTAAACAGCACCCCACGCTTTTTTTACAATAAAATATTTTAAACTATTATTATTTATTTTATCAATATTTAGAATTGTTTACAAATTTTGATCTGGATATAACAATATAATAAATATATAATAATTGCTTATTAAGATTTTTTACTGCACTATAAGAATAGTGAATTGAAATTTATTAAATTTTATTTTTTATTTTTTAAAGCGTGTTTTTTAGTTTTTTTTAACTATTATTTATTTTCTATTTTTTAGTTGCATTTTTTTCACAGTGAGAGTTTCCATGTGCTAAAAGGAGACAAAACGGTTTTTTGCTCGTCTTAAATAAAATCAGTCCATCTTATACTTGGTCTTTGGTGCGCGCGCACTGCTCTACACTACTAAACGTAAACCTCTTTCTTTCTAACTTTACCCCCCTCACCTACAACCCCCCAACCCCCTAAACCCAACCCCCCAACATCCCCCACCCCATTTCCCCAAACCCCCCCCCCAAACCCCAACACCCACACCCTTACCCCCAATCCCCTAAACCCCCTTACTCATCTCCTCATTTTACAAACCCTTGTTACCATCTAGGCCTCTTACCCCCTCCCCATTTCCCACAACCCCCCAAAATCACTTAACCCCGAACCCCCCAACACCCCCACCCTATTTCCCGTAACCCCCCCCCCCAACCCCTAACCCCAACCGCCACACCCTTACCCCCAACCCCCTTACCCCATACCCCATTCCCCCCACCCCGCCACCTACCCCCCTTCCAGCTTCATCATCAGACCCTTGTTACAATCTAAGACCAAAGTACTCATCAAAACGAATCAAACGAGCCCAAACTCTATGGGGTTGTTTCGTTTTATTGTGGAGTGCCTTTGGCCATCTTCCAGCTCCATCATCAGACCCTGGTTACCATATGGGATCAAAGTGCTCGTCAAGACGAATCAAACGAGCCCCACTCGATGGGGTTGTGTCGTTTTATTGTGGAGTGCCTTTGGCCATCTTCCAGCTCCATCATCAGACCCTGGTTACCATATGGGATCAAAGTGCTCGTGAAGACGAATCAAACGAGCCCAAACTCGATGGGGTTGTGTCGTTTTATTGTGGAGTGCCTTTGGCCATCTTCCAGCTCCATCATCAGACCCTGGTTACCATCTGGTATCAAAGTGCTCGTCAAGACGAATCAAACGAGCCCAAACTCGACGGGATTGTGTTGTTTTATTACATAGTTCCTATGGCCACCATCCAGCTCCATCATCAGATCAGCTCCATGTTACAACAATATTGCATTGTCATCCAATTTACACATATGTGCAAAATTTCAGCTCAATCGGAAACCTGGAAGTGGGTCAAAATCGCGCCCTAAGGAGTCGGTTACAAACATACATACAAACATACAAACAAACATACAAACAATTTATTGAATCAGGCGTTACTTTGCGGAGGTCCATATTAATGAACTAAAACAATTACTTTGCTCACCCGCGACCTTCGCTTAAGGTCGCGGGTGAGCAAAGTAAATTGTTTTAGTTCATTAAACATACAAACATACAGGTGAAGCTAATATAAAGCGTGTAAAAATAATATGGTGGACGAAGTGAAAAAGTGAAGTGTTTAAATACTTTGGATGATTGAATTATTGTAGCTATTGCAAAAAGTTATATAATCTACTAAGGCCATGGTAGCCTAGTGGTTTGGCCTATGGGCTATCAAGTAGAGGATCGTGGCCTTGAACCCGGGCTCGTAACTGTGAGTTTTTCGAAATTTATATGTGTAATTACAATTTAAATTTACCAAGAGCTTTACGGTGAAGGATAACATCATGAGGAAACCTGCACACACCTGCGAAGAAATTCAATGGTGTGTGAAGTTTCTAATTCTCACTGTGAGTGGAGGCCTGCACCCTGCAGTGGGACGTTTATAGGCTTGGATGATGATGATGGTGATATAATCTATTTATCTTCAAATCGCCAATCGTCATTAAACGAGAAGAAAAAATTATGCGTCTTCTTTTTTTTTGTAGTAAACCGTAAAATTAAACAGAACTAAGATAAAAACTTGAACGATGTCGGAAAATTTTCATGTTTAATTTCTACTTACAAAGTTAAGCAACGACACATTTAGAATCACGTTCAAAACTTCAACTCCTTAATATACACATAAATACCCGTATAACATAAAGCGGGAAGCGAAGAATCTTCAGTGAGTTTTCAACAATATCCCAAGTTGGAATGTTAATTTCACGCCGCGAACGTTTTCCTTTGATTACAAACGACATTTGCATTAACATGGGATGTAGCAGTTAGTTACAGAGACAGTACAGTGCATCAGCTGAGTGCAGTAGCGAAGGGTCGTCCACGATTTTAGCGTTAACACAACTGGACCGTTTATTTACGTTCATCGACTAGTCCATGGACTACCTAGTTGAATTTGTCGACTAGGCCACGTGCAGTCGGTCTGATTGATGTAGATGTTCAAACTTTACAGAATGTCGATTTCAACGACTCACTAGTCTGTGGTTGCAGTTGTCTACAGTACAACTTTTATTCAAATATGAACTCTATGGAACATAGCTCAAATTTGTTTGGTTGAATGAATATGAAAATAATAAATATGAACAATTAGGGTTGCCTATTTTTTATAATGTAAAGTAAATCGAAAACCATTTTGAGATAAATGCTTTTTAAATCGTCTTCTGTAGTTTTTAATTTTTAATATAATGTAATGCATTTATTATATATCAAATAAGCAATGACCTTCATTTGACATTGAAATATTATATGTCGTGAAATAAAAGTTGTACTTGATGCTGTGTGGAATAGAATTATTTATAATGCAAGCCGCTTCCAACCGTAATGATTGGGTATCAATGAGGGAGGCCTATGTCCAAGAGTGGACGTCCTAAGGCTGAAATGATGATAATGATAGTGAATTGAATTTAATTTTGAAGTGAACTAAATAAAAAAATATTGTAATTAGTTTCTTATAATTGCCAATTGTTCTATATAAAAAAATGTGTATAAAAACTATTGGTAATTTTTTTTAGACAATCCCAATTGTCCCAATTGTGAACTTTTAGTTTAACTGTCTAAGAATTCGACTAGTCGACGCTCGGGCGGTGGACCGTTCAAACGTTAATTCTACATGGACCGTTCAATCAACTAGTCTGCTCATTCAACGCCCATCGCTATAGTACAGTGGCTGCAATCTAAGGAGAGTGCATGTAGGTAATGTACTGGCGGACGCGGCCGCGGCCGGCTTTCAGCTATTGTTTGCTGACTACTAACCCAGATATCCCGGTATGCTAATTCATTAGGTACGTATGCAAAAGCTCGTCACGTTGAAATATAAGTGTATTAAATTAATCTCTATGAAACATTTTTTTATAAAAAAATATCGTACCATAGGCAATGATTTTATTTAAAGTAAACAGACGTTATATGCTTACAAAATTGGTTAAATAAAATGTCATGGTCAGAAAATTAATGAAAATCTGGTAATGAAGGTAGAGCAACGCAACGTTCTGTACAGATGCAATGTTATCACCAGGGTTCGGATTTTTCATCGCACGGTAAGATGAAAGAAAACTATGGAGTCGATATTAAAGTTAAAATTTAACTCATATTCATACTCATACTGACTTATTTTCTTAGTCTCGTTTATCAGGCTGACAGATCGAAAATGTCAATCGAAAGTTAATCTTACCTACTTAATGTAATTCAAATGATTTTTTGTAGTACGATGCGAGAAGTCTAGAATATGCTACCAACCAATATAAACCCTCTTTTATTCTAGAAAATATGAAAAACGTCGCCATGACATTATACTCATTTTACGATTGTAATTTTGAAATGGACAATACACACGCCATACCTACCTTATCAAGATTTTGACGCCCATTCCTGTATCTCCATGCCCCATGGATATTACGAAATAGAAGCATTTCTAAATGTTAATATTTTTATTGTGCGGCAGTTCGTTTTTTTATTTAAAATATCATTTAATTGAATTCAAACTGTTTGTTTCATTTAAAATTTACTGTGTTAATTGCATGAATGAGTATGAGTATGAATATGAGTTAAATTTTAACTTTAATATTGACTCCATAGTTTTCTTTCATCTTACCGTGCGAGGAAAAATCCGAACCCTGTACTTACCTCTACCATGAGTTACACTAGTTTACAGTGACCGTACTCGCTAGCGACGGCGTAAATGATTTGTATGGAGAATTGTACTTCCGTAAGTGACAGCTAGAGGCGCTGTACACAATTCTCCATACAAATCATTTACGCCGTCGCTAGCGAGTACGGTCACTGTAAACTAGTGTAACTCATTGTAGAGGTACTGGTTATCACATCCGTCAACTATGGTAATTAACATTTTACTTACGTTCTTCCTTTTAATAACAATCCTATACCCACCTACTGGGCTAGAAACGTGACCGAGGAAGACTGCCAAAGCGTTCTACCAAAAAGCCGTATGGGCTCAGATTCCATAACTTTTTCCAATGCGGATATAGATAACTATAAATTGAAAATTTTAAAAACCCCCAACGCAATTATGTCACTCGTAGGTATGTTTGACATTAAGTCAATGTCCGTTAAGATCACTTCCGCAGCTAACAAAAGAGCTGATAACTTTGAAACGGCTGAACCGATTTTGTTGAAAAATATCTAAGAACCATCGCCAAGAAACCTGCTTTCTATTAAAAAAAACCGCATCCAAATGCACCCGGTTAAGACCTATGATGCCACAGACAGACAGACAGACAGACAGACAGACACACACACACATAGCGGTCAAACTTATAACACCCCTCTTTTTGTGTCGGGGGTTAAAAATGAACGGTGACGTGCGGCGTAACTAGTGTTCCAAACAGCCATGGCCTATTTTATTAAAAGTAAAGTAAAAAGGTATTTATTTAAATATAAAAAAAATATTTCAATTGGTGATATCTATTTTTTTGCAATGTATAGTAAATCGAAAACCATTTCGAGACAAATGCTTTTTAACTCGTTTTCTGTAGTTATTTAATTTTAATATAATGTAATGAATTTATTATACAGGGTTATTTGTAATTCACTAGCATCCTTTTATCCCTAAACTCCTAGCACTTAAACAAATGTTTTTTGTTATACGACTTTTTAAAATGGAGTACATTTTTTTTCCATACACGGCACAGAGTATCGTAAAAATACAGGTAATCTCAAATTTTCAAAACGTTATTACACCAAAAATATAAAGTTATGACAAAAGTCGTAAAACAAAAAAGATTTGTTTAAGTGGTAGGAGTTTAGGGTTAAAAGGATGCTAGTGAATTACAAATAACCCTGTATAACAAATAAGCAATGACCTTAATTTGACATTGGTGTAAATTGCGTGACCGGTCCAAGTCGTACTTTATTCTATGTGGTTAGAATTCTTCACAATTTGCGCGTGGATTATACTAGGTACGGAGTTTGATTTGGACCCGCTGTCTGGCATCTAGCACATTGACAGTGCCAGTAAAGTGACACTAGTTACAGTGTAACACTACGCAAAAAATATAAAGGGGTTGCCTTATCGTACGCATTTAGATAGATTTAGAGATTTGGCAGTGTGGGAGCCCTCAATTAATCTGACGTCATCAACCAAAATAGTTTCAATAATTAATTTTGAAAAAAGTAGAGAACTAAATGACAAAATATTGAAATTAGTTTCTTATAATTGACTTTTCTATACAAAAAAAATATAAAACTACTGGTAATTTTATAGACATTCCCAATTTTTATGGTTCTTCGACGGTCTCCACACTATACATTGTATAATTGACAACATTTCATATGTCTAAGGCTATAATTTGATTTGTTCTCTGTATTCTGTTTGGAAAGAGGAAGACGCTGATAGTTTTAAATTTTCACTTGGATTATTAATTAATTTATAACAATTTTTTTAAGATCTGTTTTTCTAAATGGGCATAACTTCAAAACTACCACATAATAGATTCATTACTTTTTGACATAAATCTGACGTTGAGGTTGTTATTAAATTTAAAATTATTACAGTTTTTTTTCTGATGAAAAGGGTAAAGGGAACATATCTATTCTGTGGTAGTATTGGTAAATTCAGATATATTTTTTTTAATTCTTGTATTTTTTTAAATATGGAGAAATAAATTAAAATAAATATTTTTCCGTGTTTAGGAGGCAAAACTCTTTTGATTCCTGCAGTAATTTTCAGGTGTTAAAAAAATGAAATCTCGTCAATCAACGTTTTTTAAATCTATAACTATAAAATAAATGAATAGTTGATTAACGTCGCAAAAAATAGCTAAATTTAAAATAAAATTTGTGTATAAGGGAAGCTTGATGCAAAAGTTTTCATTTTGTGTTGAAGCAAGGAACCTCTTTACTTTTACTTGAATCTAAACTCATTAAAGAACCATGTGGCGCAACAAGTTAAAAACAACACAATGCCTTTGGGTAATAATAGACAAAAAAGTCCCTTGGGTTTTATAAGGCCTTACAACTAAGTTATCCTGCAAGTTATAACTTTTAACACTGTTTACGTGCAAATCTTACAAAAACAGGTAAATAATGGATTAATGAACTAAAACAATTACTTTGCTCACCCGCGACTTTTTTTGTTTTAGTTCATTAATATGGCCCTCCGCAAAGTAACGCCTGATTCAATAAATAATGGATTAGGTCATTTATAGTAACCATAACCTAATCCCAAGGGATTAGCGGCTGTCAGGCGTGGGTGTCACAGGTGTGCGTAGAGGCGAGGTGAGCCACAGGAAGCCATTAGTGCGATCGACATCCTGCGATTACTTTACGCAGACTGATATACTCGGTCATTGCGGCCATCGATGAAATTTAAAGTGCATTTGTGCACCTGGGGATATGGCAAAATTATGAGCATCATGTAACATTGTAATGTATAATAAACATGATCACATCATCCCAGCCTATTATACACACTGCAAGGCACAGGCCTCCTCTCATAATGAGAGAGCTTAGCCCGTAGTTCCCACGCGGGATCAGTGCGGATCGGGAACTTTACACACACCATTGAATTTTTTCTTCAGGTGTATGAAGGTTAGATAGAATCCGCAACGAGGTTATCCGACACAGAACTAAGGTCATCGACATAGCTCAGAGGATTAGCAAGTTGAAGTGGCAGTGGGCTGGTCATATCTGTCGAAGAACCGACAACCGTTGGAGTAAACGAGTTCTTGAGTGGAGACCGCGTCTTGGCAAACGTAGTGTAGGACGCCCTCCGGCCAGGTGGAGTGACGATCTGCGAAAGACCGTAGAAGCTGGATGCGTCTAGCCGACGACAGGGCGCAATGGCGCTCATTGGGGGAGGTCTATGTCCAGCAGTGGACTGTTATAGGCTGATGATGATGATGATGTGTGAAGGTTTCCTCACGATGTTTTCCTTCACCGTAAAACTCATGGTAAATTTAAAAGTAAAAACTCAGAGCCCGGGCTTGAACCTACGACCCTCTGCTTGAGAGCCGATAGGTCAAACCATTAGGCGAACACGGCTTTAATCGAATTGATAAAGAAATATTACAGTAGGCGGCAGAGGCGTAGTGTCGCATCAACTCGATTCCCACCGAGATGTCTAAATTTTTACGTGACGACAATGATAACAAGTATATGTAGGCAATGCTTGGGTACCTATACTATCTGCGAGGCGTTCCATTTGAAGACATATCTCACCCACGCATGTTTTACTATCCGAATTGACAACCAATATGTTCACTCCACGTTATTGAGGCGGTTTGTATTGATTAGCGTCAATATTAGCCAATCCATTAATTAATTTCAATAACGCATAGCCTTAGTTAATAATGTTAATCAAATGTGCATCGGTGCGCTGTGGGCTATATGCTGGAGTCAGGTGATTAGACTAGTTAGTAGTACGTTGTCCGTTTTGACACGAAAATTAACATTTATATTAATATTATTATTTCGTGTCTTACCGGTTTTTGCAAGTTAGGCATTTTGTATAGTTAGCTACCATTAACGTGGTCCAACTCTTTGGTCTTCACCCATTAGGACTACAAAGTGCAGTGCTTAATATGCTGTAACTAGCGTAACTCGTTATATCTACTCCACAAATAGCGCACTTAGTTCACCCAGATGATAATACCTAGGTATTTATGAACTGAAACAATTACTTTGCTCACCCGCGACCTTTAATAAGTAATTATTTCAGTTCATTAATATGGACCTCCGCAAAATAACACCTGATTCAATAAAGTACCTAGGTATTTGTTAGATAGTATACTTTAACGATTGTGCGAAATTTGAATATCTACCGAATTGGGATTGTTCATTTTTTCTAACCCCCCCCCCCTTTTTATTTTTTTTATCGAAAATATAGAGCATTATAAGAAACTAATTTGAATATTTCAGCAATTTTCACCATTCCAATATTTTTTTATAATTTATTGTAAATTTGAGATACGACTTCTCGTAAATTACATGCTGCGGCTGAATCTGTGTATAAACCACAGACACAATGACAAAAAAATGTGTCACAATCGATGGTTAGTTGTCATCTGACAATGTCACTTCACATTACAATAACAATAACACTAAAGTTGCCGATTCTTCCAAGAGAATAGGTAAAAAAAAACGATTTACTGCTATAGTATTTTTAGTACGTATAAAATAAAATGGTCAGAAGTGTTCCTTTGAAAGTTCTTTGGCGGATTTAATCCATACTTACATTGAACGACCGCTTTAGCCTAGTTGGTAGTGACCCTGCCTACGAAGCAAGAGGTCCTGGGTTCAAATCCCGGTAAGGGCATTTATTTGTGTGATGAGCACGAATATTTGTTCCTGAGTTATGGATGTTTTCTATGTATTTAAGTATTTATTTATCTATATAAGTATGTTTATCGTCGTCTAGTACCCATAGTACAAGCTTTGCTTAGTTTGGGACTAGGTCGATTTGTGTAAGATTGTCCCCTAATATTTATTTATTTATTTATTTAAATGATCCTCGCCACAATAATTACATCTTGTAAACTTTGAATTAACTTTGCGGCACCACTTCTCTTGTAAATCTTCTCTAATGCCAACAATTAATTTGTTTGGGCTATTGACAGAATCATTTCCACAAGTAGGAATGAAACACTTCCTGTATAAATCCATTATTAAAATATGAAAATGCCAAGAATGTTTTTCAAATAGTATCCTTAAACTGACAGATGATAACTACGTCGAAGTGACAGAGAATAGTAGGTACAGAGTGTAGTGAAACTAGGTCATTAGGTTCAAGACTGTTTATTTGTTCCAAATGCCGGTACAATACAATGTGTGTCTACCTGTAGTTAACAATAATTACTACATCTCCCCTAACACAGATGTTTTAAACAACAATCTTAAAATAATGGTACCACCACCACAATAATAGAAGAAATTACTTATGCTATACATTCGAACAAAAACATGTTTGCGCCACCACATTTACCCTCATCCATAAAAAAATCATGAGCCTTATATTATTTTATTATTGTTGTAATGGGAGTAAAGGATAATTTACCTTTAAAGCACAGTAAGCGTTCTTGAATGAGAGCCTAAAGTCAACCAATAGTGGTGGATCAACCTATTAAGTAAATAAAGAATATTATACCTATATATTTTTTTTTTGATAAGTTGTACTTATTACTAGATACATAGTTGAAAAAAAATATTTTTTTGATAATGAGCACGAATTGATAGTAATGTTGTTCATTGAAACAATTCAGCGATTTGATCACGAGCTGTTTGTGCCGCTTCTCTAAACAACCGTTCCCGATCGCGCCCCTGCTCTGTGCGGTCGTCGGGTCCGACGCCGTTGTGCTCGTGCGCAGCGTCCCGCGGTAGGGACGCGCGCGAGCGCTCGGCCGCGCCCGCAGCGCCGCGCAGACCTACCTCTTCCCCTCGGGGGGAAGCAGAAGGTGCGCCGCCACTGTCGTTGGTAGGAAGTTTAATTAGATGGCGCCTGTTTCGTCTATAAGTCTTACCATTGTTATCATGATAAAATACGATCGCGGTTGCAGAGCTTTGGAGTGTACTGTCATCTCTCGCCTTTTCGGTTCCTCCGCGACATCTACAACGTTGTCACCCGGAAGTAATTCCTGTTGGGACCGCGAGTGCTTATCGTAATAAGTTTTATTGCGCTTTTTGTTTCGCATTATGTTTTTAAAATCTATGCTGTTATTACGCTCAGGTCTCAATTTGTCGCAATGTACGGGAAGGAGCGTATTTAACCTGCGCCCCATCAGCAGCTGTGTCGGCGAACTGATGCCGTCTCGCGGTGTCGCTCTCAAATTTAGCAAACCGAGATAGAAATCAGATCCTGTGGCAAGTGATTTCTTCATTATATCCTTAATAGTCCTCACGGCCCGTTCACTTAACCCGTTAGACTGGGCATATCTAGGCGAGCTCGTTACATGAGTAAATCCCCACTCTTTGCTAAAAGTAGTAAATTCTTTGGATGCATACGCCAGGCCGTTATCGCTAAGCACTTCTGATGGGATGCCATGTCGGGCGAATTGATCCTTCATGGCTTTGATGACCGAGCTTGAATTTATATTAACAAGCGGGCAAACTTCGATAAAGTTCGAAAAATAGTCAACAATAATCAGAAGATATTTTTTCCCGTACTCACATATATCCGTGGCTACTTTTACCCATGGTAAGTCTGGTACGGGATGCGAGATCATAGGCTCACGGGGCCGCACTCTCGATGTCCCGTGACATGCCAACGGCATCTATTAGTTTATCTGGTTTGAGGCACCAGTCTCTTCGGAGGCGTGGGTTCGAATCCCACCGCTGTCACCATGTAGTGAAACTAGGTCATTAGGTTCAAGACTGTTTATTTGTTCCAAATGCCGGTACAATACAATGTGTGTCTACCCGTAGCTAACAATAATTACTACACAGACGGACGGCTTTTTTTTCTTGTTGCAAAGAATTTCAAAGTTAATGCCCACAGAAAGGTCAAACAAAGGTCAAACATTATTTTGCAAAAATACACACGATCATTTAATATTTTTTTACTACAATGTTATAAAATGATTTAATAAACCTATTCCTCGAAATGGTTTTGGAATTAGACCACATTGTAAAAAAGTGATCAATGCCAATTCTAGTTGACCGCTCCAAGATCAATACTTAATATGGATGGGTCTTAACCAAAATTGAAATGAGTACATTTGTTTTAATCCTTCTAATAATATTAAGAAGCCACTAACGATGGGCCTCATAAGAAAACTAATAGTTCCTCAGAGGGCGATGGAGAGGGCTATGCTTGGAGTTTCTCTGCGGGATCAAATTAGAAATGATGAAATCCGCGCAAGAACTAAAGTCACGGACATAGCTCGAAAAATCGCTAGACTTAAGTGGCAGTGGGCAGGGCACTTTGCTCGTAGAACTGACGGCCGATGGGGCCGAAAGGTTCTCGAGTGGCGTCCGCGGACCGAAAGATGCAGTGTAGGTAGGCCTCCAACAAGATGGAGCGAAAACCTGGTTAAGGTGGCGGGAACGCATTAGATGCGGATGGCGCAGTGCCGATCTGTTTGGCGAGCCTTGGGGGAGGCCTATGTTCAGCAGTGGACGTCTTTCGGCTGAAATGATGAATATTACGATGAAAGATTGTGAGTATGTGTGTGCGTGCGAGCGTGTGTGTTTATACTTTTCCACGTTAAACGGTTGGGTGGATTTGGAGAAATTTGTCATGTAGATAACTGGACCTGTGAAATAAGGTATTACTTTTTATCGCAATATTCCCATGAGATAAATGCCTAATTCCAAAATTTTAACCGTTAAGTGTAGAGACATGAAGTTTTGCATGAGTGCTCTTTATACAACGTTCATACAAATTTTGGGGAATTTGTATAAACTCCCAGAATTTCACTTTGACAGACAGAAATAATTAATGGTTAAGCGGGCAATACCGCGCGCACTATATCAATTGTATCCTTGTAAAAAAATTAATTAACGTGCTTGTAGGTATTCTAGCAATCTTCATGTTTTTATTATAAGCATGTTAGGTATCACGGAAACGCCAGTGACAGACATTTTCGAGTTAAAATCAACATCAAACCTCGGACAAGTCAACATAATGCAATTATTCAAATTAGTGAGGGTATTTAAAAGGGGCCCTAAAAGCCGAGAACATAAATTAAGCCATTAAGTGCATTAATGATAAAGTAGGACGGGATTGGGGCAGTGGCTACACATTTCATTCCAAGTTCAGGTCTCTTTAATAGGGATCATTTAAATTACGTACCTACTTTTACAACAGATTTTGTAACTCGTTTAAAAACTCAAGCAACATTCGAATTTAATTAGTGACAATTAAAACATTGTTGAAGTTTTGTGAGCTCACGTATTCACATAAACACTCGAGCTCGCAGGTACCCACATATATCAAACCTTAAATATTCACAACTAACGAGCGTTGCTGAATTCATTGGGGTGTAAAACTCTGAAACATTTTACGCTTCCTCTGCAGAGGTTACAGGATTTTCTCTCTTAAACCTTCATATTACTGCGTTCAACCAAAATGAAATAAGCAAAATTCATGTTTTCCAGAAGCGAAGAACGGAAATACTATAATATTTAAGCCAGTCAATGGGCGGACCAGTTTTACGATAGCATCTTAGAGGAAAAAAGGACTGGAGAAAACTATATTCGCACGAATTTGAAGGGATAATATATACGACATTCCGACGAAAATTTATTTCGAAAAATATAAATCTTGTCGGATACCTAGACGATATTTGCTAAAGCTAACGGAGATATTTTTACATGTGTTTCGGGTTCTAGACAATCGTCATTTCTACAATATCTTATATTAGCAAAAGTCATTCATTTAGAACACAAAGCAATAGTAGATTGTTCAACAAGGGACTAAAACAATCCATAATGACACAAGATATTTAGCCATATTCCATATTCGTATTATTTATCATGTTTCACGAAATTAAATCTTTTTTTTTTAATATTTTTGCACAGTTGTCATTTTGCGAAGCGAAACGTCCGCAGCGCGCTTCGGTCTGTGGAAGGCTTTAAAATTGTATCCCAGTCACTGAAAATGGCGATTATCCTTCGTTCACAAACACCGTCATTGGCAGTTTAGGGGTTTCCAAAGTAAATTAATAAAAAATACTTTAATCCCTAGAGATCAAAAGAGAGCTTTAGTCCCTATATGTAGACACGAAAGTCACATTTTAAGAGCATGAGAAGTGAAAAATAATATAAGATGCACAGAAAAGTTTTCTTTTTCATACATAAAAATATTGTTTTGAACGTGTGTTGTAATAAATTAAATATAAATAAAGACACCAAGGTTTGGTGTTGCTTTAAATAATGATTTACTGATACTCTTAAGACTATTCTAATGATTAACTCTTCGACATAATACACACTGTTGCTATAGTTTACATTGACTAATGTGCCACTTAGCCTAATTGATTAACTTCCATCGGGACCACCTATTTTATTTTAAACGATCTCTCACCGCGATGGCGCTATTTACTCGGAGCTCCCATGCCGGAATTGCTGTAACGATTTACATTTTTCTTTCATTTGTTCGGCATTCTTTACTTTAAAGTCTTGCATAAAAAGCATAATGGCCGGACCGCACATTTGTGGTGCTTTAAATAGCAATTACATTCTGATGCATACTAATTTAAAACGATCGTTTAAACTTACCTGAACTCGACCACATCGTTGCACTATAAAAGTGTATCGGACTGAGAGTATTAATATTACATAATGCATTTGTTTTTAAGCACTGCGATTACATTATCAATACAGAGAAATAAGGGTTAATGAAAGTTACAGAAAAATACTGGATTAGATACTTACAATGTATGTATTAGCTCTTCCTCGTCGGCTACAACAGTATTTCTTTCGTAAATATTGAGCAAATAGCGAGCGACGCGCATAATTGCTCTGCAAGATGAGAGCTTTTCACAACCCGGCTTAGTCGAAAAATCTATTCCAACAAATCAAACTGCTTCCTTAAATACGAAAAAATGAAGCGAGGCTTATAGAATACGTCGTTTTCTTAAAAAGAATTGCTCCAGACCTATTGGAATACGCCATTCATGGAGTTTTTGAGAGCAACCTTTTGTTGTCAAACGTCAGTATGGCTTGATAGAACTGTATCGATGAATTTCAATAATGACCATGGGAAACCGTAATGGAAGACATCATTATTAATATTGCTTTTTCTACTCCTGTAGTATAATCTTTCATTTATATGGTCAAAAACTATATACAATAATAACTAACGTTATAAGTCTGTTCCAAGTTCTATGCTATATGGTGCAAATTCAGTAATATAATAACCCATAGTAATTTTCATTATGTTACGGGACTGAGTAATATAATAACATTCAAGAAAAGAATACTGAAATAGATTTTGATAATCGAGTTTATTTAAATATGCGTGTGCCACGTGTTTGGTTGCTTAAAAATGAGTAAGAACAGGTAAGACCAATCACAATAAAGGTTTATTTTTTCAAGCGAAATTTCGTAATTGAGAACACGCTGATCAAGCTCTATGGTACGAGTACGGTCGCAAATTAAAAAAAAATAAAGCGGGAAATTAATATAAAGTCATTATACATTAATTAAAATATGTTTATATTAACAATTATTAAATAATGAATACTTAAATAACGGACAATAAATGAATTTTAAAGTCATTATTAAATATGAATATTTTAACATCATTCAATTTGGCTGTATGACCTTAAGTTCCCGGGTCCATTCTAAGGTTGCGAATAGTGAAAAAAAAGTTTCAAAATAGCGGGAATTTGTTTTGCTTTTGCACGGAGGTCTTTCAAGTTGAAAGAAATAAAAGAGTTAATCACTGTGGTTAATCACTATTTAAATGACTTTTTATCTGTGAGAATTTGTGACTTTGGTGAATTAAGTGATGCAGAAATGTTGTTGAAGCAATAATTTGCTACTTTGAAAATCGAAAAATTAATTTATTGGCCGTTATGTAAGTATTCATTATTTAATAATTGTTTATTTTGAACTCGTAGAAAAAGTAATGTATGCAACTATTCATAATTATTATGATACAGTTGCATAAAATACTATTTTACTTACAAATAATCTTAATGTTGATAGTTAGGTAAGGAATATACTATAACTGTTTAATGTTGAAGAAGTGGCATACGTGTACATAGGCACTATAAATTATTGACACCTAGTACTTGATACTTAGTTAAATAGGTACTTACTTATAATTAAGAATAGGTATTATCACTTATACCTAGGCAATTTTGTAACTTTTTTATTTATAAACTCTTACTTATAAACCTTCTGTTGACTTTACATTCGTTTGTCTTTATCTATTCTGTCACTTAAACATTTGCTGTTGCAAGACACGGAGAAAGTTTGCTTTAGTTATTTTAGCCGGTCTTTAATTTTTTAGGAATGCCTAAAGGATTAAACATTTTGTAAATCTAAAAAAGTAAAGTTTGATCCAACACTGGATTTTTGTCATGCACGGTAGGCAGGGCAGACCACGGAGTACGCAGTCAGGGAAAGCTAGTTATAACTTCGCTCCGTTAATCCCGTAAATCTCATTCGAACAATCTAAGCCTTCTAACTGCGTCCCCAGAATCGCAAAGCCTAGAGATAGAGAATTGGTACAAGTACCTATTAAGTCAATCGTATCAATGTTTAGACTCTTTATAAAGTTCATATTCAATCGAGTATAAGGAGAGTATTTTGTGAATGGCTGTATGTATGTATGTAAACCCTTGTTGTACAATGTAAAGAAAAAATAAACATTAATGACAACCATTGAGATACATGTACAAAGGCGAACTTATCCCTTCAAGGGATATCTACCAAAACTTGAAAATCGAAATTATTTGTTTATTTATTTATTCATCACAATAGCAGGCTTACACTAGCGATCAAAACGCCTATTAAGCACCATACACAAATGGACATGAATACCTAGTGGAGATTAAAGGCAATGTTTACAAATACAATTACCTATAATGGATGTATATAAGTGCATAACTTATTTATGAGGTTTAAGTAGGAAACGAGATTTGCAGCATATTATTACTAGTGACACGAGATTTTTATATATTAGAAGAAGAAGAAGACATTTATTTATCAAATAAAAAATACAGCATAACAATGAAAACCATTGCGCTGTAAAATCTTTAAATACAAAAACAGAATAATTAATAACTATTTAGTGATTTCTGAAAACACACTGTAACAGTGCAAGAACTAGCTATCAATACTACAGACAATCCTATTAATAATAGGTCGGGTAAGTATTTTCGTATTTTTAATGTATTATTAGAAATCAAACCTCTTTGGCTGTGCTGAATGTAACTGGCAGGTTTTAATACCACTAAATGTTGACATTCTGAAGATGCAATAAATAAAAAAAAACTAGTTCCCGCCATTTTTCAATTGTTTTTCAACCAAGCAAAATGAACGTATGTGACGAAGAAATTCGGTACATTTTAAAGTTTAAAAAAAAAGGTCTAAATGCGACGAACGCCGCGAATAAAATTTGTGCGGTTTAAGGACCTAATGCAGTATCAATAAGAGTAGCACAAAATGTGGTTCAAGCGTTTCAAGTCTGGAATTTTTAGTGTGAAAGATGAGGTTTTTAGTATGAAACATTTTCCTTTGTATGAAAAATACGAAAATACTTTTGCCCCGACCTAATATTATAATGGTTTCGCATAACAGTTGTTTATTTAGATAGGTACTATGAACAAATTTATGAAAATAGGTATTCATTTTAATGAGCTGTGATTGATATAATGGTTTCGCATAACAGTTGTTTATTTAGATAGTATGCACAAGTTCATGAAAAAAGGTATTCATTTTAATGAGCTGTGATTGATAATTTGGATTACGAGAATAGTATTTAAGTAGGAAGGGAGGCGAGCAACGTCTAGTAACCCTGTTGGTGTAATTGCACATAGTTCGGCATGTAAATGATATAAGTACGCATAGATTGCGGTGTTGCGCGTGATATTAGCCGTTCATTCAATTTACATATTTATAGCATTTGATGTGACCCTAAAGGATTATGCTTTTGATCTAGATATGAGAAGGCCGTGCCCCGTACGCAGCATCCATTTAAATTGCCTCTTTGCGAACTTATTGTTACAATTTGTATGAATGTGGGTCGCGTAAGGGTTAATTATCTTGACGATAAATCGATGCTGTAATGAAGTTGTTATCGATGTTAATTGCTAATCAAGTTTAACATTACTTGTCTGACCTTTTCAATTCGATTAAAAGGGAACATTTAGTATGACATTGTACTTGAGTATGTACATTCGTGCGTGCGTTTGTATATAATTTCCACCCTTGTCGAAACCTTTTGGTTTATGTTTGGGACTAGTATGTATGTAAAACTCTTTATTGTACTGTCAAGTGTAAAAATAAGTATCGATTTAATCCTCCCATCGTTATACATATACCTATACCTTAATTCGACGACATAAGAGCTATGGGACATATTTATAAGCAAGTTGTGTGCACCCATATTTTTACACTTGACTGTACATAAAAACATGAAAATTAACAGTTAACAAGAGAAACAGATGTACAAAGGCGAACCTATCCCTTAAAGGGATCTCTTCCAGTTCCTTTGAACGATTGACAGGACATCAGAGACTAGTTCTATAGCTACTAAGGTAGGATATAAACAGGTTGGATTCCTTTTCCTTACTAGGTTTCATTAGAATTTGGCACGTTTTCATTGGTCTCGAGGGGAGATATGTCAAGGCATATGTTAGAAAATAATTTATATTAAATTGAAAAATGTCCTGGTAAATAAATAAACGCTGAAATATTATATCTGTAACATAATATTTTTCCACAACGTTTGAAGTGCATTAGCCGGAAATAACGACAGAGAACGAAAATAAAGGTAGGTACTTACTCCAGCACAATATATAATGTTTGCGCCGACATAAAGCAAATATGAACGGAAATAATGGTCCAGCCTGTATAATGAGATCACATCTCCTCTTACATAACGACAATCAGGATGAGAATAAAATTGGTAGTAAAAACGATAAAGCCTTTTTTTCATTTCCTCTCTCAATTATTATTTCGGATTCGTGATTTTGGTTATACTGCACCAAACCAAAGAGAATGTGATAAATATTTATCGTATAAGGAAGGAAAATTGCTTTGACGTAATTATAAGCAATTGAGCATTTCGCAAGGCATTCGACATTTTATAAAATACCGGTTGATACGGCGACCGACGAGGTTTGCCACTTTCTAAGAATTATACAAATTTGAAAGGTGAAGATAAGATATAAAATAAATGCTTTACTTTCTTTACATATTTTACTCGAGTAATTTGCTAATTTCTTGACGACTCTACTACGTCTTCTTCCCACAGAACCACTAGACCACACAAAAGCTTTCACCGAGTACAAAAAGAATCCTGAAAAGTTCTTGCAGCTGCAACTTATCAATTTGATGCAATTGAAAACCGAGTGAACGCGGCCAAGAAAGAAATTTAAATGAAATGATCGAAAACATTTCTATTTCCTATTCTTAGTCATTTTGTATGGAATTTTTCGAAACTCAGTTGGAAATACAATGAATTAATGCTTGCTAATATTATAAATGCAAAAGTAGCTCTGTTTGTCTGTCTGTTACCTTTTCACGCTTAAACCGCTGAACCAATTACATGTGGTGTGGAGATAAATCGCGGGCAACAGCTAGTAATTTATACCTACTTAGAAAGATTTCGTGCATTCTTAACCTTCGGTAAGGTTTTTACTGTTCAAATACATTGAGTGTCAATCGAGGCTATATTGAACAGCGGAATTTAAAATTAATTCGCAATTTTCCTACAAGCGTTTAATATAACGCATTGACTGGTGATTGATTGCAAAAATACAGTTTGCAGAACCAGTTGAGTGCTGAACCAAAAACAATTCCAGGAGTAAGTGAATGAGTCGGACCAAGCCAACATAATTAAAAAAGTTCCATTCCGCACAAAAGTTGTTTGACTCAGAGGTATCATTGGAAAGAGGTCGGGTACGTGGCGACGACTTTTTTGGAATTACTGTTCTTGTTTCTGATTATGTTTTTTTATGACTGTTGCACTTGAGTTCCCAAGATACAGCGGCCACGGAAACGTCTTTCTGGCGATAAAAAGTTACTGTTTATTGCATCATTATCTGCTTCTTTCATTTTGTGTATTATTTCCGAGGTTGTTCGGCAGGTAAGTGACAATTGAAGATAAAGTTTCTTGAAAGAATATAACAACAATAGCTCTCCCTTGGAACGCTATCGAGTGCTTCTATATTTCATTTTATGTGTAGAACATTATTATCATTAAAGTTGTTCTACAATATTGACAAACATTAAAGTATTATGAAAAGCATTAAAGGAGAATATTATTTAGATAAGGATTATTTGGATTTCACGAGTTTTTTACCATACGTTGCGCAGTAAGTAACTGAGTTGAAAGTCTTAAAAAAGTAGTTGAAATTTCGCGGAATAAATGTGAGCACGCTTTTGAACCATTAATTTTATATGGATCCTAAATTTGAAGTTTCACAATCAATTTAAACTTGATAGTTAGATAAATGTAGCCTGGTGGTTTGACCTACGATCATTGTGAAGCATTGAAGCGAATCTATGAACTCAGCCCACTCTGAGTTTTTTGGATGGAATGTAGCCATGCGAAATTACGTAAACTAAATTTTAAAGAACTTTCCAATCAAAGAAAATATCGTGAGGAAACCTGTAAAATACCTGCGAAGCAATTTAATGGTGGTTGTGAAGTTCCCAATCCGTACTGGGCCCGCGTGTTATCATCTGCCCAAACCTTCTAAATCTGAGAGAAAGCCTGTGCCTAATATTGTGTCGTATAAAGGCTGGAGACCTCACCTCATAAGATAATGAGATCACCCAAGATAACAGAATAGAAGATAGAAGTAAGATAGAAGCAGTCAATAATCTCAAAACAATTTCCATAACAGTAAAAACAGCAATGAGTACAGAAGCAATCTGAAGTAGAAATGTTTTTAGAAAAGTTTAAATAAGCTTCCAACCTTCAGGTAGCTTCAGGCAATTACCAGTCGGTCATAAAACCGAAAACACTTAAAATCTGTGAGGTAGCAAGGCACGGAAGACTCAGCTAAGTGCATGTGTAAAAACACGTTCATGCTCGAATTCTTTTACATCACTTCTCGTATATTATGCGCAGGGATAGCAGCAGTTTGTCAACACAAGCATAACCCAGTGCTTTGTACTGATAATGATCATAATAATGTTGAAAGTGGGGGACAATAGACCTTTGTCCGTGACAACCGAAAAATATTTTCCTGCGTTAGTTTTTTGTACAGCTTAAAGCTCAGTTTAGACATGCAAGAAAAATCGATGTTCGAACTTGTTGCATTACATTGCGAGGCCGTAAAGAGTATGAGTTTGAAATGGTCAATCAAGCGTCACAGTGTAGGTAAGTAAGAAAGAAAATATTAACAAACTAAAAGTTTACATGAAGCAGTAACTTACAATTTTTCTTGTTAGTCGAAACTAGGCTTAACATTAGTATGGCTGCAAATGGGCGGCCAAGTTCGCGTAAATATGTTTTATGTAGGGTAGAATTTACTGTCAACCCGTCTCGTGTTCAACCGTATTTGTTAGGTAAGTGATTGGCCGATAACGTTGACACATGTGACACGTCGATTAATCAATTTTATCGTGCTGTTGTCTTCGAATGATGACTTAAGACAACTTTGGCACAGAAATGAGAATAACATGGTTCCTAGTGTATGGACCACTGGAGGAACTCTTAACCGCTAAAACGCAGCAGTATACAATACAGACTGATGCTTCATGTTCCTTCTCAGAATTATATGTAAAACATTCATTGAACAAAGTTCCAGAATTGTTGAAAGTTTTTAGACATAGTACGAGAAACCAAAGGTGAACCTTTGTGAAACAAATTTGCTAGATATCAAAGGCTTAAAGGATTCCAGAAACAGTCAAGATTATATTAGCCCGTAGCCTGAAATCAGTTTTATGTTAAATCTCACAGATGCCGCTGTTTGATGTTCGCTACAGGTATCTGATCAATATAATTCTCCAAAACATATTATCTATCTATGTCATACCTTTAAACAAGCAACTCTAGTATATTTATTTATTTTGGGATCTCTGAAACGGTTTAAAATAATTTAGTTGAAATTTGCTATGTGGGTATTTTCGGGGGCGATCGATCTAGCTTGGTATCTAAGCATATGAGAAACTCGTATTTCAAGTTTTAGGTTGAGCAAAGCTCGGTTGCCCAGGTACTTTATTACAAAGTTTTATGACGCTTCATATAGGTATAAATATGCGCATTATTGAGTATGCGTATTAAGTATGCAGACAAAATTAAATATTAATTCGTGTTAAAATTGTATTCGTAATATTTACAATAATTAACAAAATTAATTGCACCAACTATGTAGGTACAGCAAACATATAAGGCAAAACAAAAATGAAACTTCTAACGACTGACAGGCGACCACATCGCGATGTAACTATCCATTGACTGTGAAAATCGACTTGAATGGGTATTTTCTCCAAATTTTAGGACTTTAAACATTCAAATATTTTAATCATGACTTCATACATAGTCTGAGGAATCGAAATTTAAATTTATTGTTTCTATTACAATGTTGCCAGTTTACAGAAACTTTGAAACATCGTTTACAGAAATAACTTTAGGCGAGTAATAATATTATTATTATTAAATAGGTCGGTAGAAATCGTTTTCAATGTTATCGACAGAGTAAGTTCATCCCTTAAGTATAAGTTATAGATGTTATTTAGACATTAAACATAACTTACACTCATTTGTATCTCAATAATTTAACTAATGTCTAATATTTAAATTTGTTGTTTTGGAAAATATGATTTAAAATACGAATTAATAATGTTTCGGCGGAAATTATTTCGCAAATTATTACTTCCCAAACTTTTTATCCCATATTTTTACTAGGGTGAAATGTTATTTTCCAACTCAACGGTTCGCACTGATATCATTTCCCAACTAAGGATTTGATAAATTATTGTTATGCAAATTATTACCTGGGATTTTTTAAGACGTCATTTATGATATCGTCAAATGTATATATTAGCATACCGTAATTTAGCAACATATTGAATGGCATTATGAAATCTAACCTAGTTTGTCAGAATGCAAGGTTCAAATTGCAGTATGATTTTATATTTCATTAAGTGGGTAGGGCAATGCACCATATAGCTAAATTCAGAGGGTATTTATTACTTTTGTTTACATGCTTCGTGGCTCAAAATACTATTTCATTCTCGAGTAATTTTTGGTACTGAATGTTCTGTCAGCTGTTTATTTTGTAAGGGGTCGGGGGGTTCTAACCTTACCTAACCTACTGTTCTGTCAGCCGTTTATCTTCTAAGGGGTCGCAGTTCTGACCCAACCTAACCTATTATTCTGTCAGCCGTTTGTCTTCTAAGGGGTCGCAGTTCTAACCTAACCAACCTAATGTTCTGTCAGCCGTTTATCTTCTAAGGGGTCGCAGTTCTAACCTAACCTACAATTATATTATGAAGGAATTAAGAATGTGTTTTATGTTTGTTCTAGACAAGTTCAAGCTCAAGGTTACGCAAAAAAATATGTAGCTGATATGACTTTCAATAAACGAGTGAAATGCTTATTAGTGCTCGCTAACATAAAAGTTTGTTGAAGCAAAACTTTGCAATATAAAAGTTGGCTAAATGTTATTTGACAATTTGTTATTTGCCCAAGCTAATTAATCATTTGCTACATAATTATTTCCCACATAAAACTTCGATGAAGTGAGATTTTGCACTATAAAAATGTTGCGAAGTAAGAAAATTGCGAAGTTATGCCAACGATTGGTTTGCCAAATAATACTCCGGCGACAAGTTGATTGCCAAGTGAAATTTGGCGAAACATATTTCGCCGAAAAGGCATGGTACACCTTAAAATACGTATTAACGGCTAGTGTTCTATAATGCGAATGATATTATATATCAACGTACAAGAGTTTCCTTTCACAGGTTTACCTAGACTTGCACTATTGAAAATGCCTTAAATTTATTACACCCGTGCCTTTAGAATAAAGGTGTTGCGGCCGCTCCGCCGCGTTAGAGGCGGCCATGAATCGCTGAAAGCTGCGGCCGCCGGTTCCGGTTTTCCGAGTAACGGCGGCGCGCAGGGCTCGCGGGTATCCGGGCCGCAGCGCCCAGTGCCGTGCCGGACGCGCGCCGTGCTGCACGTCGCTCTGTTACACGATTTCCCGCACTTTTCATCTTGCGCGTGAATTTTCCGCTGTTTGTATACGCGCTGGTGGCTAACATGCCGTGTTAGTGTTGGATCTGTGTTGCGAATGACAATGGAAATGGTATGTAGTTTTTTCGATATTTTGTATTTTTTTTTTATTTTGACAGTAATTAATTACGTCTACTTTCCTTTTTTTTGACATCTCGCCGTTGGAAAACCGCCGTGGGTTAGTAAACTTTGAATTGAAACAAAAAATTGAGTACAACACTTTCTTTACTTTTATTGATGTTACTTTTTTTTAATTTACAGCTGCCACATTGAGTGTTTAATGCTAAATGCTAATCGATTATTTTTTTTGAAAGCTATTGCTAGGAAAAGATACTAAGCATTATTTAAATACCTACCTACATACATAAAATATTCAAAAGCCTAATCAGCATGATAGGGTATTCCGCAGAATTGCGGAGGTAAGCCACTTTTGCAGTAAAATTGCTCGGTCAATAAAATGTTTCATTCGTTTTTATCGAGAGCGGTAGTCAAATATTTTACGAAGTAGGTACCTACTTACTGATAATTATTCCATAGAGCGGTTAAGTTTTAGGAATTAGAGCAATCTTCTCAACTTTCAGTTGGACAAAATAGCTATTAACGTCATGGTTGTACTGCAAATACTGGACAAGGATTTTGCGATTTATGTAATGTAGAAGAACACCTTAAGGTCACACTGGATGCTTTCTGTGTCCTGCAGTCCTATCCACTCATGTAAAATGTAATGAAAATTTATGAGTTGACCGGACCCCAGAGTGAATCCAGTGTGGCAAGTTCCCAAAGTTAGGTTCCTAAAGCACATAATTAGCGAGATAAAGAGCGAGAGAGCGATAGAGCGGGCTATGTTTGGAGTTTCTCTGCGGGATCGCATTAGAAACGATGAAATCCGCGCAGGAACTAAAGTCACTAACATAGCTCGAAGAATCGCCAGACTCAAGTGGCAGTTGGCAGGGCACATTGTTCGTGGAACTTATGGCCGATGGGGCAAAAAGATTCTCGAGTGGCGTCCACGGACCGGAAGACGCAGTGTAGGTAGGCCTCCAACAAGATGGAGCAACGACCTGGTTAAGGTTGCGGGAACGCGTTGGATTCGGATGGCACGAACGAAACCGATCTGTTTGGCGAGCCTTAGGGGAGGCCTATGTTCAGCAGTGGACGACTTTCGGCTGAAATGATGATGATGAGCACATAATTAATTGAGCCAGTTTTTTCCGAAAAACATAACGATATCGCCTTTTATCTCATAAAGCTGCGTACGGATTGCGCGTACAAATGTACGCGTAGTCGATTACGCGTGTCCTAGAACGCCATATCTGTACTTGCAGCTACGCGTACACTCTAGGGGAACTGCAGGTATAGACACGGCGTTCCAGGAAACGCGTAATAGACTACGCGTACAAATGTACGCGCTATCCGTACATGGCTTAATAAATACTATAAGTGTAAAATTATCCCCCCTCTTAGAGTTCCCTAGTCAGAATGGTAAAAACTGAACTGTTAGAGTTTTGCCATGTCTGTTGGTCTGTCTGCCTGTCCGCGACTTGGCTCAGAAAATCTTTGCAGTTGAAATCTATATTTTGTCATGGGTGTATAATAATCACGCGAACCATGTATCAGAATAAAATTTAAAAAAAAATCAAGGTGACCTCCCCTACGCTTAAAGGTAGGAATTTGTTTTTCCGGTCTGCCCCATGAGGTGAGGTGAGTGTGAGGTGTCATTGGATAGGTCTTTTAAAGATATTGCACGTTTGCACAAACCGTTTTTCGATTCAGAGATCCGTTAGTGAAATATTGAACGTGAAATGTACCCCCTCCTGTTTTTTGATACGTGGAAAAATTTACAACAGTAATATATCTAACTAAGTACCTTAAAAGGACAACTATCACAAATATTTAGGTTTTACTTTGTAAGTAATGGTCGACCAAAACTTAGTATTGAGTATTTGCCGCATATTTATTCGGAACTCTATTATGTTTATAACGTGCCTATTTTGGTAATATGAAACTTTCGGCTCTACTTTTAAGAACAAAATTGCATTCTAACATTCTTCATCTTTAAAACATAAACACCGAGATTTTTTTCTTGAAAAATACAATAAAATGTAGTAGTTATATAGTAATACAATATAATATAACGCAACGGGTGGATTTATATAATGAAATTAAAATAAATGCTCACAATACAAAATAAAACGACCGCGCCGCGGGTAATACTGTAGGGCGAAACGATATTAAATAATAAAAATAAAATCCCTCGACCGTTATTCGACAGAATCCATTAAAATGTTTTTACTCAACATGGGAATAAAAATCCCATAAAGAGTTGGGAGGCCTCATTCGCGTTTGTTTAGAATTGACTGAACAAGGAAGAAATAAACAAATCGGGGAGTTACGAATGTTGTATTATCCATAAAATGTGGATGGAAAATGAGCATAGAAATCACCTGAAGGTAAGCAATTACCGAAGCCTGTAGAAGCTTTGTACATCAGAAAAATCACTTCGGGGGTCGCTGACAACGCATGATGAGGTAGATTACGTACTTAAAGAAGAATGGTCTATGGTTAAGTTAGTAGAGTTCTGAGGTGTAGGTATACACCTAAGCTAAACTGTACTATTTTACAAGCTTTATGGATGGGATGACTTGAACAAAGGTCAGGTCAAAAATACCCGAAACCGGCGAGCATGTATGAAAAGACTAATGAGTGTTGTGGAAGTGAAAGAAATATGTCAAGATCGTAGCAGGTGGAAACAAATAGTCTCGCCTAGTGCCTACCCCATTGTTGGGAAGGAAGCGTGATATTATTTTTTTAATATTGAAACGCATAAGAACTACTAAGAGAAATACATATACAATATCGAATGACGAAGCCCATTAAGCGTGTGTATTTCACGCCCGTAATTTTTTAGAAGGCACAAAGCCGATCACTGACGAGTCACTCAGCCGTGCTCACCTGGATCACGTTTTATTGCAGCTGAAATATAAATGTCCTTTCGCAATTCTAAGGAAGTTTTTATATTTCCCCGTTAACGGCGTTACCGTGATTCTATACGGGGAAATTGAGGAGTTGCCTACAAAAGTCGCTGTTGAAATGCGCAGTTTGTATACAGGGTCTCCTAAAACTCAACGATAACCTGGTACCAGGCCTTTCGCCAAGCAATAAAAGTTCAGGAAAAAGTAAGATAAAAATCCATGTCACTTAGTAACCTAAGCTATATGGATTTTTTTTTCAAAAGTGATGTGTTATGTGACTCTTCTAACGGTTAACTAGAGACATGAATTTAATTTCTTATTCTTTCCAGAACTACAAAAAATAAAGTGCTCATATCTAGGACATCTTCCATTGGCACCGAAACGTCAAAACAACGCGATTTAGCACCGAAAAATTCAGCAGGAGAATATATAAGGGTGAGGCTACACGAGCGTAATTTTGTGAGTCGTGAGCGGCAGAATTTTGGTCCGCGCCATCACGTGACACTCACGTGACACAATGTATGGCGCAACCGAAATTCTGCCGCTTACAACTCACAAAATTACGCTCGTGTGGCCTCACCCTAAACGTTTTTCCCTATACTTACATACTTATTGCGGGGTTTTGTTTATTTTGAGGTAATACAACCGTATTACCTCACCTCCTGTATAATATAATTTTGTGTTTGTATTCAACTTTGCACGTGGATTGTTTTAATAAAACCTTTATCTTGGTTCTTTACCGTGACTACCGTGGATTTACAATATAAGTAACTGTCGAGATCTATGTAGTTAGTGCCCTGGAAGGGGACCCCAATGGGTAGAAAAAAATATGTATATTTGGAAAAAACTTGGAAAAGCCTACAATGCTTTTAATTTCATGTTGCCCTTTCTCATTTTTTCTCACTCAGCGTGGGATCCTTACTAAGCTTGTTTGAAATATTGTTTTATTCACTGATGTATCTTTAATTTATTCCACGAAAGTGAAAATGAGACATTGTGCTTATTATCCAAAAACTTATTAAGGTTCAATTAAAATCTTGTTTTGAACTGGAAAATTAATCTCACGATCAAAAACAAGGGGTATTGCCTTTGGGTAGCAAAGTTCATTTTAAACTTAAATCTCATTCGTGGCTAAAACAAAACGATAAGACATTGCTCTGAAAATGTTTTCAAATAAAATATGTCTGGTTTATCCTTTGAAGGGAGAGTGATATAAGTTTAATAACGGTGTTTGTGTGGCTCGTAGTTTGTCACGAGAAAAACAAGCGCTCTGGAACAGATACACATTAACCGGATTAGACGATATTTATAAAGAATATAGGAGAATAAACAATAAATTAATAAATCGATGTAGGTCTTCACGCACTTCTTATGAGACAAACTTACTGCAAACCGGACCGAAAAAATTCTTCTCTTATTTAAGACAGCAAGTAACCTCAAAGGTTAGCGTACCAACAATACTTCGCAACAAAGAAGGAGAAACAGTGACACAAACCTTTGAAATTGCAGAAGCGTTTGCAGATCAATTCGCAAGTGTCTTTCAAAAAGAACCACATGACCAATTACCTTCTCTAGACTCGTCGCTCAGAGTGGAGGACTCTATCGCAGACATTGTTTTTACACCGGATAAAATTCGGCAAGCTGTTAAAGAAATGAGAACTGATTCTTCACCAGGACCAGACAATATTCCTGTAGTATTACTTCAAAAGTGTGACAGCCTAGCAGATTCATTGGCTATAATAATGCAGAAGTCTTATGATACTGGAACCTTACCAATGCAATGGAAAACCGCAACAGTAACACCTATATTCAAAAAAGGAAATAAGCTGGAACCCTCTAACTATAGACCTATCAGCCTTACTAGTGTAAATTGCAAATTAATGGAGAAGGTGATAGTTAAGCATATCAGAAACTTTTTCACCCAGCATAGAGTAATAGGCGACCACCAACATGGTTTTTGTCCACGGCGCTCAACAGTGTCCAACTTGCTTTCATGTCTTTCGTCTTGGACAGGAAGCTTTAATGATAGAGAACCGATTGATGTCATTTACCTCGATTACGAGAAGGCCTTTGACTAGGTCCCTACTTCAAGACTATTGCAAAAGCTGGAATTTGTTGGAATACGAGGAAAACTTCTCAACTGGATTGAGGCATTTCTGCGATACAGAACGTTTCGTGTGAGAATTGGTGAGACACTGTCGGAGCAGCGAGAGATACACAGTGGAGTGCCGCAGGGCTCCGTTCTTGGACCTGTGCTGTACATAATATACACATTTGACTTGCCTTGTTCCTTGCATTGCAGCATTAGCACTTTTGCTGACGACACTAAGATATTCGCAAATCCGCTACTTGAGTTCGACCGACTTCAGAATGATTTAAACACAATAGCTAACTGGTCAAAGAAATGGCTCATTAACTTGAATACTGAAAAATGCACTGTGTTACATATAGGGAACTTAAATCCACATTTAACCTATAACCTCGAAGGAACGCAACTTAAGTCAGTCAAAGTGCAAACAGATTTGGGAATTAAAGTAACGGAGGACCTTAAATGGGAGGAGCACATAACAGGAATCACCAAAAAATGTAAATCTATGATCTACCTCATTAGGAAAGCCTTCGGAGTTTTGACGCCAAAAATGATACTCAGCATATACAAATTATATATTAGGCCAAATTTGGAGTACGCTTTTCAAGTCTGGAGTCCCTATTTTGCTAAAGACATTAAACTACTCGAGAATGTCCAACGCAGTTTCACTAAAATACCGAGACAATTAAAGAATAAATCATATGAGGAGAGACTGCAGGTGCTAAAGCTCACGACTTTAAAGGAGCGCAGAGATCGTGGCGATTTAATAGAAACCTATAAGATACTTACCGGACATTACGATCTACAGGAGTTCCATAACTTGTTCAAGCTTAATAACAACAGTCGCCTGCGAGGCCACCAATTTAAACTATCTACTGAACGATCTTACAATAATCCTCGCAGACATTTCTTGTGTAACAGAGTGGTCAAGACATGGAACAAACTACCAGAACATGTAGTCTCAGCACTGAATGTTAATCAATTTAAAAACCGATTAGACCAACACATTAGCAGTACACAGAATACTTGACTAAGGAACATCTAGATACAGGCACCTATCAGTTGCCCTCAACTGTCTGCCTGATAATGTAAATAATAATAATAATAATAAAATATGAGGAGGATTTTTACGGATAATTCGGATGAGAAATATTAGGAATATTTTTTGTAGTTCTTATCATTTTAGACTCGGACGGGAAGACGTGTATGCCTATTAGGCTGTAAGAGGTCGATATTGGGGCAAAGTTCTGTTACCAAGTTTTCCATGGAGTATTTTGTGTCGTTATGATTCCGGTGTCACGAGTAAGAATGCGTGAACACCAATAACTTAACACTGGCGTTCCTCCGTGTTCCATATAAGCGTTATAAGCCCTTATCGCGGGCATAACTCAGCTAATATGAATGTACTGTGTGCGCTTGACGTAACGGGAGGGTACACAGCTACAGAATAGACTTTCCATTCAAGTTATGGCGACGTTTATGTTCTCTGTTTTTCGATTTTGTAAACGAAAAAGACTTTTGTTTTTCCGAGCGGGATTTATGATAAAGGCACATCGTGATACGGGTTAAGTTTGTGCTGTTATGTATGCTAAATTACCTGCGAGTTTTGGAATGTTAAATAAATGAAGCTTAAAGTATTTCTAAAGCTCACTCTTCTTCACAAAATCATTAAGTATTTGATATTATTAAGTTCGTCATCTCTATCAAAGATCCTAACGAGCATAAAGCTTTGATGCTCTGATCATTCGTACGCGAGTTTCTTACTGGAAAATATTGATTTGAATACCGTATAAACAGAGTTTGCAAAGATCTGAAAGTTAATTTGCAGAGAAGGCATTGAGAATATCTTCCTTTTGACGTTTATATGTGCTGTACTTATGTATCGGATATATCCCTACATTTTCGTTAGTACACGAAAACACCTGGCAATATTCGAGAATATCAGAGTCTCAATTACGGAATGACAATAAATTGCGTTATCCCCGGTAATATCCTTTTGGAACTCCGCAGGGTGCTGTAGCTGAGATAAACCCGATTAGTGAAGTTATTTTATAAATTACGTATTTTCAAGGGTGGCATCAGCAAAAAACAAGCGGGTAAAGGGTTAATTAATAACTGTTCAGATCTGACACTGTTCTCAGCCACGGAACCCTTCCAGTAGGCTTCTCTGAAAATCTGGAAAGGTTAAAATTTTCTCCCCGCGTCTCATTTATTTACCACAGAGAAAGAATTTCAAACCGAATACGGAAAGTTTCCCTTATTTTCCCCGGAATAAATCGGCTCTGAATTGATTTTATTAATAGGTAACACGACGACCGACTACCTTCGGTTCCCAAGGGATTCCCGGTGACAGCAATATCAGCCGTACGTATATTAGTTTACGTGTTATGTGCCGTATGAATTGCGGCGAGGAAGGAAAACGCGAAAATTCTTTTATAGTGATGTATTCTGATTTCCCCTGAGATTCGTAATCCTCTTATTTCGCTGAAATACAAAATTTATTTTTAAATTCCAAAACATGTTGCGCTCAAACAATACTGCGAATACCTACTTGTGTTTAAAATACACCTGATTATATTCTCCGAATGCATGTGATAAATTTTCCCTAGTAAAAATTTATAACGACCGCTTTAGCCTAGTTGGTAGTGTCCCTGCCTACGAAGCAAGAGGTCCTGGGTTCGAATCCCGGTAAGGGCATTTATTTGTGTGATGAGGACGAATATTTGTTCCTGAGTTATGGATGTTTTCTATGTATTTATGTATTTATTTATCTATGTAAGTATGTTTATCGTCGTCTAGTACCCATAGTACAAGCTTTGCTTAGTTTGGGACTAGGTCGATTTGTGTAAGATTGTCCCCTAATATTTATTTATTTATTTATTTATATCCTGAAATTGCTATTCTATTAGTAAATTATTTATTCCAAACCACCAAAATATTCAACTCATTTTTATTTAAATTATCGTCTAAATAATAATAATAATTCATAGGCCGATTGACACCAATTGACCTAGTCCCAAACTAAGCAAACGTTGTACTATGGGTACTATAGACAGCGGATAAACATACTTAGGTACATAGAAAAATACATATTAAACATCCAAGACTTGAGCACAAACAATACAACAATACAATATAAAAATTCTTTATTGATCACCAAAAAAATACAGAAAAAAATTAATAACTATAAAAATTCAGGCAGATAATAGGCGGTCTTATCGCTCAAAGCGATCTCTTCCAGACAACCAATGCTGGATACATGTAAAATATAAACAGGTTTATGTAGATAGCGGAAACATCAGACAGGAGAAATGAAGAGATATTAATCAATAAATATTAAAAACAATACAAATATACAATATTTACATACATAAATAAACACATACATTAAATATAATAGTTATACACTACATAATATATACTACATATACAGAATATCAATGAGAAAATGTCAAAAGGCCGCCGCACGTGAGAAAAGGAACTCAGATTTAAAGAAATAATGTAAACATTTGAACAGGGAAGGACCGAGGATTGAGGATTAAACACTACACACAGCAAACATTACAACATTACGTTTATCAACAACACATATTAGAATTTATCACACAAATATCTGCCCCGACCGGAAATCGAACCCGAGACAACAAGTTTCGTAGTCAGGAAATACTTATGTAATTATACTTTTAACTAAAACGGAAATATTTTGTAATACGTAACAGACGGAATCGATGGAGATCCGCTCAGTGGAACTCCTATTCTGCTTAGTTTAGGAGCTTCATCTTCAAACAATTCTAAATGGACGCAAAACAACGCGCTTTAATTAGCTTTTAGGTTTTTTTTGGTGGTATACGTTTAGATTCTCCTCCCATTCTGAGAAGAGGCCTGTGCTCTGCAGTGGGACTTATATAGGCTGGGTTGAATTGATTGATTGATACGTTTAGATCTTAGAATATAGTTAGTAAATTCTTTTGGTAATAAGAAATCTTAGAGTCTCAAAATATTTTGCTTTTGGTAGTCATTTAATTTCTTTCTATAAAATACTGAGTCCAACGTGTGAAGTTTAATAATATTATATTTAAGCCAGACACAAATGGGTCTGTAAACATTGTCATATGACCTCATTTGTTTCTGATAGTTCTGGCAGTTTCTGAATAGCAAACGGCAACTGCAACACGTCAGTAGGTATTAGAGCACTCTTGGAAAGTTAACACAAAATATCCCGCGTAACAAGTTGCGACGTGTTGTTCAGTTCATGTTACTTCCTATAACCCTCGCACTGACTGTGTCGAGTTAGAGAAGTTTCCTAATGTTGAAATGAAAATAAATGAAAAGGGCCACAATTTCGGCACCTCTCAGCGCATGCCGCCTTGTTGAGATAACGACGGCCTGAAGAGCCTATAAAAATGCTAATGGAATGAAGGTGATGTGCTGTTTCAAAAGAAAAGGGATTGTGCGGAACCGCGTATCATGAAATCAAGTCTGGGTCAGCTAGGCTTAAGACTCTTTAACATTTTAATGGGAAAATAGCGTTTTAGCAGAGTTGTTGGAAAGTCCTGCAAGGCTTTATCATATCAGAGTACCGACTGTACCATTAAATTACGTTGGTAAAAATGAATGAGACTTAGCCGTAACAATTTATTCGGCGTATGAATTCGATTTAGGTAACCAACTGGAAATGCGAGATAAGACAAATCCCATACGCGTTTGTAAGAGATGATGAGCTTCATTCAACACTTTTAGCAAAATGAATTTAATAAAGATTGTCAACTTCGAAATAGCCTGCGAACTTTTTTATTTTCAATAAAAAAGTTAGCGAACATCTGTCGTGGCAAAGTTTATCTGCTGGTTTAAAATTAGTTTCACGTATCGATATTGAATTTCCTGGTCCCAACTAGCTACATCATCATCATCATCAGCCTATGTTTGTCCACTGTTGGACATAGGCCTCTCCCATGCCACTAAGCACGATCCTCGGCCACTCTCACCCAGCTCTTGCCAGCCGCCCTGCAAAGATCATCGCTCCACCGAGTCTGAGGACGTCCCACGCTACGTTTGCCGATCCATGGTCTCCCCTCAAGAACTCGTCTACCCCATCGGTTATCGGTTCTTCGGGTACAAAACTACAACTAGCTACAAAATGGAGTTATCCGACTACGGTTGTTTTTTAGGTGTGAGCGTTAATTTTTGTTCAAGATCCTTAACCCTTACTTTTACCTTGTTTCTTTCCGTTCGAGCTTACATAATTCAGTCCCTTGCAAATTGGACCTTCGGAACTTTGCTATCCTAAAGGCTTTTACTGTTGATCTTCTGTAAACATTATAGTTAATGCGCAGAAAGAGGGACGGGAACCTTTAAAAGCAAAGATCTATTTGTCAGCCGACATTAAGTAAAACTTTTAGTCATCACAGCTGTGACGACTTCCTTTTGCAATACTACAAAGTTTAATTATGTAATAAGAAACTTTCAGGTAATAAAATACATTTACACTCGTTCGTCTGTTTTATGTCTTTATTTATATCCAAAGTCAACCATTTCTTAATTACAAATGTTTCTAAATGTAACTTACAGAAACAATATTTCGACAACTCCTTTACTTTTGACTATGTTTACGGTACTGTATACAAATTAACTTCCAAAGTTACTAAGCAGTCTTATTTTGGTATGATCCCTTTCGGAAACCAGTTTTGCCTTTAAAGCCATGTGTCGTACTTAGCCCATACGTTACGTCGTATGAAATCGCTGTCGGAGGAACAAAAGAGCACTTGAATAGAATTGGGTTTCAATTCATAGCCAAGATGTGATTACGTGTTCGCAGCAATTCAATAATTACCTACCTGGCCATTATTAGCTCAGTCAGGCTAAGGCATTATCATTATTTGAGAATATGTTTGTCTGAGCCTGAAGCAATCAAATTAAATAAATATGCCTGATTTACTTTGAACATTTCATTGTCGGGGAAAATAAGTTACAGTGCAAATACCCATACATAATACCCGTACTACACACGAAGGTTAGCATATTTTAGATGTTAACCCACTGTGTATAGATAACAAATAAAAACATGATACTTACCAAAGGATGTATCCTGTTACAAACATTGTGTTTTAAGGGCCCAAATAACTTTGTCAACTACTGGAGCGCAATTTCTATAAGGACAGTTAGGAACAAAGATGGAAAGGAAACGAAATTCCGCGCAAACAGAATAAAGTCCTTTTACGAACTTTCGCTAGCAACTTGAGGGAACTTCAAAGAACTTTCCTGGCAGCATGTATAAATAAAATGTACGAAACAAACTGAATCTGTTTTGACGAGATAAATAGATTTTGGGGTCCTTTGAAGTCTTCAAACTCTAACTCCGAACCTGACGTCGCATAAACTCATAATCATGCTAATGCCTCTTACGTTTAAACATCGTAAAATTATTTTCTCGTTAAATTTTCGCAATTCATATTCCTTGATATTCTAATAGGTACAATCCCGTCCTTACGGTGATAGATAACAAATATAGATCTATCTATACTGGTTTGTCGAGAGATCGTACCACCCACTTTAAAATCAATGTTAAAGCTGTCTATAAACCGACTCGCAATTTCCATCGATATACGGCGATGTATAACATAACAACGCATTTTTCCGAAGCGCTCTCTATGTGACCGGAAATTCACTCACCATACTGTTTCGCGGGAAAATGCAAGCGACAAAAATTTACAAAACAAAGGGCTGTTTGGATTATGCAATCTGAATTCCAAAAGATAATAATCTACTGTTTTTGGAGTTGGTGTTTTTAATTAAAATTCAAAACTAGGCCGAAACACGAAATCGGCTAAAATATGAAGGTTGAAGGAAAAACTTAGGATAAACGATGAATTTGAATAAATCGATATTTACCGCCGTAAGCGAAGCTGTTTGCTCGTTTGTCGTTTGTTGTGTTTGTGGCCTGTGGATCTTTTACCCAGCCAGAAATAACACCTTAATGCATGAGGTGATTTTTACGTGCTTTTACATTATTAGTTAATTTATTTTTTATTAGGTTACAAAATTAATAAACTTTTCATTCAATAAAAATATAATTACATTAAACTTGTATCTGTGCTCAAGTCCTGGATGTTTGATATGCATTTAAGTATGTATTTATCTATACATATAAGTATTTTTATCCGTTGTCAAGTACCCATAGTACAAGCTTTGCTTAGTTTGGGACTAGGTCAATAGGTGTCAATCGTCCCATGATTATTTATTTATTTATTTGTGACTGTAAAGGATTAGTCCTTTTGTCCATCCTCGAAGGAATTTACTTAAAATATATTATTGACATTGTCTGACAGTCCAAAAATAAAAACAGCATAGGCAATAGGCATGCACGAGTGAAATACACACATACGTGTAAAGTTATTTCATAATTAGTACATTGTTGTAGAGGCTAGAAAGTAAGCAATAGATGGACGAGTTAGTTTAAGGACCGACGCGTAAGAGTCACTTTTGGCTGAGACTAAACATTGTGCTTTTCACGACTAATGCGAGGAAATAACAATTAAACAATCGAAACACTGCGTTGCTCCCGCCGATTTTACTTTTTCTTTTGTGACATAATATTTTTTTTTAAACGAGCGAGGCCATTCTTAGTGGCCAGTACCCAAAACCACATAATTATCCATTTACGCATGTAGTTTATCGCTTATCTATACATAAAATAAATTTGTAACAAGTCGGTGTCTGTACATTGAAGATATTTCAGAAAAACTGTCACTAGGGCTATTTACTAGCGCAATAGAACCCAAAACAATGTTTTTTAGAATTATTGTCTGTTTGTCTGTTTATCTGTTTGTCTGTGCGTTTGTGCGCGCTAATCTCAGAAACGGCTTAACCTAGAAGGATGCGGTTTTCACTGATATGTTGGTATTTTCTTGGATTAACATTTAGTGTTTGATTCATTTGAATCGGTTCACAAATAAGAAAGATACGTCTATTTTAAGAATTTATAGAACAGTTTTTAGAAGTAGTGACTTGGGAGTAGGTACGGTGGTGAATGTGAATGGTGAGGGGGGGGGGGGGGTTTGCGGGGGGGGGGGGGGGTATTTTTTTTTATATCGAGGAACTAAGGAGAGCCATAATTGATGAAAAAGCAAATTGATAAAAAAATAAGCTGCCCAAATTACTAATTCCACGCGGACGGAGTCGCGGGCAAAAGCTAGTCTATATATATAAAAGAAAAAACTGGCTAACTGACTGACTGACATATCAACGCACAGCCCAAGTCACTGGGCCTAGAGATTCCAAATTTGGCATGTAGGTTCCTTATAAGCTCTAGGGGCGCACTAAGAAAGGATTTTTCAAAATTCACTCCCTAAGGGGGTGAAACGGGGGTCCAAAGTTTGTATGGGGAAACAAGATTCGTTCGACTATTTTATTCGAAACTTCGCAGAAGTACTCGTAATGATAAATGAGTAAACACGTGTTTCAGGTTTTTTGAGAATTCAACCCCTAAAAGGGGTAACAAAGTCTGAAAATCAACATGGGTGTTGTTTCTATGGTTTATCGGGTTGCTGGTTATGAAAACAACAACGGTTTTAAAATCCGACGTGGCGGACGTAAAATACCATCTGCCTGGATGGGGTGCGATGGGGTTGAAATGTCTAAATAAACTAAATGACTGTTGATATATCAACGCACAGCCCAAACCACTGGACCTAGAGACTTGAAATTTTGCACATAGATACCTTATACAATGTAGGCATCCACTAAGGAAGGATTTTTGGGAATTCCCACGGGGACGGGAAAAAACGGGATTTATATATTCGATTCCGAGTGACCCTATCTCAGTAAGTATAATAACTAGACTCTTCACATTTGATACACAAGTAGGTATTACATTATTTAAAACACATATTTCAGGATTTTTCAAAATTCCCACGGGATAAGGAAAAAACGGGATTTATATATTCAGTTCAACGGGATCCTATGAACTATAATTACTAGACTCTTCAAATTTGGCATAAAAGTAGGTAATTATAATAGTAAAAAATCCTTTTAAGGATTTTTGGAAATTCCCACGGGATAAGGAAAAAACAGGATTTATCGTTTTACTGGTCGTTGAAAGCTGAAATTCGGCATCTAGGTTGCTTGGAGAGTGTACAGGAGGATTAGGAGGGGACTTTTCAAAATTCCCATGGGAACGGGAAAAAACGGGATTTTTCGTTTTACTGGTCGTAGAAAGCTGAAATTCGGCATTTAGGTTGCTTGGGGAGGGTAAAGGAGCATTGAGAGAGGACTTTCCAAAATTCCCATGGGAACGGGAAAAACGGGATTTTTCGTTTTACTGGTCATAGAAAGCTGAAATTTGGCAAGTGGGTTCCTTGGGGAGTGTAGATGAGCATTAAGAAAGCATTTCCTGAAATTCTAACGGGAACGGGAAAAAACGGGATTTTGCGTTTTACTGGTTGTAAGCTAAAATTTCAAAATTCATAAGTTCATGCTGTAAGTAGGCCGCAAAGAGTTCTTTAACCGACTTAAAAAAAGGAGGTTATGCATTCCACTTTATGTATTTTTTTATGTAGGTATGTTCACCGATTTCTCGGTCAATTGTGGACCGATTATAAAAAATATTTTTTTATTCGAAAGAATACAATATACTCCAGAGATGGTCCCATTATCACCAAATCAGGATCTGATGACGGGATCTCAAGGAAATCGAGGGCAACGCTCAAATTTTGTAGGCACGCATTACGTTTTTCATATATTTTCTCAAGCTATTTTATGTGTTTGCGTCTGGTAGACATCATCTCATGTTGATGAGCTGATGATGGAAGGTAAATCTCCTTAACGGTTAGGAGTTGAGGATATTTTTTCAAATATTATAGGTACGTATAGACCGATTGTTGTATTCTTTCAGGTTATCCGGGTGAGCTGATGATGGAAGGTTAACTCCTTAACGGTTAGGAGTTTTAGGAAGTTTCTTTAAATATCATATGCACATATAGAACTTTAGTTGTATTCTTTCTGGTTATTCAGATGAGCTGATGATGGAGGGTATAACTCTTT
The DNA here is from genome assembly GCA_947563465.1 of Archips xylosteana. Lineage (NCBI taxonomy): Eukaryota > Metazoa > Arthropoda > Insecta > Lepidoptera > Tortricidae > Archips > Archips xylosteana. Next base: position 10,378,490 of record OX387358.1, on the reverse strand, counting down.
AGCGGTTAGGTCACACAACACCTTTACAAAATACTATAATATGTATAATATCAATGCTAAGTAGGTACACAGCGCTTCCAGTTACTCAAGTTTCCGTAGAAGGTAAGAAAACATTGAAATATACCTAATGCAGGACAGGGGAAAGTAATAATAGGTTTTTCACTTCTCATGCTCTTAAAATGTTACTTTAGTCTCTGCATATCGGGACTTTTAATTGACTATGCCTATTGGTTCTCAATCTTTTTTGGTGACGGAACCCTTTTGGAAAGCGAAATACTTGACGGAACCCTACAATAAAACAATAGTTTTTAAAAGTGTATTCTTTATTAATAGGCGTCAGAACGGTCGACCAGAGGGAGGTGTTTTGAATTTTTTTTTCAAGTCTTGCGGGAACCCTTACAGGGGTATCGCGGAACCCTAGGGTTCCGCGGAACACACTTTGAGTATGGCTGGACTATGGAAACCCCTATACTGCCAATCACGGTGTTTGTGAATGGAGGATTATCGCCAATTTCAGTAACTGAGTATAGACAATTTTAAAGCTTTCCACAGACCGAAGCGCGCTGCGGACGCACTGTAGCGCCCTGCGCTTCGGTCTGTGGAAGCCTTTATGGCGTAGTAATAACCTCAAAATGACAACTGTATAAAAAATATTCTCGTCTACGGTAGATAGAGCAGTTACGTTTGAAAGTTAAGGCGAGGTTCTTGAAGCGCGCCACGTTAATTTACACCCCGCACCCCGCCCGCGCAAAAGCTACGATCGCCGCGCGCGCCGTGAACTCGCCGACGGAGGTCACGCTTGCCAGCAACAGTGTAATATAATTTACAGTAGTATAAGTTGCGACCGAGACCAAGATCACGCTGTAATTTAAATGTTTAGGTGCAATTACTTAGATTACTTTTGTGTTAGAAATGTAAAATATGAAACGTTTTCGAAGTGGATACTTCTTTGTCCGCAGCTTGTACAGTTCCAGAATTTCAGTTAGATACAAAACTAAACTATATATGGCGCTAAAATACAAATAACGGTAGTTGTCGGTCATTCTTCACGGATCAAGTGGTCAAAAATATGTATACACTCGCAGGAGCCTCGTAAGCCATATGACACCATACTTCTCACGCTCCCACACACTACAAAAATTGCTAAAAGTGGCACTGTGTCGGTAGTCAGCGGTCTAAGTCAATATTGTAAAAACCGAATTTGAGATTTATGAAAAAATGAGCGTATACATAGTGGTCGGCAGTTAAGAAGTAAATCCTGACACCTGTCATTTCCATATTGTTTATAACCTAAAAGTCACTGAGATTATAAACTTTAGGATAATGATAGGTGTCAGAAGTCCACAATATTAAATTTCAAAATCGATGTCATTTTCGTAATTAACGTCCCAAAAAAAACATAAAAACGACACCCATATTGATATTTAGATATTTCAACCCCTCGCACCCCACCGGGGGAGATGGTATTTCACGTCCGCCACGTTGGATTTTAAAATTGTTGTTGTTTTCGTAACCAGCGCGACCCGATAAGGTCCCTAAACCTTAGAAACAATACCCATGTTGATTTTCAGACCTTGTCCCTTGTGTTGGTCTTGTGACCTCTTTTAGGGGTTGAATTCCCAAAAAACCTGAAACACGTGTTCGAATAAAATAGTCTAACTAATCTTGTTTCCCCATATAAACTTCGGACCCCCGTCTCACCCCCTTAAGTTGTGAATTTTGAAAAATCCTTTCTTATTGCACCTCTAGACTTTATAAGGAACCTTTTGGCAATTTGGAATCTCTAGACCCAGCCGTTTGGGCTGTGCGTTGATATTTCAGTCAGTCAGTCAGTCAGTTTCTTCTTTTATACACGATGATTTTTAATCGGTGATCAGGAACCAATTTTTCTAGATCAGTATTCGATGATGACTACGTTTAAGTCGCAGTTACACGAAAAAATTCATCAATTTTTTTAAACAATAATTATTTGGAAAATCACTTTTTAACTAAAATCATTGTCACCCTACGCATGGTTTAGTCTATGAGCCTGAAACCTCTTTGACAAGTCAGTTTCTTTAACAAACTTTGACGTGAGACCTGTCAAATTTCCCGCCAAAACGATGACACTTGACGGAACTACTTAACTAAAGCAAATGTACGATGACCATGCATTCGGTGGATGGAAGAAGTTTTAACATATTTTTTTATTTATTAATTAACCAGAGACCTCATTGCTTTAAGATCTCATCTATTAAATTCCATTTTGTCTAGGGATCACGATTTTTCAACTCCTGATCACCGATTAAAAATCATCGTGTATATTTAGATGTGTGAAACAGTCATCTTTGTAACCTTCATGCTGAAATAATAAGAATTATCATTTCGACGATTGCAGGGGTAACATTAGTAAACTTTGTACTGTGGCAATTTTGTCAATAATTGCGAATTTATATTACAGGCACTTGTAAAAAATTTGATAGACCCGTACCACAGAGCAAAAATGTAACCAGTTATTCAACTTCATACTAGAGAGCCCGAATCGACGCACGCACACAGCCAAGCGTCATAGACGGCGCACCGCGTGGGACTGCAGCATTGTTTTGTATTCCGAAGATTACTTAGCGGCCGTGTAATACGCTTGGCTGTGTGCATGCGTCGATTCGGGCGCTCTAGTATGAAGTTGAATAACTGGTTACATTTTTACTCTGTGCCCGTACTGTTTTTCTCTGTACACTGTGTACTGTGTATAGTTGCGTGGATAGGTGTTTCGTTTTGTGTGTGGCGGTTACATTGAATACGAGTAGTGGTAAATAACAGAAATAAATGATGATACTACTACCCACATCAAGGATACCTATTTAGTCGTAATGTGGAGCGCTTCAAAAATTGGCAAGCGTCCGGCCTCCAACACGTTCCGCTCGGGACTGAGCGGCGGGCTGGCAGCGGGGCGCCAGTAAATCGTGCCGTGAACTTCGTTAATATTGGCTTAAAAATTATATATTTTATAAAATTAACAAAATTAAACCCGACGGACATTACATCATTACAGACGTTTATTTTGATGTGACTTTCAATACATCAAGTAGTATAATATTGAAATGAAATGAGTTTAAAGGTACAAAATAGGGGTATGTTTGGATTTTTTTTCTATCGAGCGAAGTTTGTCCAATTATGTAACGAGTGCCCGACGTACTTACAGAAAGGTCTCAAAAGCAACATATATTTTTTTCACGTGTTTAATCATTACCGTTTCTAAATAAAATGAAATTAAAAATTACGTTTCTTAGAGGTACCTCGCCTTAATATGGCGTGACTTCAAAATAATGCGATGTCAGTTGCATTTAATAGTAAATAGAAAGTATAATTAGATATAATTTAACAAAGAATTGGCATATAGAAAATAAACTTAAAAAGTCGTTTCTTTATTCACGGGTAAGTGTTTTAGTTAACAATATATTTTGTGTGTGAACTTAGATCAATTAGGTTAATTTATTTGCCGATTCTAATGAATGAACAATTATCATTCTTACATGCATAGTCCAATTAGTTTTAACATCTTAGTCTTTAAGTTAGAATCGGTTGGCTAATTATGCAAGCATTTAAAGCGTCACTTTACAAAAAAATATAAAAGAAAAGAAAAGACAGCGGTATTTTTTTTTGCTACTTGAATTTTGAACAGATGTCCATTGCTCGTATTGAGCATACGTTGTACAAAAGTAATTTTGTACGTCGTTTTTTTCCTCGCATTCAAAGTGAAAAGTAGAGTGTTTAACGCGGGACTAAACTACCATAATGACTTGTTTTAGTCCCTTGTTGAACAATCTACTATTATATTATTAACAAGCCTGGTTATTTTAGTGCCCACTTCCGAATTAGTGAAAAACAATGAATATAAAGAAATACTGTAAAGGACCGTATCTACCTGAAGTTTAGTCGGGCTTGCTTGCACGCTTGCTTGCACGCTTGCTTGCACGCTTACTTGCACGCTTTCATGCACGCTTGCTTGCTTGCGTGCATGCTTGCTTGCTTGATATCTTAGATCTTTGGAATACTCGTGGTACACGCGAGAGAAGCCGCGGGCAAAAGCTAGTATATTTATAAGTGTACATTTTATCTATCTGTGTGGCGTTCCGGGTATGTGCTGGCTGAAAATCAGCGCTGGGGTGTTATAAACGCTTCAGCATTATGCTGAGCCGGTGTCCAATTTACAACCGCGATGACACACTCTATTTTTAGCCTTTGTTGTTGTTGCTGTAAATAAATCTTTTTTCTTTCTTTCTTTTCTAATTAAATAATAAAAAATTAAACCGCCGAAAAAACTGAAAAGCAAAAAATAATACCTTTTTTGTTTGTTCTTAATCTAGGTACCAGTTTGAAGTAGGTGCCTCAGCACTTAGCCAGGAGGAGTGGACCTATAATCGTCTACCTGATGGGCTTCTACCACTCCTCCTGGCTCGTGCTGAGGCACCGAATACAAACTGGTACCTAGATTAAGGTCAAACAAAAAGGTATTATTTTATGCTTTTCAGTTTTTTTTGGCGGTTTAATTTTTTGTTAAAAAGTTTTTATTTTATACTTTTTTCCATCTTTGGGGTAATTTTTTTTCCAAATTTATAATACCAACTTCAAGGTATACCCTATCCAATAAAAAAGAATTATGAAAATCAGACTACTCTGTAAAAAGTTAGTCAATCATCCCCTGTTTTCCTACCCTTAAGGTAGGAATATTATTTCCAAATTTAAATGGGACCATCCTCGGGGTATACTTACGCTTTCCAATAAAAAAAGAATCATCAAAATCGGACTACTCTGTAAAAAGTTATGCGTGATCATACATAAAAAAAAAATATACACGTCGAATTGAGAACCTCCTCCTTTTGTTTTCGTCGGTTGAAAATAAAAACCTCATCCTCGTCATGTCCGACCTGCGGCAGCAAGTCGGGCATGACGAGGATGTATACTCGCGCACTGAGCAGTCTGGCTGCGGCAGCACGATGAACATGACGAGCCTGGCTGTTCAGCCAGTGCAGTGCAGTGTGCAGCAGGCTTAAAAAGTTAATGCTGTGGCGTTTTTTCACACTAAAAAAAATTAAAGCATTTTGTGCATATTATGCGTTGAAGGAAAAAAAACCGGCCAAGTGCGAGTCGGACTCGCGCACCGAGGGTTCCGTACAAATTTATATGTATCTATGAACATCCAGTCTTAGCAGACCCCTGCTCCTAAGCAAAATGTGCGCAGCGTGGGATCATTGTAGATTGGTTGCTGATATAGACAGACAAAATTTTTTATACTTTTCGCAATTTTTCCTTTATCTGTGCTATAAGACCTTGCTTCGTACCACATTTCAAGATTCTGAGTTCACGGGAAAAGTACTCTGTAGGTTTTGATTCCCTTGCGAGTGTCGAAAATTTGCGGCATAAATATTTAAATAGATTGGTTACTGATATAGACAGACAGACAAAAAAATTATGTTTTTCGCAATTTTTCCTTTATCTGTGCTATAAGGCCTTGCTTCGTACCAAACTTCAAGATTCTGAGTTCACGGGAAGTACCCTGTAGGTTTTGATTCCCTTGCGAGTGTCGAAAATGTGCGGTATAAATAGATTGGTTACTGATATAGACAGACAGACAAAAAAAATTATACTTTTCGCAATTTTTCCTTTATCTGTGCTATAAGACCTTGCTTCGTACCAAATTTTAAGATTCTGAGTTTACGGGAAGTACCCTGTAGGTTTTGATTCCCTTGCGAGTTTCGAAAATATGCGGAAATTTGCGTCATAAACGGCTGTATCTTTTGATTGCGTTGGCTTAAAAGTTTGATTTTTTCACAGCTTCAAGGGACGGTAGACCTAAGTGTTTGTTATAAATTTCAGCTTGATACCTGCACGCCTTCCTGAGAAAAAGGGTCTTGACAGACGGACGGACGGACGGACGGACGGACGGACAACAAAGTGATCCTATAAGGGTTCCGTTTTTTCCTTTTGAGGTACGGAACCCTAAAAACACCTCATTAAAGTCATGAATGACGCATTCTCATTGGTCAATTTAATTTCACATGCAGCAAACGATTACTTTTGATTGGTCCAAATTGTCGTTTCAGCACGCCGGGAATGAATATCAGATATTATCTTTCAAAAAATCGTATCGTATTATGAAATACGTATGTATATTGATACGTCCTGTTTTCGTAATATGTGTTACATTGTTGTCGTGTTTTGCGCGCCATAAATGAGTCAGCTGTTAAATGTACATTATATAGGCAGTTTTGGGTACTGGATTTAGGTTATCTATGGCCACATTTTCGAGCAGTGTCGTGAAAAATATTATTTTAGCTTGTACTCAGTAAGTATATCATGTACTTAAAGGTGGTTCAATAATCATACTGATTACTGTATATCAGCAGTGCTAAATTTGCACATCCCCATCAAAGCAAATTGTTAGAGTAGCGCAGCATTTAATTGCGTCCGCGATCACCAGGGAGCTGTTTAACTAACTACTTGAGGGACGTCACAACACAATGATCAATCATGCCCCGAGCAACGCTTGTCATATTGTGTTACTAAGCCCTCATGAATACAGGGATATTTCCTCTATTATCTCGTGTTGTTATTTTACGAAACTGATTATTTCAAATGTACGATGATGGCAGTTTGGCGTGGTAATAATATTTCTATCGGAATCTTTTACTCTTACTCGTCCTTATGCCAACTCAAAAAGTATTCATTTACAATTCAATTCATAGGTAAAGATTAAATTTGTTTTGAAACAGAAATTATATTAAATTTTACTCAAGACTGATTTATTAGGTAAACGAGGTTTAGTCGACAAAGAAATTCCTTTACCACCCTAAGGTTGAATGTCAGTTGTTTTTTGTTGTTGTTTTGACTTAAAACATCAAAGGCTATTTTCACTTACAAGTCAATGTGACAATCAGCGTTATTATTTTATTCTGATGTAGGAACTGTCATTAAAAATGGTAAAGCACTTACTTGGTCGACTATACCTTGATTAAATTTTATTTAAGTCGTTTTAAAAACATATCAAACCTTCTATAGAGTTATTTCCGTTCGCACTTAATCGTTTTACCCGTTTTTTTTCTCTCTGAATATAAATTGAAGCTGTGAGTAAAGCGATTGTAGTGCTCATCCAACCTCAGGACAAAGGCACTAAAGTCTTTTGCACATTATGAGAAAAATTCTTGAGAAATTTCTTACAATTACATTACATTGGTTGTTAAATGAGACCTTAGGGATTATAAATACATTACAGATTTATCTCAAATAACGAGCAGTGCGAGAGGATTAATTTTAAGACATTTCTCATATTTTATCATAAGACACAACCAGTTCAAAATTAATAAAGCGCCGTTAAAAAGTCGAATACTTGAGGAAATTGTGATAATTTTAACGTTCAAAATAAATTAAGTACTTATTACGCGGAAAATACATTTAACGGATGGTTGCCTGAAAAAAGTGCATGGCTCTTCCCATATTACGAAAAGTGCGGAAAAATATAAAGGACGGCTAAAACTCAGAAGAAATGTCCCGATAAAATGGAACGGATGATGGTAGCCCTACTCTAGTGGTTTGATCCAAGGAGTTGGGGTTCTTTGATCCGGATCAGAGAGCTCTCTCCTGAGGCTTAGAACTATTTGAAATATTTCGAAATTGAATTTCTAGATGCCAATGAAATGAGTTACCTAATACGAGATTAATATCAGTTACCTAGTTATAAATCATGCAAACGGATATAGCATTTAAAGAATTATTTACCGATTATTTACCTTATTATGTTGTGCCTAGGTGTGCGAATGTTTACGGAAAACGCACTTACGAGTACATTTTACCTAAAATTCTTAATGAACTACCAACCGACACTCGTACTCGTATTTGTCAGAATACAAGTCATTGTAAGCGAATTTTGAAAGCGGCTTTTATGTGTTAGTTTATAAATTTAGTATAAGTACTTAGTAAAAAAATGAGTGAGCTCAGCGGCAGTTAAATCTATTAAGATTTTGCTCGCTGTTATACTTGAAATTGTATCTTTATTTTTATTGTTTAAATAAGTTAAAAAAAAAAAGAAAAAAGAAAGAACTAAAGAAGACGTTTGTTTAATTACACAAATACAAGAAAATACAATTATATTAAAATTTTCATTTCAGGTTTTTTAAATAGGATTTTTCTTAATTTATTGCAAGATTATTTTATTAACGTTGTTTATTACGTATATTACGCGCGTCGTTGTCTTCGAAAGACACGTACGTACGTAAAGAAAATTTAAAGTCAATCTGACCTCTTAAGATTATTCTAAATTCTATTGCAATATTTGAAGCAAAGAAATAATAAATTATAAGTAAATAAAAATCATCGTCATCATTTCAGCCGTAGGACGTCCACTGTCGGACATAGGCCTCCCTCATTGCTACCCAATCATTCCGGTTGGAAGCGACTTGAATTCACCTTGAACCTGTGGTGGAATAAATATCAGGAGTAAATGAATACTGAATCGACCGTTTGCCTAAGAAAAACTTTTACTACTGGTACAACAACGATATGCTTAGTAGTTTTATGGATAAACTTGTGTTTTAATGCATATCACATCCATAACAGCTCAAGCAGGGGGTCGAATTTGTCGGAATTTATGTGCGAAATTACATTTGTAATTTACCATGAGCTTTACGGTGAAGGAAAACATCGTGAGGAAACCTGTATACAACTGCGACGAAATTCAATGGTTTGTGTGTGTGTGTGATGTTCGCAATCCGCACTGGGCCCGCGTGGGAACTACGGCCCAAGCCCTCTCTTTCTGAGAGGAGGCCTGTGCCCTGCAATGGGACGTATATAGGCTGGAATGATGATGATGACATCCTTAACTCAAGAACAAACTGTCTGCCCCTAGCAGGATCCGACCCCAGATTCACTAACCCCGAGCTGTTCGGTCGTTCAAAAAAAGTGAAAAACCAATACTTACAAATGACAAGTATATAGCATATACATATATATAATAGGTATAGTACAGGATTCAATGAATATGCATTGAAGGTATTTACTGCGAGCGCTGGCGGGTTGCTCAACTAAATTAATTTAATATTGTGGGAGTCCCAGTCTCAGGATAATTGAATTAAATTTACTAATCTGAGATGTAACTTTGAGGAAATCTTCAAATCTACTCAGTACAATCTAACCATACATACATAATGTCGTATCGTATCTACCATAATTTATCAAACCTGTATAGTTTCAGATCTCGATGTCGCATTGGTTTGTAGGTACCTACACGTTTCTAACTCGAAATCATTCTTAAAGTTATACTACTGACACACAACAGCTGTTCATAAACAAAAAGAATGATGTACTAACTAGTGAACACTTGAAAAAAACCTTAAACTATCCACATTATTACTGTCAACATCCCCAGTACCCAGTACCCATACCCAGTAGTCAGATAGGCATCGGTAGTCGGCCTCTGCCAATCTTTCGCACGAGTGGGAAGAGCACGAGAGATATCTTTCGTACTCCTCGCACTCATATACGGCCGACTACCGGTGCTTGGCTGACTACTGGGTGCTTCACTCTATTTTACCAGTAGATATTAAACAGAACTCTTAACAAAGGTGATGAGGTGAAATTAACATGGTCATTTATAACTGATCCACTTGTGTTAATAAAATGTTTGCGTTTGCGTCTGTACTAATTACGGAGATGTCTAAAACTGCCAAGATGTTAAAAGATTAACCAAATTATTAAAAGATTAACCAAATTATTAAATAGGAAGATGCTGTCATAAATTATGTAGAAGTACATTCGTTTTAATGTCTTATTTAGTAAGATTTAGCTTCACTTTGCAGTTTTCTATTACTAATCTCATGTCTTTAAGATTTCAAAAGCGTAGCAAAAATCTTAAATAGGAAGTTCCTGTCGTAAACTCGGTTACTATACGTTTTAGTGTCTTAAAACCTTAGTAAGACTTGGATTCACTTTGCAGTTCTTTTTTGACGTTGCCTTTATGCCGCATAATAAATCTCTTTGACGGAGTACAACCTGCCAAAAGAGGCAACATGTCACAGCAAAGAGACACAGTAATGGCTTCCGGAGGGCAGCTCCAGAAAATATCTGCAGTGCACCTCGTGAATGGAGTCGTAATCGTACCCTCGCCGCTAAACCCTATTAACATATAAATAGCTCGTATTAAGAAGTACAGGGTTTCATTCACAGTTTTCGGGTCGCATTAAAACGAGGATATTATTAGAGCAGTAATTTGCCTTCCGCCAAAACGACACGTAAATTATATTATAACTTTTTTGATTTTGAGTCACCATATGTGAATAAGCTACAACATTATTCCTCACAAAATATCGCCTAGATCATCTCCATAAATGCACTCGGATGAGTTTCCCCATTCAAGATGAAAATAGCTCTAATTTTGCGATTGCTTTGTGCAATTTTCCAGGCTAAAAAGTATGCTGTATTTTAATCCAAGTTACAAACTATAATGTATGCCAAATTTCATCAGTATCTGTCAAACCGTTTTAGCATGAAAGAGTAACAAACATACACACACCCATCCATCCATACAAACTTTCACGTTTTTATAATAGGTATTAGCGGGATTCTGTGGTATTTTGCTCTTTATATATCTGTATCTATACTTTCTGTTTTATGTTCAACTATTGTTATAAATATAAAATAAATTATATTATAGGTAGATAAATCCGAACGGCGCAGAACGGTAAACTCATCATCCCAAATTTTACATACCTACCTACTGTACTGCTTAAAATCGATCTCCTTAAGTTGATTGGCATCAATATCTGCGGAATTGAACGCTGCTAATACCGATCTCCATTGTAATTGTTCCTTATGAGGTATCAAATTCCCTATAATAGATAAATAGCTTCGATAACAGCCGAGTGGAAATGAAACACCATTCCGATCCCCGATATACGAGTATATAGATTTTCGTTCCGCAAAAGAGCGAAGTTACCTATCGGTAGCGATAGGTATAATAAACATTTCGTACGGCTCATTTGAACTTTATTAAGTGGAAATACAGCGAGCGCGATGGCGTATCGGCCGACATCGAGCTTCAGATTATTTGCGATTCCATTGCGTATCTCGCCTTCGATTCCTTACGTGGTTACTTGTAAATGATAACACGAAAATTTCAATGATTTTGGTTGCAACTAGATAGCGTTTAAAAGAGAGCAATAACAATAAGTAAATCAATGTCGCCACTTTATATGTATCTCTCACGAAATTGCCGATCGTATATTGTGTATTCCCACGGCAGAGCACGCGGAAAAGATTAAGGCGAAACGTTACCAAATAACATTGATAGAAAATTGGAAATCCTCTGAGCCCAAACAAAGTGTTTGTTAGCGAGTGACATCTTTGTTCGGTGGCTGAAAGTAATAATGTATTCTGTGCGGAAAGTTGGGCGCTGGGAAAGACACATAAGTGTAGTGACATTTACAGCTCCGCCGCAACCCGTAGAGGGATGCAACAGGCTTATAAGTCGATCTAGCAGGAGGGAGTTTGCACCGCAAGTTACCGCTCGTCTCGCAGAAACACCTACCAAGTCTGATCACGATGCGGTCTGTTGATCTTCAACTTACTTATTTTGGGGAAACTTTCAACATTTAAAATAGAAGAAGTGTAGTACTTACAATTCCCTTTTTATACAAAGCTAGTTAGAGGAGTCGGTTCATTCGTCACGTATACATCAAATAGTCGTATGGTGAAATTAGTCTGCTAGTCGGTAACTCAGGCCTTTACAGCGGTGAAAATGCAATTTGGCGAGGTGCTGCATGTCCCAGTTGAGTGTTGTAGCACAGTGATGGTGATAAACGGCGTATTATTGAGCCGGCTTTGCCCAATTCCAGCCGACGTCGATACAACGCAGCAACTCGGACACTATGTGCTGTGGAGAATTTAATGGGAAACAACTCGTGTATTAATATCCTCACAAGTGATGAGATAACTAATGGTTTATTATGATATAAATTTTTAGGGTTCCATACCTCAAAACAAAAAACGGAACCCTTATAGCATCACAGCAATAAAATTAGGTTGGAAATATAATTCAGTTGTCGGCAACAAATCTATTCTTCTGCGGTAAATGTGATTACCGGCCTAGATACGTTTGAGAAGCAGGTCGAGGCGGGGGCGAATTGCGCCGAAATGACTGAATATACTCTACTCCACGTAGGGACTACTTTATAGTCACTCGCTGTGAGACGTGATAAAATTGCGATTATATCACCGTGGAGATTGGAACTGTGCCCGTTGCTCCCAGGATAAAACGCACGCTTTGGCCTGAAGCTATCTTCTCAATAAATTGTTACTGTGAATGGTTGTACGCGAGCACTTGTCTCTGTCAGCGGGAAACATCACAGCCATTTGTAAACACGATTGTTCGTGATTCATCATTATAAATTACTTACCTATTAATGCTTGCTTACACGACGATTTACATTTTCTTTTGATCTTTAACATTATTATTCTCGGATTATTTACTCGAATTATTATTCGGAGTATTTACTCGAAAAAATATTTCAATAGAGTAGGTAGTTAAATCCTTTTACATTAAAGAATATCGTTGAAAGGTTTCGAATCAATTAACAAGTGAATTTTTAAGACTATATTAAATATTTATTAAAATCGTTTCAATGGATCATACATGGAAAGAACATAATAATAACAATAAATTACAAAACATTCAATTTTGATTAATGTGTGGGAGGGCAGCGCCGTCGTCAAACCCAAGTGTATTACAACCACACAAGTAAATGCTTGTTCGCTAACATGAATGTGTGTGCAGTCGAACATTTGATTTCTGACGTATCGTAGAACATTTTCACAGTAAGCGTCATAATGATTTTCCTTGTCAAGCAATGCGATGTCACTGTGGCATTTTCTTTGAAAAAGTTCTTCAAAAACACCGCTAACTGCTAACTAAGTACTTACTGGTTTTTTTCCTAGTTGTTGCAGTGTGAACAGATGGGAAATAAAAATTTCAATAGCCCGCACTTAGCCATGGGCGCGAACTACTGGATTTTTTTCCTATTTATTCGCACTGCGGACAGCTGGGAAAAATGATTCTCAGTAGTTTATACGCTTATAAATGGTTGACATGACTGTCTAGATAATATTGATTTTTACATATTTTATTTCTAGTGACTTATAAACAGATACTGTTTTAGCCAAAAGTATTGTAATATTTTTTTTACAATTTAAGTACTTTTTATAAATTAATTTCCAATAAACGTGCATTGCTCTGAAGTAATTTTTAATGTTCCTGAATCTATAATATTCAAAAGTGCGAACAAGTGGGAAAGCAATTTCTCAGTCAGTAGGTACTTGGTTCTCACCCGCGGCAATAAGTAGAGTCTAGCAGGAATCAGTTTTCGCATGTGTTTCCACTGTGAACAACTTAGAAAAAAATGCAGTAATAAACAAAGGGGCGCGGAAAACTGGAAATATTACAGTATATCTATAAATACAGACCTAACACAAACTTGAGAAGCGGGAAAGTTGAAATAAGCCTAACTAAGTATTTAAAAAAAGCACACGTTAGCATTATAGGTCTTACTGTAAAAGAAAATCAAAATAATAAAAATCCAAATGTCCAAAAAAAAGATAGGAAAAATTCTACTATTCCAATGGAATAGAGGAGCGTTTGGTAGGTATTAATTGAAATTCTAAAGGTGGCCGTGGTTTTAGGAATCTCCAATAACTGTCTTTCCAATCTCACATTCAAGGGTCTACGAATTTAGCTTTTTGCTAATATTGTGTGTCGTGGTTAGATGAAATAAATCTGCCTTAATGAAATAATTTTAGCTTAACCGAAGGCACGAGTTTAAGGAAAGGGAAATTTGTATTATCTTTAATTATTGAGGATGTTTCGGGGGGAAATGAGACATGCTTGTCACGCCTATCAGGCCGGCTGAGTGGTCGTAAATATTCCGAATCGACATATCGGTCGGTCGGTCGGGGGGGGGTTGTTTATAGAACGTCGAACATTCGGCATCCGACATCATCACATCGCACATTTCGGTTCTGAGTCAATAAAATAGTGTATCGTTACGTTCACATTATTTACAAAAATATGTTTAGTTTGTCTACAAAATACAATGAATAGAAGTATACATGTCTGAATATTATTTGCTTACATTTTAATTTTGATCTAATTTGATTTAACTATTACCGTGTATACGGTCTACTTAACTTTGTTTCCTCAACGAAACAAAGAAGATTCTAAGATAATTTTATTTTTTATTTAATTTTTTAAGTGATCCGAGCTCTTACACAAATCATTTCATTACTAGCCCACCCTTTTATAGGCGAAATAGGAATCATATATCTAATCTAATAAAATTGAAATAGAATTTGCTGAAGCTTTGAAGACCAAATTAAAACAAAGAACAAATCAATGAAAAGTCTCAAAATTCACACCTGATATAATAATCTTTGAACGTCATTTTTTGAACGCTATTACATCAAAACGAAAAAAATCTTTCAAGTTATTTTTTTGAAATAGTTGGGTGAACCGATCGTGCCTAAAAAACCTCGTTCCCAAAATACCACATTTTCAAAATACTACATTACTTATTTACCACATTACTAGCATAACAGATTCTCGTTGCACCACGTCACAAAATCGAAGATTACTCAAGGCAGTGATTTTTTTGGTGGAATGGCTTATTTTGGACACATAATACTATGCAAATGTAATAAATAGGAAATGTAGTATTTTGAAAAATTGCATATTTTAACATAACATCTACAGGAGGGGTCAAAATTCATGGGGAAATTGTTAAATTTGTACGGTTTGCAGACGATATAGCAGCAGTTGCAGAGAACAGTAGAGAACTTCAAGCACTGCTGCTAGAAATGAATAAAGTATTTTCGGAAAGGGGTCTCAAAATTAATAAAAACAAAACCAAAACCTTACTAGTCTCCAAAAGAAGAGTCGACAGTACAATTACATTAGATACATACATAGAAAACACTGCAATAGAACAAGTGAAGTCGTTTAGATACCTTGGCAGCATTATTACAGAAGACTCTAGATGTTCATCAGATATTATTACCAGGATAGCCATGGCGAAAAAGGTGTTTAACACTAAAAGAAGCCCACTTTCAGCTAAAATATCAAGCTCCGTCAGGAAGAAACTGGTGAAAGTCTACATCTGGAGTATAGCTCTCTACGGCTGCGAAACGTGGACCATGACCCAAAGAGACAGAGAGAGATTGGAAGCGTTCGAAATGTGGTGTTGGAGGAGGATGGAAAAGATCAGCTGGACAGAAAAGAAAAGTAATGAGGAAGTTTTAAATATGGTTAGCGAAAAAAGATTGTTGTTGAAAATAATTGAGAACAGGAGAGGGAAGATGTTGGGTCATCTATTACGGCACGATAATTACATTATATAATAGAAGGAAAGATAGAAGGGAAAAGGAAAAGGGGAAGACCAATAAGGACATATATGGAGCAAATAAAAGAAAAAATAAATGTTTCATTATATAAAGAAGTGAAGGAAAGAGTGGAATGTAGAATAAGCTGGAAATTACTCCACCGACAAGAGCCTAGCTCTTAAATATATGATGATGGCTGATGCATATTTTGGGAACGTGGTATTTTAGGCACGAGCAGGATGAACTGTTAGGGTTGTGAAATAGCTTTTGTTCGAAGACTTCGAGGAAAATCTATTGCTATAAGTGTTATATCGTGCTATATCGGTTTTTAGGGTGATGACGGACAAAACCGAGAACTGAAACGAGTTTTTTATAAGTCCCTGCCACAGAATAAGTAATTCCCCGCTTCCCAGACTATTTCGTAAGTAAATAAGAGTATCGAGTGCAACCTACATCATTTTCCCAACGGATCAACATATAGCAACAAAGCTTAATGGCACCCATTATCATAGACGTCTTAGCTGAGTACACTAAGTGTGATAAGGCCGGTGTAATTGACTGCAGTGTGTCGGAAGTTGGGAACATGCGCGTCTTGCACCTGACAACATCGGATTATATAGAGCGCCTTTGCTTCGCCGAGACCATCCGACGATTTAATAGAATCTTCCTTCCTGTAAGTTTCTTAAATGAAAATGCAAACTTCAAAGTCTTTACTAATAAAAATCTTGCTCATGATTTTATGCGGCATTGGTGACTTTGCAGGTCACATTATGATTGAATTACAATTTGAATTATAGTAATCTTCATGCGGGTTCTCTTTCGAAGAGACTTTTTTCGATTTATGTATGATTTTGGGAAAAACAATATTGTAACATCTATCCACATTTTTAGACTTAAGACATTTCATGGGTAGAATCTACGGTATTATATAGTACCCTACCATCTTAATTGTACTACATGCATGCAATAAATAAAAACCGGCCAAGTGCGAGTCGGACTCGCGCACGAAGAGTTCCGTACAATTATCTATAAAAATCACGTTTGTTGTATGGGAGCCCCCTTAAATATTTTTTTTATTTTAATTTAATGATTTATATTTAAAGTCAATACATAACTTAATATTCTGTGAATATTTCAAGCTTCTACAAGCAAGCTATTACAAGCTTCTAGGTTGTTATAGCGGCAACCGAAATACATCATCTGTGAAAATGTCAACTCTCTAGCTATCACGGTTCTCGAGTTACAGCCTGGTGACAGACGGACGGACGGACGGACGGACGGACAGCGGAGCCTCAGTAATAGGGTTTCCGTTTTTACCCTTTGGGTACGGAACCCTAAAAAAAATGTAAAATAGGGTGCCCAGAAATGAGAGCTCTCTAGATAGGGTGGTTTTTGGGAGCTTATAATTCGAAGCCGATTGCTCGGGAATAGACAGACATACTCTCAAACCTTAATTTATATACATAACTATATACTAGCGCCACCACAAAACGTGTACAAAATTAGAACTACTGAGGTGATTGGTTGTCAACCGGCATCGATTGTTAGTTCATTAGCAAGCCATCTAGTTCGGCAAATACACTGTAGATGGCGCTGTAATAAACAAATCATGTTTGTTGTATGGGAGCCCCCTTAAATATTTATTTAATTCCATTTTTAGGGTTCCGTACCCAAAGGGTAAAAACGAAAACCCTATTACTGAGGCTCCACTGTCCGTCCGTCCGTCAATCCGTCCGTCCGTCCGTCCGTCCGTCTGTCACCAGGCTGTATCTCGGGAACCGTGATAGCTAGAGAGTTGAAATTTTCACAGATGATGTATTTCGGTTGCCGCTATAACAACAAATACAAAAAAATGGAATTAAATAAATATGTAAGGGGGCTCCCATACAACAAACATGATATTTGCTCGTTTTTGCTCGATATAGATAACGGCAACAGGTAGACACTTGAAATATTCACAGAATATTTAATTATATATTGAATTTAAAAACAAATCATTAAATTAAAATTAAAAAAATATTTAAGGGGGGCTCCCATACAACAAACGTGATTTTTATAGATAATTGTACAGAACCCTTCGTGCGCGAGTCCGACTCGCACTTAGCCGGTTTTTTTTAGTATTTGTTGTTATAGCGGCAACCAAAATACATCATCTGTGAAAATTTCAACTCTCTAGCTATCACGGTTCCCGAGATACAGCCTGGTGACAGACGGACGGACGGACGGACGGACGGACCGCGGAGCCTCAGTAATAGGGTTTCCGTTTTTACCCTTTGGGTACGGAACCCTAATAACCCTCCTTCGGCAATCGGGTAATTACATTCGAGTGGCAGGTAAGTATTAATGTATGTTTGCAATTACCGAGCAGATAGCAATCTATCTTCTTTTCATCGGCAAATATAGGTAAGACATTAAAGAACCCCTTTCCTAAATAAAATTTTCCTTTCTTAGAGTTTTTTCACAAAACAATGCAAACTAACATCTAATTTCGTTATTATATCTTTACTATTAATACTATTATTGTCAGTGACATCACATTAACATTTTTTTAAATTTAAATTGACCTCTATCGTACCTGCCATTCCATGAAAATGACTTTACATATCTTTTGTTAACTAACTTGTTCTAATTAACTTCTCCTTATTTACCATGAGCGGAATAAATTTGTATTTAATTGACCTCATACACTTCTACAAACTAAATATTTTTAACAAGGGTCCATCTAAAATCCGCAAGAACAAACTTTACCTCACATTTACAATGTTAAACAAGGCAATAGTATCTGTATTCTGTTTCCTTACCAAGGAAAAAGCCGGTATATTTGAGGACTTAGCGAGGTAACAAAGCAAACATTTAATCAAATTACTGGGAAACACGAGAGAACTTATGGTGTACCACCAAAATAGTCTTAGCTCCAACGTCAAAGGGGGCTTTAAGTAGTTACCCAATTCCTGTTGACATAAAAAGATATTATGTAGGTATTTTACGCACCTACAAACACATGTACGAGCGCGAGGCAAAAATGTAAACCCTTTTAATTAGCACATTAGGACTCCTAATCGAGGTCTGGCCCATCCATTCATAACGGATAAAATCTAATTTTACCTTGTAAAGGGCTCTGCTGCTGTCACATTTGCCAGAATTGTATTTGTTCCTGTTACTATGTAGAGCGTTGGGCGCAACATTATCCTAACATCCAAGGTTGTTTCTCCGAATGCGTAAAATATATATCATGACGAACCAACAGAGCTACGCAGTGCATCACGATAAAGAAGTTGATGTGTGCCAAAAGCACTCAACGCACGACATTTTCTAAGGGTTCCATTAGTCTGGCTGAAAGCTTGTCACAAATCTGATATATCATATTAAGAACAGAAAACACATTATACGTGCCTATACCTAATTACTGACTATTAGCACACGTGCAGAATGGGCCCTCGTCTCCACCGAAACGTAAAACCCACTGAAGTACATCGGCGCGTGGCATTCGTTCCGCGAAATGACATATCATATACTCGTAGCCGTGTGTCATCTCCAGATAAATACTCGCACGGAGCGAGACCGGCATGCCAGATAACAGTGAAATATTATTTAGATGTGTGTCAGGCAGTGTTTGCAAGGAGCGAACGAAACTTGGCCCAAATAACGCCCCAGGATAACATACAAAAGTATACGCACTTTTTATTGACAGAGGAAACTTTTTACTCGCGTCTCTTTTTCAACTAGCTTACCTTTCGTTTTCTTTGAAAATAAATCATAACTTTCAGATGTTTCAACTTCCAAATTGTTATATTTTTCAAGGCAAATGATTGTGAATATTGTTATAAAGCTAAGTAAAGTTTGTTTTTACAAAGACGAACGCTGTGAATAAGAGAATGAATCGTTTTGGCTGAGTGCATTGCGGAGGCGTGACCGTCGAGCTTTTATTGTGATTTGGCCGTAGTGTTTTCCATTGCAGCTTGCATTTTATGATACACTCGTAGCTCAGCAGTTGCTGCATTTCGTTGGATATAGGTACGAATGTTATTAAAGTTATAAAATGAGGTTTTAAACGCGATTCTATGCGCACCTTGCACTCTAGGTAAAAAACCTAGTTAATTAGTTAATTTCAAACACCAAATATTGAGATCGCTTGCATGACGTTAAATAACAGTGTCAGTTTAGAGTAGGTACGAATAAAGATTATAAATTAAATGAGGTCACCACGTTCTTACTAAC
This sequence comes from Archips xylosteana, assembly GCA_947563465.1. NCBI lineage: Eukaryota > Metazoa > Arthropoda > Insecta > Lepidoptera > Tortricidae > Archips > Archips xylosteana. The sequence goes on along the minus strand of OX387358.1, from coordinate 10,358,876 downwards.
TGATATTTTTGAAAGAAAATGCTTAAAAATGGCAGCTCTCTATTTATGTAAAATTTTAGGTCCATTTCATCCGGCCTCTTCTATTTCTGTCGTACTCCATCTGTAGTTCTTAACTGAAAATGAGGTAAACCGACACCTTACGTGTACACCTGAATCATGAGGTTATTGTCAAAGCATACGCATCGTACCGAACTCGCACCCGCTGACCTGAATACACATCCCAGTCATTGAATGACGAAATAGGACAATGTCACAAAATACATTAGGCTGTTAGCGCGCTTCTAATAACTACGCTGCGTAAACAAGAACAAGCCACATGAATTGAAACGTATGTAAACTCGAATTTTAGGAAAATTGATTTAGACATGACATGAAGGACTGTTGCGAGGCAAACTAAAACAAAAAGCTGTAATCTGAAGGGTAGGTACACGGGACATGACATGTCTAGTCACCTTTTTTTTGAAAAATGAGATTAATCTCAAAATGTAGAGCTTGCAAAGGACTATAACTTACCATCGGATTAAATATGGATATCTCAATATAATATACATTTTTTTTTCACTTTTAAAGAAATGCGGTTACCGTAGTAATTTTCTTGATGACTAACTTTCAAACCGTTACAACTCAAAAAGTTGTTTAGGTGACTAGTAGACATATCATGTTCTTACCGTATACCCTTCATCTGATCTATTGCTAATGATAGCTGGCTTAGCCAACCGGTCTTTATGGTTCCTGTTAATTTCCTGCCGCGGCTTCAACCAATGTTCTCCAGGAATCTGCGATTTCCTGAGATTTTGTGAGTAATAATAAACATAAGACGCTACGATAAAAATGAGATTTTATTATTTTAATTCCCAATCTCCACTGCTGGATGATGATGATGAATATTTTAGTTTACAAGTAGGTATTTTATATTTATATCCGCGTTCACTATATGCCGTTGCTATCAAACAATAATAATTATAATGACGCAGACGAAACGCCAATCAAACAATAATCGATGATTGCGTCAAGTTCTTAATCACGGATAATAAAACATCAAAATCGGATAAAAACTTTAGAGTGGGCCACAGCAGCAATTTTTATTAATTATTTCAGTTCAATGAACTAAGTCAATTCCATTTTATACGACTGAAACACTTAATTGCCATTAAGGTATCTCGCATTAACTTAAGCTGCCAAAGTTACGTACTTTTAAGCCACCAAATGGTTTTGGTAGCTAACTTTCTACTACAACACTGATGAATTGAATTATAAGTAAAACAAGAAATTGTGGAACTTTTAACGAACAATACAGTTGAAATTAATTAACTGGGAACAGCAAATCGATTAACAAAATCGATTTGCTCAATTAAGGACATTTATTGCTGACATTGGACTGGACTTGGTTCAACTCAAGTCGCTAATAGATAGATTGTTAAAATTTTCGCGATTTTGACTACCCAGTATTTATGATGCACTGTCTGTATAAGCCGTGGTAGTCAAGTAGTTTGATTTTTGACCTTAGCAGCATCAGAGGATTGTGTTTTGGAGCCCGGAATCGCACCTCTGCGTTTTTCGGAAATTCATGTGCAAAATTACATTTGAAATTTACCATGAGCATGAGCAAGGAAAACAACGTAAGGAGCAACGTAGTGGTATATGTGAAGTTTCCAATCCCCACTGGGCCAGCAAGGGAACTAACAGCTCAAGCCCTCTTATTCTAAGAGGAGGCTTGTGGCCCAGCAGTGAAATATACATAGGCATATAGGACGGAGATGACAATGACTATTTTGAAAATAATGTTCCGTTATTTTAACGTTGCAGCAGGCTATATTTAACTGTTATTGTGTAATTAAGAAAAAATAGTTTTCCATTTTTATTTGTTCTTACTTTACGTATTTTGCTGTGTGTATAGAATATGTGTAAATAAATTATATTTTGTCGTTATTGTGTAAACTATCTCAGCATTTTTTTGTAAACTCATTGTACATAAACTAGCTGTTTCCCGCGAATCCGTCTGTGAAGAATAGGGGTATAAAAAATAGCCCACGACCTATTCTCAGACCTGCCAAACATAGACAAAAAAATATATAAGAATCAGTCAAGCCGTTTCGGAGGAGTTGGATAACAAACACCGTGACACGAAATTTTTATATACCTATTAAAGATGAAGATAACAATGATATTATTTATAACATCGTAATATATTACGATGATGTTATAAATAATGTCAAAATATAAGCGTATATTTTTCTGTGAGTAAGTAATGCAATATGAATCTCATTGTTTGTGTTATACATCTCAGTGAAGTGGGTGATGCGTAGGATCACCCGCTTTGTCGTCTGAAGGGGCGTGGCTGTCAAACTGTTGACATTAAACTATCACAGTATATTCAGTAGGTAGAATGCACCTCAGTCGGAGTGCAACTCTAAGTACCGTGTTTATGCGTGTGTATTATAGGTAACCTTTAGCGTGCTTCCGACAGTTGGAATGAAAACTGCAATGTTCAATTATTTGTTTCTGTATTTTAAGCGTACAACAACGGGCACAACTTTTTTTTGAACTTTTAAGATTGTTATCCAAAAAACCTAATAGGTTATAAAAGTTTACGGTTTACCCATTCAATATCTTAATACTCGTACATACATTCGTAATAGTTAACTATCAATAATCACAACCGTGTCCCGTACAACAAATATCAACCACAAAATCTGAACAATGAGATTTAAAATAATTACAATTTCCAATACACAATGAAACCCGTTCAAATGGTTGTAAAGCCCATTATATGCCACAATTATTATTACTCACATTATTTCCAACTAACTAATATGTGAAAAAATAGGCTTAATAATATGAAAGAAGGAAGAGGTAATTTAGTGCAAACCTAGGTTTAATTCTTTTGCCACAAGTCTCCAGAGGCACGGTGTGAGTAAGTAGTTAGTCCGAATCTAATGGCTCATGGCTCGTAAGAGTTGTGATTTACGCGTATTACTCAAGTCATTAATAAAGACTGTCCAGGCAAAGCTGTTATTTATTGTTTATTAGTCTGAAATATAGTGAACACTCAACGAGACTCTTGTATTAATAAGGAAAGCTACTGTACCAACTGCAATTACTTTGTTTCGTTCTAGTATCTAGCTAAATATTTTATATTCAGCGTATTTCAAGAGGGTTTCTGTAGGGTTGCGCTATAGCTTATTTAAATTTTCAAGTCTATGAATATTTTGAAGCGACATGAAAAGTACCCCTGTTTTTATTTTTTCTTCGTTTCGAGCGTATTAAAGTTTTAATACATACTTTGTAATACAGGCCTGTGGCATAATGGCAGTAGAAACTGTATAATATTAGAGTTCTTAGATTTTGTGGAACTTTAATTTGTAACTTGAACGGAGGGAGGCGCAGGGCGAGATACAAAACGCTATGTTATATCATGGTACTTGTTTAAGTATAATTGTATTAAGTCGTTCGTAGTAAGTACATAAAAACTTACAGTATGTATAACATAAAAATATCGTCCGGCCATGACGACGGTCGTTTTAAAAAGGGGAAAGAGCTTAGCGCCAAAAGGGCATATGTTCACAAAACAACGGTGTTGCTAGAGTCAAATATGTTAAAAGTGTGTCTTCAAATATAGTGATACAGTTCTAAATTTACGTAATGACGTTCCAGAAAGTTCTATTTTCTAACGAGACACTGAATATTACTTAAAACGATTTTAGTTGCGAGTAATTGGTAAGTATAGGTACATATAATATATGTAGTCGCAGTTATGATAACATTATCACCAAAGTTGCTGGTGAAAGTGGTAGTTAACAAATAGGCAACGTTACACTTATTAGGTGTTAAGAGCTTTGGAACCCCACTTTCGACTTCGGTGCCCTTTCACCTTTTGGCGCCCCAGGCCAACTGAACCCTGCTACTCGCTACTTATATCATTAATAGATAGGATTAATATGCAATACAAACTTCCAAGTTCCAGATTTTGCTCGAGCGCCAACAGATAGCTGTACATTAGTAAGACATTGCTTGTGTTTGCTTCCCTTGGCAATTGCATGTCTCAAGTTTCTATAGTACTTATGCAAATTTTCATATTGAAACTTTAGCCGAAGCCAGTAGCAGCGGTATTGTTTTGCAAGCTAGATACAATTTAACAATACTCGATATTTTACGATTCTGTAAAACTAGGAACAATACCAAATAGTAATTAACTAGGCATTGCCTATAAAAAGTTTCGATGTGACTTTCTTGCTGGTATTACAAAACTTAGCTCATGAATGTCAATACTAAAAGACATTCACTAAATTATAAGGTAAACATTTTTGTGATTTACAAAAATAAGCTGATAATTTTAGGTACGTACGTAATAAAATAATTCGTGACTATGCGTAGTTATTTATGTTAGTAATCTCACCCACGCCAACATTCGTTCTTGGTTAGTCCAACACCTATAATTAGGCCGACCAGGCGCTTATCGCCGCAATGCGATTTTGGTCACACACCGGCCATGAATACCTACACGACGCGAAGACGACGCTTCATAAATCGGGTAATAAATGGCACGATGGTCATTTCGGCTCATAATCTCTGTTTAGCACATGCGCTTCCTGGCTTTAATAATCATAAATCGGCGCTATAACAACATATTACGCGTTTAAGCGTTCCCATAGTAACATGGTCATTATTCGGCGCTGCCCGCCCAGTACGAGATACACAAGTATTTACGCCTGAGGGACTCCTTTAATGTCCACATTACGGCCAAACGACGACGCCCTCAGCTCCTGCCGTTCAATGTTTATGGACCCCTTTTTAATATTTTCTCGTGAACGTAATTTAATTACGAACCTTTTACATCTTGTTTTTTCTTCGACTCGTTACGACCCGCGGCTATTCACAGGCCATGATGAGGGGCCGAATTTCAGAAATCATAACTCGAACGACAAGTATCGTATAAATATAAATAGTACCCAGCTGCGCGGTATCATTTTTATTGACGTAATTTTGCGCGCGAATATTTTTTTAACGGCCGCCGACCCATTTCTTCAAATTTCAACGCCTCCTTCGATTTATTAGGCGCCGGCCACTTCCTCCGGCGGTTTGATAAATAAAAACGTAAATATAATGAGTCGACTATTAAGGTTAGCGGAATAAACATAAGAATGAATCATAATAAACGTTAATGGGAGTAGTCTAGTTACGGAAAAAAAAGCTTGGAGTTGCGCGGGTGTTTGCACGTGTGACGTCACGCACGGTGGCGCCGGCCCAGTGAATAATGGGCCCAATAAATTAACTCAGTGTCCAGATGTCTCGGCTCGAGACCTGAAGGCGCTCGGCACATTTATTATTCTCCCGTGCACCAACAAATTTCTGAAATCCGTGGGCATCGGCGCAATTTTTCCTCCTGTCACCACAACGTCGACTCAATTTCGGTTGCTAAACAAGAAGAGTGATTTTATTACATGTTTAATTTGTCAGAACATTTATGCCGATTTGTATTTTATTGCCGAAACATAATTTCGTTCGTGTCCGCCAATTTCGACGGGCTACTATTTGTTACCTGCAAGTCTACTCTACACGCAGACATCGTGGCCGTAATCGCTAATAGGGTACCGTCCTTTGTGATCAGAAATGTTGGGTTTAAAATTGTGACTTTGTAGGTATCCTTGGTTAACCAACCAATTTTAATGCTTTGAATCATTTAGTAACATCGGAAATACGTAACCATTTACCTGTAGAGGTAAATTGCCCACCGTGGGTATTAATTGATTACCTATTCAAAGCATTTTGACACTTTCACATCGTACTTCAATCCCAATATACATTTAATAACAAATAACGTAATAACGGCGTGCCATCAAAACTATTAATTGAATACACACTTGCACCAACTTCCAGCAAAGTCCGGAGAAAGTGCGAAATGAATTAATTTAACATCACCACCTCAACAGGCGTCCGCCATTGTGGTACTAACAACCGCCGCGGAATCGGAGCTCCAACTTGCAACCGCGACATTGTTTACGATTGTTAGTTTAATAACTTGTCTCATTCTCCCTAATCTTGTAAATAATAATGCGAAACAGTGAATAACTCAGAACTTGTGTCTCTTTGGATTGGTTAAGTTGATTCAATAAATAAGATATCATCACGAGGGACAGAGAGACGCAAAGTTCAAACAATTTTAAAGAAAATGTTAACTAGTTTTTTAAAGCTGCTATTAAAAAGAGACATGCATGCATATCTGTATAAATCTGTCAAAATAACATAAAGCTCATTAGATTAAACTGAATCAACTGAATAAATTGGGATTCGACGTCAGGAGTATATATATATTATATATATACTATTAAAAAAAAACCGGCCAAGAGCGTGTCGGACACGCCCAAGGTAGGGTTCCGTAGCCATTACGAAAAAATCAAGTAATATTTTTCTAAGGATTTCGTATGTGTACGGAATCATCTAAGTTTAGGTATGTTTTATACCTTAGGCTACTATTTACTCTTAAACTACAAATAATTTCCAAGCAATCTTAGCCGGTATAATTTTCCTAGTAAATTTGATATATTTACTACCATTCTGAATTTTTTTAAATTTTTGCACCCAACAGTTTAGATTTAGAGGGGGGGACGGAAGATTTTAATGAAAATTTTCACTTTAAAGTTGAATATTTCGCAAACAGATCGCTGAATAGTAAAATCATGTTTGCAACCCCGCAATGGTTTTAAAAGAACTATCCAACGATTCCCCACACTATAGGGTTAGTCGAGAAAAAAAAATCACCCCCTTTACGTCTATGGGAGGTACCCTAAAAAAAAATTATTTTTTATTTTACCACTTTGTTGGCGTGACGGATATGTATATTCATGCCAAATTACAGCTTTCTAGTACTAATGATCTCTGAGCTTAGCCACGGACGGACATACAGACAGACAGACATGGCGAAACTATAAGGGTTCCTATTTGACTACGGAACCCTAAAAATATGTCAATGAACCCTACTTGTAGTAATAAATTTGTACACTTAAATGAACAATTTTCTTGATGAAGTGCATCTTTTGGCTCTAGTTAACGAACGAGACAATTTATTCCCTCCGGAGACTCCGTAACAGGTGTGTTTGGCGCGATATTGCGCTAATGCATCGTTATTGTTACTAAACTCTACAGTCCAGCCAGTGCCTTGATAAACGTCCCTATTTATAACACGAGAAGCGACAATTTAGGCAACTAAAACAGATATTGAAGTGCCCTCTGATTTAAATATACAGGGGCTGCCGCTTGAATAATTTGCGGTCATTTTGAAACTATGGAAACAGACGCGTCTACTAATATCGTTACAATTAGTATTTCGTATTCGTAATTAGTTTACTTTCATGAATAATGTAAATAATACCTTAGCTTGACTGTGCGCAATACTCTGAATTACAACTGTAATTTAAAATTTACAACTTCACACAATAATAAGAGTTATTAGTACCTACGTAAGTGACTCATAACTCACTTTATTGTTTCAACACTAAAGCTTGAATACCGTTTGATGATTCTAATATGGGTAGTAATTAACATCACTCTCCTTCTGAATATGACTCTAATATAACGCATTCGTATAGCCGTCATGTTGAGTTCCCGGCGGAGCTATCAGCACTTCCTTTGTCTCGTACGTTGAGATCTACGTGATCCCGTAAACGTAAGTTACGTTATCCTTATTAAATCTCGCGCGCACGTTACGTGTCGCATAAATTATGACGAACAGATAAATTCACTTTATACAAATCCCATTACCATCGGAAATGTATTTCAAAATTCCTTGAACGGCGGAAATGCTTTTCACAAGCTGCACCTTCGCTACGTGTCCGCTTGCCGTAGTACAACGCTTACTGATATAAATTGAAAACTTTATTATATTTCAGGAAATTTAGTTTCCTACATTCAAAGTAGTTACTGAACTCTATCTTCGGTTTTTCGCTCTACAATTTTATGAAGTAAGTAAAAATATTTTTGGTTAATATTTACTTAAAAGAAGGAACAAACTTGTAGTGTAAAACAGAAGAAAGACCGAAAAAAGTCCAATTGGATCGAAGATAGCACATGTTTAGGTGCATACGAATGTTGTCCTAATAGAGTCTAGTGACATGAGACCGCGAACATTTCCGGCCCACTAACCCTCCGCAATCACTCTCAATTCTCGCCGACACATCGCATTGAATGCAAATTATACTAACAGAGGGAGGGACTCAGCTGGGACACGTACAGAGAACGGCACTATGAACACAGAATTTTAATATTAATCACAATATATGCGCGACATGATAAACTTGCTGCATTGTGGCTGCGACTCTGTGCCACTGAGCCGCAAAAGCTTTGTTTTTGTGACTTATTTGTTATTTTAAATTGGCTTGCGGTTTCACTGGATAAAACAATTTGAAATTCCTGTGATTAGACACTAACGAATGGCATAACACGAAAATTGACAGCAACAATCACTGCAATATGTAGGTTAGTTTGATTAGAGTTAAATTGCATTAAAATTGTTTTGATTTGCCAGCTCACTAGCCAGCTGTTTACCGAATCAAATTGTTACCTAATTGATGCGATAAATGTGAAGCGTCATATTTTTGATTGGTGGATTAAAATATTGTACAGTTGATTGGATCCACTAAATGCTATACCATTATGAGACGTGTCTAAAACAGAAATCTAATAGAAGAAGTTCTTTTCAGGTACACACTACGAACCCCGCAGAATGACAAGCTTGCCGTTGTCGAGTGTAACATGAAGTGCAGTGCAGAAAAGTAATAAAAGATGCGAGACGTGAATTTTGCTCAGATAAAATTGAATTCAAAGTGATGTGAAAAACGTAATGAAATTCGTCTCAGCTTGGTGTTACAAAGTGTTGTGAATAAAAACTCGAAAATGTGGATAACATCGTGAATGGTAAAAATGCGAAAACAGAAGTAGGAGAACTTGGAAGCGTTGATTGTTCTAGAAAAGGCTCTTTAGAATGAGGTGGGGAGTGCGTAGTGGTTGTTAGAAGATGTGGCGGCGGAGCGTGTGACAGCGCGCGCCCAGCGAGCGTCGAATGCGGCGTGGCAGTGTCTATAGCGTCAGCGAGGGAGTGGAGCGGTGTGCCTGTGCCAGGTATGTTGTCACATATAGAGTAGCTTATGTACATCCACACATTAAGCCAGTTACAGCGACTACTGACTGCCACAATTTGCAGGTAACGTTGGTAGAGCAAATTAATACAAAACGATGTCGAGTAAATTTGAATAGCCTCAAATAAAATATTTAGTCACTAAATTACCCGCAATCAATCCTGACCTGACACCGGAGAAGTAGTAAGGAAACAAGGTAATAAGCCAATAGGAGTCTAGTGTCGAGCTACCCCATAAATGCAATTCAACAATAACATAGTGCAACAGCGTCATTAGACCCGAGCGAGAACGAATAACTTTTATGATGCTGCAGTATATTTTTATTAGCAACGCTATTGCTCTACTCGCAGCTTTTATGACTTCACGAAAATTTTCAATATTTTCACTGCCTACCAAAAAATAGCAGCCGCATATTTCATTTGAATTGAAAACCTTTCAAAGAATGACGATAGTAAATTACTAATTCACTACTGTATGGTATCTTATGGAAGCATGCACATAATTTATTGTGCAAATAATTACTTGTTCGGAAAAATATTATGCAATAAAACAGCTTGTTTTCCCCAGAGCAATATAATAATATAATGTCAATGAAAGTCGTAGCGACAAATTTCTTAAGACAAGCCCCAACAATAAGTAATAATACGCTCCGTGCCCCCCGTTCTGGGTAATTGGACGCCCTCCACACGTCGCCATGATTTTCCTCTGTCACAAAGGACGGTCTGTTGGAACCAGCCGCCGTCACTGATATAACCTTATCTGTAGTTTTCTTTGCTCTTTTAGCTGTGAGGAGAATACCTCTGACAATTTGTTACTATGTTATGCTGTTATTTTATCTACGTTCAAATCTCTGAATAGATATGGAATAGGAATAGGGTTATACCTAAATGTTAGAAGGGGTCTTTCATTCATAAACTTCGATTGGGCCTGATTACAGTTCCCAAGACCTTTTTAACATAGATTTTTTTTAATATGTTACCCTAATATTTTTTTAATAACTGTGTATTAAATAATTTATTGATTCAGGCGCTCTGGCGCTACTTTGCCGCGGTCCCTGTTTGGTATGTCATTCATTATGTTTGAGAACGGTTTTGTGCTCGGTTTTGAGAATGAACAATGATTTTTAGTCATATTTATATGTATGGGATGTCATGCCAAATTTCAGCCCATTTAAATAAATCTTAACTTTGTTAACTCGGAGTCTTTAATTTTATATCCACAAGAGAGACAACTTTTGTTTCTAACGCTGTGTATGATATGACCCATTATTAGGTAGGTAGTGCATTTATCCGCTTAACTAGTAAATAATAATTGGAAAACTTCACTGAAATTTTACAAATACCTAGTTATCATTAATTGATATGTCATTGATTGACATTTAAACACTGTTAATAAGCCTATGAATAAATTACAAGTTTAAGCGGAACAACGACCTAATTTTCCGGATTAAATTATGATATAATTACGGAACAAGAGAGCATTATGCCTGTATTTATAGGTAGACGCAAACCAGTAAACGTTTATTAATTTCTCATGACGCCTGCTACCAAGTTGATTGGTTCGTACGGTACACCACATTTCTCTAACATCTCTATTCATTGGTAATAAGGTTTAGATTAAACTAGATTGACGTCAGTGTGGATTAGGGTACGTGATAATTAATTATGGTTCATCAGGGTAGTTATCGCGATTAACGCAACGACCAACTTGCATGCATTTGCAAATTTATTGGCTACTGATAGCAGGCTTTCAATAGAGCCGAGAGAAAATCTTTGCTATTTCGTACCACATTTAGTTGGTTTGAGACGAGGCACTCTACTCTTCGCCAATTTTTCTTTCGATTTGTAAGCAAGTTCGGAAAAGTATGCCAATGCAATTGTAATGCGTAAATATTCTGGAACTATGAGAATCGATACTACATTTTTTTAGGAACGGTACTATTTAATAATCTATGCTATCTTCCAAACCTTGAAACAAAATTAAGTGCTTATATATTGAATATTCATAGTCAATTACCAAAAAGATTTCGACTCTCAAATAAAGCATGACTGATTGTTTCTGAACGACCTCTATACAATAGTCTTGTTGACCGCAATGAATGGAACCATTTGGCATTTCAAAAATGGAGCTCTATTTTTATCAGCCAATATCCAAATCCATTTTCAGATCATCAAAAACGATAGCCGTATCAGAGAATACAGAGATTGAATATGAAATAAGGGATTCCTTTATGAAATTCAATTTCACGACTAATTAAGAGCGATTTTAACGATTTTAAATATTTTAGTAGGTTGTCCTACTAAAATTTTTAAAATCGTTAAAATCGCTCTGTTATCTATATTATTTGTTTTTTTTTTATGATAACCAATCTTTCAATCCGAAAGAGTATATTCCTGAGATGGTACCATTGTCATAAGGTCAAGATATGATAATGGGATCCTAGAGAAATCGAGGGAACTCTTCAAATAATGTAGACGCGCCCATTTTTAACGATCTGGGTATTTTAAATATATTGTATTGTGCATTTGCTCTTGAGATAATTATTGCTATTTAATGAAGTGGAACTGATCATGAAGCCCAAAAATTGGCACCGAAACTACACAATAACAACCCGGACTGGCATCGTCATCAAACTGATCAGTAAAAAGTGCACACAGAACATGTATATATTTTTTTTAATATTTATTTCTAGAACTTCCATTCGCACAAAAATATGTAACATCGTGTTGAGTGCGACAAACTCTCGGGGCGGTTCACAAAGTAATAGATTCAGTAGCTGGAACGAACAAGCCAAGAATTCGAGAAGTAAATGCTTGCCTTAGAGTATAGCCAATAATAGAAGTTATGGTTCAAGTAGCAACAAGTTAACATCAGTTTGATCTGCTCTAAATTATTTTAGTAACGATGAGCTAGAAGTATTATTACCTTGGGTAAATATGTTTCATCATGTTGTCGTCGTCGAATACTATTTTACCTTAAAGATAACGTAGTACCTCAGGTGGCAAAGTCGATAAACGCATTAAATACAAGACTTGGTTATTATTTTTATCCTCTATTCTCTAGTTTACTTTGAGTAAATGTAAACTAATTTAGAACATGACTGTGTGAGTGCAGCAAGATCAGAAATATGTATTTGGCGTGAGTAACGGTCGCTTTTGCCTCCACTTAATCTTAATATATAAAAGAAGAAACTGACTGACTGACTGACTGACTGACATATCAACGCACAGCCCAAACCACTGGGCCTAGAGATTCCAAATTTGGCATGTAGGTTCCTTATAAGGTCTAGGGGTGCACTAAGAAAGGATTTTTCAAAATTCACTCCCTAAAGGGGTGAAAAGGGGGTCCAAAGTTTGTATGGGGAAACAAGATTAGTTCGACTATTTTATTCGAAACTTCACAGAAGTACTCCTAATGGTAAATGAGTAAACAAGTGTTTCAGGTTTTTTGAGAATTCAACCCCTAAAAGGGGGGAAAGGGGTAACAAATCTGAAAATCAACATGGGTGTTGTTTCTATGGTTTATCGGGTCGCTGGTTATGAAAACAACAACGGTTTTAAAATCCGATGTGGCGGACGTAAAATACCATCTCCCTGGATGGGGTTGAAATTTCTAATTAAACTAAATGACTGTTGATATATCAACGCACAGCCCAAACCACTGGACCTAGAGACTTGAAATTTTGCACATAGATACCTTATACAATTTAGGCATCCAGGATTTTTGGGAATTCCCACGGGGACGGGAAAAAACGGGATTTATATATTCGATTCCGAGTGACCCTACCTCATTATAATTAACTATAATAACTAGACTCTTCAAACTTGATACACAAGTAGGTATTACATTAGTTAAAACATTAATTTCAGGATTTTTCAAAATTCCCACGGGATAAGGAAAATACGGGATTTATATATTCAGTTCAACGGGATCCTATGAAGTATAATTACTAGACTCTTGAAATTTGGCATAAAAGTAGGTAATTATAATAGTAAAAAACTGTTTGAAGGATTTTCGGAAATTCCTTCGGGATAAGGAAAAAACGGAATTTTTCGCTTTACTGGTCGTAGAAAGCTGAAATTCGGCATCTAGGTTGCTTGGAGAGTGTAGAGGAGGATTATGAGAGGACTTTCCAAAATTCTCATGGGAACGGGAAAAAATGGGATTTTTCGGTTTACTGGTCGTAGAAAGCTGAAATTTGGCATGTAGGTTGCTTGAGAAGTGTAGAAGAGCATTAAGGGAGGACTATACAAAATTCCCACGGGAACGGGAAAAAACGGGATTTTTCGTTTTACTAGCCGCAGAAAGCTGAAATTTGGCAAGTGGGTTTCTTGGGGAGTGTAGGGGAGTATTAAGAAAGAATTTCCCGAAATTCTTACGGGAACGGGAAAATACGGGATTTTTCGTTTTACTGGTCGTAGAAAGCTGAAATTCGGCATGTAGGTTGCTTAAGGAGTGTAGAGTAGCATTGTGAGAGGAATTTCAAAAATTTTCACGGGAACGGGAAAAACCGGGATTTATATATTCGATTCCGAGTGACCCTATCTCAGTAAATATAATAACTAGACTCTTCAAACTTGATACACAAGTAGGTATTACATTAGTTAAAACATTTATTGCAAATTTTTTTAAAATTCTCCGTGGGAATTTAAAAAACGGAATTTATATATTCAGTTCAACGGAATCCTATAAACTATAATTACTAGACTCTTCAAATTTGGCATATAAGTAGGTAATTATAAAAGTAAAAAACTGTTTTAAGATTTTTTGGAAATTCCCACGGGATAAAGAAAAAACGGGATTTAACGTTTTACTGGTTGTAGAAAGCTGAAATTCGGCATATAGGTTGCTTGGGTAGTGTAGAGGAGCATTGAGAGAGGATTTTCCAAAATTCCCACGGGAACGGGAAAAAACGGGATTTTTCGTTTTACTGGTCGTAGAAAGCTGAAATTTGGCATGTAGGTTGCTTGGGGAGTGTAGAGGAGCATTGAGAGAGGACTTTCCAAAATTCTTACGGGAACGGGAAAAAACGGGATTTTTCGTTTTACTGGCCCTAGAAAGCTGAAATTTGGAAAGTGGATTTCCTGGGGAGTGTAGGGGAGTATTAAGAAACTATTTTCCGAAATTCTTACGGGAACGGGAAAATACGGGATTTTGCGTTTTACTGATTGTAAGCTAAAATTTCAAAATTCATAAGTTAATACTGTAAGTAGGCCGCAAAGGGCTCTTTAACCGACTTCAAAAAAAGGAGGAGGTTATGCATTCCACTTAATGTATTTTTTTTATGTAAGTATGTTCACCGATTTCTCGGTCAATTGTGGACCGATTTTAAAAATTCTTTTTTTATTCGAAAGAATATAATATACTACTGAGATGGTCCCATTGTCACGCAATCAAGCAAGCGTGCATGCATGCTTGCATCTTGCTTGCATGCTTGCTTGCTTGCCTGTATGCTTGCTTGCTTGATATCTTGGTGCTTTGGAATTCTCATGAAACACGCGAGCGAAGCCGCGGGCAAAAGCTAGTAGAAATATACTTAACAAATGACTACTAGAATCCCAGCGAATCACCTGCCTCTTCATTAGATACTTATGCTTACCGAAAAGACGCCCGTTGAATTTCGTAAGCAAATTCTATTTTACCAAAAGATAAGATTCTTCTTGTCTTGTGTTCGTACACAATTAACAGACTACCTCCAAAACCTCCACATCAATAAGGTCAGAGCCGGATTTAGATGTCTGGAGCCCTTTGGGTTGACGAACGAGTTGAGGCCCTTTAGGCGAAAAACGACTGCATAGAAAAAAAAAACAAAAACCAATTAAGTTCGAGTCGGACTCGTACAGTCGAACCATTTGATTTCTGTCCCATCGTAGAACGTTGCCACAGTGAGCGTCATAATGATTTTCCTTGTCAAGTTGCGATGTCATTATGAAATTTTCTGTGACATTTACTGTGGAACCAGTAAATCACGATTCCTTTGGTTTAGGTAAAAGAAGGGTTCCAAACTTCCGTAAAATTTATTTTTGTTATTTGTTGTAATAGTGGCTAGTGTGGCAACATCAATATGTATACATTACATATACACACGGTGATTTTTAATCGGTGATCAGGAGTTGAAAAATATTTATCTCTGGCCAAAATGGAATTTAATAGATGAGATCTCACGTAGTTGTCTCACGTCTCTGTTTAGTTGAAAAAATAATTAAAACTTCCTCCATCCACTGAATGCATGGTCATCCTACATTTGTAGAAGTTAAGTAATTACTTACGTCAAGTTTGTTTAAGAAACTGTCTTTTGACCTGACAAAGAGGTTTTAGGCCCATATACTAGGTAAACCAAGTGTAAGATGAAAATGATATTAATTAAAAGGAGATTATCCAAACAAGCATTATTAAAAAAAACAGACCTTTTGTTTCATGAAACTGCGAATTAATCGTGGTCACCACCGAATACTGATCTAGAAAATTTGGTTCCTGATCACCGATCAAAAAACATCGTGTATTCTGTGAAAATTTCAAGTATTAGTTAATGTTAATTATGTCTTTTATTAACCTAACCTAACTTTTTAATAAATTACATAAGTATTAGTTAATGCCATTACAAAAATCAAGTTAAAAACGCTAAAAAACACGTTTCTTCTATGACGACTCCCTTTAATTTTTAAATTCATTATATCGTTATATATATCGTTATCGTTATCAACGTGCAGTTTTCGTAGCAAAGTACGGTTGGCAAAAAAATACACAAGTATTTTTAAATTTATGTTATTATTCACACTTATTAAAATAAACCAATAAATAAATAATGGCTCTCAGTTTTTACGTCTATCAGAAAAAAGCAAATTTTTAATAAAAGTGACTTCACGTTGACGGAAGCTAAAAGAACGTAATTGAAGCGTTTAAAATGTAGCACAAGAGAAGATTTATATCCGAAAGTAAATGTTGGAAAAGATGCAAGAAAATATTTCGAATAGTATAAATTGGGCCCCACTCAGCATTTTGTTCCAGAAAGCGGTAACGCTCTTTTTCAGTGGGACCCATTTCAAAACTAAACCATAAAATATACACACTGTGAAGCCACGCTAGCAGAAAGTACCTATACTTACAATTAGTTCGCAAAAAAACCTACATAACTTCAAACCGAAAGCATGCATGGCAACACTTGATCAGTTTATCGTATTTGAACTATTATCATAATTTCAGCCAAAAGACGTCCACTGCTGAACATAGGCCTCCCCAAGACTCGCCAAACAGATCGGTCCCGTGCCATCCGCATCCAACGCGTTCCCGTAACCTTAACCAGGTCGTCGCTCCATGTTGTTGGAGGCCTACCTGCACTGCATCTTCCGGTCCGTGGACGCCACTCGAGAACCTTTTTGCACCATCGGCCATCAGTTTCTACGAGCGATGTACTCTGCCCACTGCCAATTGAGTCTGGCGATTCTTCAAGCTATGTCAGTGACTTTAGTTCTTGTGCGGATTTCTTCATTTCTAATGCGATCCCGCAGAGAAACTCCCTCCCCATCGCCCTCTGAGTGACTTTGAGCTTTCTTATGAGGCCCACCGTTAGCGACCACGTGTCATCGTATTTGAACTATTAAACCGTGACAAATTAGGGCAAGGTTATTTATAGCTGAGCTGTTACAGCGAATTATGAACATTTTCAATAATATTTAATTAACCTTGTACAGCTGAGTGTACAATACGTTTACTTTTAGTTTATCACTGACAGATGGCTTGCCTTCATTTCGTTTCCAACTTTAACACCATACAAATAAAGTAGCTATTACAAAATCTGCAAACGTGGGTAACAGTATTCTAAAATTGGCTTTATTTGTAGGTCGTTAAAGTTAAATATGAAATGAAGGCAAACCATCTGTCAGTGGTAAACTTTATGTTTTTTACTGTACGACAAACGTGTTGTGTACAGGTAGCGAGTGCGCGGGCGCGGGTGCGGGTGCAGCCATGGCCGGCTGATGGAGGCGGGCTGGTGGTCGCCGTCGCCGTCGGCGTCGCCGCCGCCGCCGCCCCGCGCCCCGCCGCCGCGCTGCCGGTGCCGCCATCTCTCCAACAGCTACAACTGCCTGCCGCATTACGGTAAAACTCGAAAACATTCGTTATCCCGAGGATAAGAGTATGCTTGGTAGAAGTTTTACTTCACCAAATACTTCTCGATCGCGTTTACGTAAAAATTTCAATTCTATGGAAACATGGACGCGCGCGCGCGGAGGCGCTGTCCATGTTTCCATAGTAATTGATTTTTTTACGTAAACGCAATCGAGAAGTATTTGGTGAAGTAAAACTTATAAAGGCAACGCCACCAGAGTTGAGGCCACGCACACAACCACAACTCATGTAATGACAGCGAGATTTTGACGTTGTGTTGGCGTTTAACGTCAACACAACGTCAAAATCCCGCTGTCATTACATGAGATGTGGTTGGGTGCGTGGCCTCAACTCTGGTGGCGTTACCTATACTAAGCATACGGCAAGCTAGATCGTTTGTTTGTTCCGAAAACCCCCACATTACAAATTTCATCGAAATCTCGAGAGTCGTTTCGAGCTCTCTGAAATTAATAAATGAATAGATAGATATACACATACACAAGAATTGGTCGTTTAACCCTTCGTATGACTTAGCACTGATCAGTGCCATCCCCATCGCATGCCAAAGCACTGATCAGTGTCAAATCACTAAATATATCAAATTAAATAAATGAATTTCATCATCATCATCATCACAGCCTATATACGTCCCACTACAGGGCACAGGCCTCCTCTCAGATTAAGAGGGCTTGGGCCGCAGTTCCCACGACAACTTCACACACACTATTGAATTTCTTCTCAGGTGTGTGCAAGGCTACACAAATCTTCGATACCCGACGATTTAGATCTCTGAGCGACTAAGTACCGCAATACAAATGCATAGAGGTTCGTACACAGACAACGCGTCGCGTTTGAATTGCGGCAGTCGCTTAGAAATCAAAATCGTAGGGTAGGTATCCAAGATTTGCGTAGCCTTGTATACAGACCTTACCGTATTTTTAAAAACTATTAATGTTACTTCCACTTTGTTTGAAAAATATATTCTGTCAACTAGATGGATGGGCGACGGGTGCGGAGGGCGAGGAGGAGTCGACGGTGGGCGCGTTGCGCGAGCGCGAGTTGCGATCTCTGCACCGCACCGTGCCCGCGCTGCGCCGGCGCGAGCTCGACACGCGCGCCATCAAGCACCACTTCTACCCCGAGGGGGGATGGGGGTAAGGGTAACATACCAAAATATCATCGTCTCTATCCTTTAATTGCTGCTACAGATGTAACGATATATCATAGCGATTAATCTGTGCAAACTTATTTGCGCAGATTTATCGATCGTGTGCGTGGGACGTCCACCAACGAGATGGACGGACGATTTGGTGAAGCCCGCAGGTTCGGGGTGGATGCAAGTCTCTTCCAACCGTAATGATTGGGCGTCAATGAGGGAGGCCTATGTCCAGCAGTGGACGTCGTACGGCTGAAAATGATGAATGATGATCGATCGTGTTTTACACATATTTAACATAACAAATCGTAACAAAACTTTGCACAGAATAATTGCTTCTATATATCGTAACCTACAGTCTTTAATTATCTTAGCATTTGTAGCACAGGCATAAAGGAATAAGCGGTATGAACTACAACCTTTTACATGGCGATGTGGTAGCGGAGAAGCAATATTTCATTTTTCGACGTTACGAGTAAAGTGGGAAAAAATTAAAATAGGTTTCGCGTTGTCTTAAGAAGATGAATTCTAACTCGATGGTAAAAACATCACCCTTTCCTTGCAGTCGGGTAAAAATAAATCGAAAGTATTTTTTTCTCGAGATTCCTTGCCAGATAATAAAATTACCTTAAATGGGCAGATCTTCAGCGTAATTGAACGTCCCTGTGCTTGACACTGACCCATTACATGGCACCTTCAATCTTATGTTATAGTAAGAGAGGTGAACGGTGGGTGTCATCTACTGGGCATTGAGGTGTCGAGCATTGGTACGTTTACCTTATATAAGTCCAATTACAATGGCTGTGGAAGGCGAGGAGACGACGTAAAGAGGAATTTCGCCATTATTAGCTTATTTGATTAAATCACTACCGGTCCCCTACCGAGCTCCGAAATTACATTCGCAGTTTCAATGTGAACTAGAAATTTCATAATCCAGCAAGTGATTTGACACTGTTCAACTTTTTTCATCACTAAAAAGTATTTATTACTATCAGTAACGTGATTAGTTTACCCCTGCTGATCATTCGATGAGAGAATAGTACATTGGCCACAAAAATACAAAAAAAAACGAACGTGCTGACTATTTCAGAATAAGCAAGATCCTATATAATCGTAAGGCGTACGCTGCATGGTAATTTATTAATGTTATACACAAAAAGAAACAAGAAAAGAACTCGCTCTGAAGCACAAATCAGCTGAACTCTAGCTATACTTTGAAGTTCCTTTTTCAGCTCGATCGGCTTCGGAAGCGAGAAAATAAAAACAAATGTCGTATTCAGCCTACACGTGCACCGCTATTGCACTAAGCCTTTTCCTGTGCGCCATCGACATCTCTTTCCCATTCCCGACCATTTGCGACTATTAATTCCTAGCCGTACATTGGAATATCAGATTGGAGAACAGCCAGTATTACGACTCTATTTTTTATACCATGTCGGAAGAAAACAAGCATATGTGAGTCGCCTGATGGTAATTAATGACTACAGCTTATGCAATAGTAGAAGTATCGGTCTGCAGGATGAGCTATCTGGGGGCACGGTAGTGCCCCCGCCAAGACGAGCTAAGCGAAGCCCAAGGGCACTACTACCTTTTCTCGAATTGAACCCTCATAAATTTAGTTTGGATTAGATACTTAAACAAAATTCTCTGGATATGATGTCAATAGTAGACTCATCAAAAAATATAAAATTTCAAATGCATAGCTCTTAAACTTTAAATTTTAATGATCCTATCTAAAAAAAACCCTGATTCCTGATTTAAACTCTCGTCTTCAAACGATGCGGTATTTATACGCAACACTTTTAATAATCTCCCCTAAGTATTCATAATCTATACCTATAAAACAGTACCGTGACTGACTGACTGACTGACTAAATGACTGACTGACTGACTGACTGACTGACTGACTGACAGACAACGCACAGCCTAAACCACTGGGGCTAGAGACTTGAAATTTGGCACACATGTACCTTGAGTATTGTAAAGGTGCACTAAGGAAGGATTTTTCGAAATTCCCACGGGATAGGGAAATATCTCAACTTTCTTTGTTTATTTGTTTGTAGCGGAATCTCTGAAACTATTGAGCCGATTTTAAAAATTCTTTCCGAATTGGAAAGCTACACTATTCTTAATTGACATAGGTTACTTTTTATCCGGAAAAATACAAAATTCCCACGGGATAGAAATAAATTAACTCAATTTCGGGGCTAATTTTAAAAATTCTTACACATTATGTGATATGACTATCCCCGATTGACAAAAGCTACTTTTTATTCGGGACAATTAAAAACCCACGGGATAGAAAAATTTTAAATCAACTTTGGGGCTGATTTTAAAAATTCTTTCACCAATAGTAAGCTGCAGTATCCTTGATTGACACAGGGTACTTTTTTCCGGGAAAATGCAAAATTCCCACGGGATAGAAATAAGTAAATTCAACTTTGGCACTGATTTTAAAAATTATTTCATATGATTTAATATGACTATCCCCAATTGACATAAGCTACTTTTTCTTCGGGAAAATGCAAAATTCCCGCGGGATAGAAATAACAGAATTCAATTCGGGGCTGATTTTGAACATTCTTTCACCAATAGTAAGCTACAGTATCCCTCATTGACATAAAGTACTTTTTCCGGGTTTTTTAATTCAAAATTCCCGTGGGATAGAAATAAGTAAATCCAACTGAGGAGCTGATTTTTAAAAATATTTTACAATTTGAAAGCTACAATATACCTGATTGACATAGGCTACTTTTCTACGGGAAAACGCAAATTTCCCGCGGGATCGAAATAAGTAAATTCGACTTTGGGGCTGATTTTAAAAAATATTTTACAATTTGAAAGCTACAATATCCCTGATTGGCATAGGCTACTTTTCTACGGGAAAATGCAAAATTCACACACATTTGCAGAACACTTGGGCCTTAGTTCCCACTTGGGCCCAGTGCGATTTGTACAGTGCAGGTGTATACCATTGAATTTCTTCTCAGGTGTGTGCAGCTTTTCTTGCGATGTTTTCCTTTACTGTAAAGCTCATGGTAAACTTCAAACGTAATTTAGCACATGAATTCGGAATAACTCAAGAGGTCCAAGCCCGGGCTCAAACCCATGACCCTTTGCTTAAGAGACCATAAGTCAAACCACTAGGCCA
The DNA here is from genome assembly GCA_947563465.1 of Archips xylosteana. Classification (NCBI taxonomy): domain Eukaryota; kingdom Metazoa; phylum Arthropoda; class Insecta; order Lepidoptera; family Tortricidae; genus Archips; species Archips xylosteana. Next base: position 10,337,332 of record OX387358.1, on the reverse strand, counting down.
CCGCGGCTTACCAGCTTTAGAATTCACTTATTCAAATTCCGCGGGAACTTTACATTTTCTTGGCATTACCCTATGTGTTAATCCACGTAATAAACTACCTGTGTGCCAAATTTCATGCAAACAACTCTAACGTGATTGTCTTCGCGTACGAAGTCGCGGGCAAAAGCTAGTTTCATATAATTGAGAACTTCGGTTCGACTCGGTTCATTTGGGATTCATCCTTCTATTTGTTTATTTAAATGAAATCGCGTTTTCGATTTTCAATCGAACCAAACTCGTGAGCGGAATGAATCCCACATTTAACTATTAAGCCCTTTCATTTGTTTCCCTGGATATTTGGGATCATGTAATAAGTTTTACTCGATATCGATTTCCAATTTTACGCTGGACCTACTTAAGTACCTAACTATCTAATGTAAAGTTTACTAATTCAACGGCATTAGCTACGCTGGATTCATCGTGATGGTTCATCGACCTCTGAAACTGCGAGGGAAGAAACAATTCGTTGTAAGCTGTAGACAGAAACGTAGTGTTTGATTTCAATTTTATATTTATCATCATCTCCGGCTTATACGAGTATAAGTCCCGCTGCTAAACATAGACTTCCTCTCAGTGAGAGAGTGCTTGGGCTGTAGTTCCCACGTGGGCCTAGTACGGATAGGGAATTTCATACACACCCTATAATTCCTTCTTAGGCGATTGCAGGGTTCATCACGATATTTTCTTTCACCGAAAAGCTCATGGCAAAATTTTATCATCATCATCATTTCAGCCGAAAGACGTCCGCTGCTAAACATACTCGTAGGCCTCTCCAAGGTTCGCCAAACAGACGTCTTGAGCCATCCGCATCCAATACGGTCCCGCTACCTTAACCAGGTGGTCACTCCATCTTGTTGCAGGCCTACCCACAGTCAATTACAGTATACACAGTACATTGCAGTATATTATATTTAACAATATTATAATAATAAATACCTACCTTACCTTTAGCTTCTTTAATGAAATATTTGTACGCTTGCTTGCAAGCTGAATACAAGGACAAAACTTATAATTATGTATGACCAATGTATTTTTTACTGTATTCTTACAAATAAAGTTAATTTGAATTTTTGAATTTGAATTTGAAATAAATTAATATGGGACGATTGACACCAAATTGACCTAGTCCCAAACTAAGCAAAGCTTATACTAGACAACGGATAAACATACTTATATAAATAAACATATAATTCAATACATGGTCAACATCCAAGACTCGAGCACAAAAATTTGTATTTTTAATACAAATATCTGCCCCGACCGTGTATCGAACCCGTGACCTCAAGCTTCGTAATCGTTCTCTAACCACTAGGCCATCCGGTCGTCTATGACTTACGCTACACCACAACTCGAGCAAATACAACTTCTTTGGGATCCTACTTTTCCTGTATTCACAGAAGTATTTATTTTAGGACGATTGGATTCGTGTCCATCACAGTATTCCCTGTTGCCAAATCGCGATTGATAAAACAAGTTTGGAGAAAAGCTATTGTCGGGAGACCGAGGGTGAAAGGTCGAGGCAGGCTCACACAATTCGTCTCCAATGGGAATATATAATAGAATGTTATTCATTCATATTAAATTGGAATCGATATGTTATAAAACTGGCTTGAGTCCAGTTTTATCACGAGATTTTTCTCATGAATTCATTACTTACTATTTTTTTTAAGTACGAGCCACCACTTCGCTCCTGGAGAAAAGTATTAATAGGTAGATCTATTTATCCCGTGGGAATTTTGAAAAATCTTTTCATAGTACACCTCTGCAATTCTCAAGGAATATACTTATCAGACAAATTTTAAGTCGTGGTTTATTTTATATTATATTCATACTAGACACAACCTTCATTTATCTGTTCAGTGAATGAAAATCATTTAAATTTAGTATCAAATTTAATTTAAGTATTAAAAAAATTATCCCGAGTGGGTTGGCTAAAAAATTCCTGGCTATTCAGCTTTGATCAATTATAACTGATCCACAGTCGCGCGCCCAAAAATGTCCGAGCCAAATGAGCGCCGCTTTGATAAAAGTGGCCTTCTTTTTTCTCAGTACGTTGCGTGAAATTGTCAAGTTTAGCTGTCAAGTGTCAACCGAAATTCGACTGTAATGAAGTAAAGACTACGTTCAAATTTCTGTGTAGGTGATGATTTTAATTGTTATGCAAACAAATAAAAAAGTTCGGACATTTTTTGAAGGGGATTTTGTTCGGCAATGTGTATCTTCAGTTATAATTGATCAAAGCCATTCAGTCACTTTTTACTTCTTGATAGTTGTAGATCATGTCTTACGTAGCCTACAAAAGATCTAGTGACACACAATTTTAGTTAAAACATGCAAGAGATGTGAAACAATATTGGCGCTTAGGGACATTCCAGTCGCCCGCCGCGTCACTACATGCCCGGCTCAGATAAATGGTGAAACATGCCACTTGACGGCCGAACACGAATCTTGAATTTCCCCTGCGGTTCGTTGATGAAGACAAACGCACATCATCGGTAGAACGTGGCAGTGACTGACTATGCAAACGATAACAAAATAATTATAGACTCAAAGCATGGTTTGACACAAACAAGGTCATTGGTATGAGATTCAGTATCGGTAAAGAAATATGGTAAAATATTTTGCAAATTTTACTTTGTTTTTAATACTTCGTCCAGATGATTTAACGAATTCCATGATACGAAACGAAATTTAAAATTTAAAATAGTACTTAATCGAAAAATATTTTTAAATGTTCTATTAAAGGATGACATAGGTATCGAAACCAGGATGATGATTAGAAAATTACCTATAACTGACAATTTGAAACCATATTTTCAATTCATATATTTAAGAGTAGCTAACCAATTTTCCTGACTTTTTCTACCCGATCTGAATTATTTTATCCGGCTTAAATGTAAAGCTCATCTGCTCGAGCCCCAAATAAATATTTGAGGGCAAAGTATAAAACTTTTGAGGCTTGCTTTTCCTGGCTGACTTAGCAACCAATTTTCTACTTCCACGAATCTAATGTTTTATTGATAAATACGGAGCATGGTATCTTTCAACAGAGAAATCCTATGGGGAGCGTAAGATGAATCGCATTTTTTGTGAAAGTGATCTGTAGGTGAAGCCTGACTCTCGCCGAAATTCCTTTGTTCTCTTAACAACGCTTGTGAATCTAATTTAAGCGATATTAATATTACTGCGGACGTCTGAGCCTAATATGAAAGATTACCAACGAAAAAGGACTTAAACTTGGAGATAAAATCTTATTTATAAAAAATATAGGCACTCGTGGGTAGGTAAATTTTACTTCAATCCTTCTAATATTTTGAGTAATGGTTTTACTGTTGGGAATACGTTTGCAAATGTAAATAGGTACACTTTCTGTAGAATACTCTAATAGTCAAGATAAAACTATTGTGAGATTCAGACATATTAAAATATTAATGAGAAACATGTCGGGCATACTCGAATACAAGTACGTGAGTGATCTGTATATGCTACTTAAAACACCATATTATTTATGTTTACTCAATCTCGAATATTTGAATATTCTTTCAGCTTAGTACGGAAAATTTAACTAGAGAGTTACTGAAACAAATGAACTTCCAAACAATTCTGCAATAAAGAGTGACAACAAAACTAATCCTCGAATAGAATAGAGTCCGTGCGAACAATTCCGACTTGGAGTTGTAAATCTAGAACTTGAACTGGGAACCCGAGTCATTTCTGCCACGGACAGACCAATAAAGTTCGACAACCTGTTTTAGTTTACTGCTTTCCGGCACGATCTGTTAACTTAATTGAAATTACTTTAAGAGACGTGACTGCTGCGTTGTCGCAGCGCCAGAGTGTCGCCATAAATACTAGTACAGGTAATCGATTGCTGAGCCTGCGCCATTTAATGCTAAACTTGAAAACAATGACTACGTGGCAGAACTTAAGCACTTGTTTTCTCTTCTCAATGGGCGAACACTCCATACTACATTACTACGCGCCAAGTATTACGTCCACTCGCCAATTTGCTAGCTTTCCTCAGAGTGTACCCATCCGTGGTCTTTGGGATAACGAAGACGACTCTAGTTGGGGGTTAGCAGGGTTCGGGGTTTTAATACTTAATAATAATAAATATTTTATTTCAGTCGTAGTTCATAATGTGTTAGTAACAGTGAATACTTAATCTAAGGGTTAGTTACACAGAACATTTTACACACAAGTTATAAGAAATAAAAAATACAATACAACCTATGAAGAAGGGCAGTGTATGTGTACAAAGTGCTTCAGCCACTGCGAGTCCCACCGGTCGGCCAGCACGTAAGCGGCGGTTTTCGTAGCACGGTAAGAAGAAAGTAAACTATTAAGTCGCCATTAACATTAAATTTCAACTCTTACTTATACTCATTAATTTGTTTAGTACCGAAATGCTTTCGTCATTATCTAGGGAAAACTAATAAAGGGAAAAGTAATAAAGATTAAAATTAATAATAAAATAAATATTATATTGTATTAAAAACTCTTAACTATATTGACGGAATAGCCAATACTTACGAAATACCATACAATACAATACAATACAAATATTCTTTATTGAGCACCAAAAAAATTACAGAAAAAATAATAATAACAATAAAAAATCAGGCAGACAATAGGGGGTCTTATCGCTCAAAAGCGAAACCACCATGTTAAGATTTTGAAATTCTCATTTGCTGTATTTACATACATGATCCATGGGTATAGCAGACCTGACGTCACTTAATTATTTTATTTACATATTATTTATTATTAATCCCGTAATATAAGAAATTAACACGGCGGTAACAGTTAGGTACTATTTTAATTTCGCACATAATAAAATTTTGAAATTGAATAAATAGAGAATTTTAATGTTGATATCGACTCCATGGTTCGCTTTCATCTTAGCGTGCTACGGAAACTCCGTACCCTGGTGATATAGACCATTCTGTTAGCAGTGGGTAATATTATTAGAATTCGTGGTAAAGTTCTGACTTGTTTTAGGTGGATTGTATGCGGCGCGGCGTTCCTCGCTCACCTGTTGTCTACGGGGCTGCAGCTGGCATACGGAGCACTCCACGTGTACGCCATCAAACACCTCGGACCGGCGTCCGACCATGCCGGTAAACTTAATTTATTAACCTTTTCAATGCCACCGTCGTCTATAGACGACAATAGGAAATACATAAATTAGAGCCATATCAAACTGGCGGTTTGCGAACGTATTAAAGAGGAGTGAACGCGCGGCGTGTTTGCCGCAAAGGCGCAACGGATTCACCGCGAACACGCCGCGCGTTCGCTCCGCTTTTAACCGCCCGGCCACGACTTCACGCGTTTGGCAGCGCGGCAAGCGTTTTATCAGTTCATTGCGTGTGTCGCTAGGTAACCACTGTACGACGAGCGTCTCGGACGCGCAATGAATACAAAAAACGCTTGCCGCGCCACCAAACGCGCGAAGTCGTGGCCGGGCTGAAGTTAAACTGTTTAAGTTTGTAAATCGCCACTTCGCCAGTGTGATATGGCTCTTAACCTACCCGCATCCGCATAAGAATTCATTTTGTTCGTAACAGAAACTATGTGTGGCGTTGAAAAGATTAATGGCTCAAAAATGTAGTCATTCGCACCGCAAAATTAACTTCATCGTCATCCCAGCCTATATACGTCCCACTACAGGGCTCAGGCCTCCCCTCAGAATGAAAGGGCTTGGGCCGTAGTTCCCACGCGGGCCGAGTGCAAATTTGGAACTTTACACATGCCATTGAATGTCTTCGCAGGTGTCTCCATTGAGTGTCTCCTCACGATTTACCTTCACCGTATTAACTCATGCTAAATTTCAAATGTAGTTTCGCACATAAATTTTTAAAAGCTCAGAAGTGCGCGACCAGGGTCGAACCCACGACCCTGTGCTTGAGAGGCCAAACCACTAGGATAAAATGGCTTGTAGCAGGCCATGGCAGTAGGCTTGTATATAGCTTGAAATTTAACTTATTGAAATTAAATTTTACGTAGACTTTTATATCTTCAAACTGGAGTGAAATTAATCTAAGTGGACGGATATTTTTGTTAGAAATCCTGATGAAGATTAGTAAACATGAACAGCAATCAGCCTCTATTAATCAACGTATAACAGTTACAATCTTAATCAAAGCGCAACATTTACAAACCAAATAGGCCGCAACACGAATTCGAATGGCCGGATAATCGTGCCATAATAATCAGCATTCTGGCGCGAACGTCTATTGAAGTGTTTTGTCGTGTCATCACGTGTGAATCTATTTAAGCTCCACGCTGCCGAATACAAATGACACGAAATCAATAGAGATAGCTACAATTTAAGATGAACTTGCGAGATTGAGGAAAAAAAAAACATTTTGAAAGCGTGAAACAGACCGATGAAAGAACTGCGACAGTCGGAACGGAAAGTAATTTATCAACGGCACCCTCCGGAAATACTTAAATAAACAAACAACGAAGATAAGTCTTTTCTTCAGCATCAACAGTAAGCAAATCTAAAATGCCTATTGTCTAAAAATGTGCCTACCTATATCTTCTTTGTTGTAGTGTCAAATAGTTATAAGTCTTGGAGTGTGAGTTGTAATATTTGATTATTTATTAATATTATGTTAAAAAATGCCGTACTATTTGTTATCCAGATGTATTCAGAAATATTTTTCTTGTACTTCTTTCATTCCATGTTTTGATTAGAAAAGAAAATTTATGTTTAGAAATTTCAAAATCTATTTTAACTTATTTTTCGTAATAACATTGTGTGGACATGTTGTCGCTCATAAAACCACCTGATTACTAAAACATTACAAACCATCGTAACAATTGTTTATTGCTTTATCGAGTCACATTAATGAATCATTTTCAAATCATAAATAAACTGTATTTCTACTTTACAAAGTAATTTATGTTAACAACCCACAGCGTCGCGATTTGACAAGCAAAATTTAAGATCGGGGAAGTAAATGAACTTTCCCAGTCACCGGTATTTGTGGACCGGTCTGATTTATTGAATTAATTTTCCAAGATTCACGACCTGGGTTGAATATTAAGAGGCAGAAGTAATTTCGGTTATGAGCGCGGTCTTTGTTGTCAGTCGCGTGGGCGGGGCGTCCGATCATAACTCTGTCAGGTTTGCGCTAGGGTTGAAATTAGAATTTCGTAGTCAAGCTAACGAGTTAAGCTACGTTTGGTATTCGGATGGCGAGTCGTAGCAGCGCAGGGCGCAGCTGCACGCGCGCACTTCGCTCCGATGCAAGAGCCGCCGCCTTTTTGAATATCCGCTAGCACTTACCGCCCCCCTCCATTCAGACTGTCTTTGTTAGCATTCGATCAGTTCTACATTTCCTCTGATCCTTGAAGCGACTGTCACTTCAATGATACTAAGTTCAAATACATACCTACCTAGACGTTGCTTCAAATCGTTTTCAGGTAATATCTTGTCATAAACAGTCCTTTTGAGACAGTCAAATCTAATTGTCTTTTCATTTGATGCCATCTCAAGCTGTCCCGAGCCGGTAATCGACAAATGCCCTTTCGCTAAGTCGTTAAATTAAGCTAACAACTGGCAGTTATCTGCAAAAGCAAGTACAAATAATGGAGTAAAGTGCTGAAGTGATATCGAACGGAGCGCATTATGCGGGAAGCACAATGACTCTATTGTGTGTCTCATAACGGGTAATGACACGGTAATAACGACAGCCCATTAGGTAAATTAGCAAAAGAAATTATCTCTGTTGGTCCACAATGGTTGCTTAATTACTTTTTATCCCCGAGTGAGTAACACACAACAATTTGAAGTGTTTTCCCCGACGAATGGTAAACTGGATCGATTTCGTTATAATTGGTAGTAACGTGATCTTTCATTTTAATTTGCGCGCACTGCCCACAGGCCTTATCAATATCCAATTATCCAAGATTGTGGCGGCTGTGAAATAAGCGGATTAAGTCTTTATCTCGATTGAACTTTTTGCTGAACTTCCAGTTATCAAACGAACTCTTACTGCATCAGAATGGAAGTTTTCTGTTATTCATTTATTTATCTCATTGTAGTAAAAAAAAATCTTTCGGAAAAGCCACACGAAACTTAAGCATGTGAAACGCGTAAGGATAGTTTTATGTAGTCTTTTGACAAAAATGATGACATAGAATTGTTGATATTCAGTTGATTGTCGTGTGCAGTGTGGGCGGGCGCAATCTGCGTAGGAGTGTCTCGCGCAGCGGGCGCGCTGGTGGCGGGGCGGCGCCGCTCGCCGCGCCTGGCAGCGCTGCTTGGCGGTTTGCTGTTGCCGCTGGCTTGCCTTTTCACCTCCTTCGCCACGCAGCTGCACCAGACCATGCTTAGTTACGGTACAGTACACCACTAGCTATGTAAGACCAGTTAGACTCGGTAGCCAGTAGGCTACACCATATGAAGCTACGGTGCATGTATGCAACAGCTGGTAACGAGGGCAGCAACGCACACAGCGCTTGACTGCGCTGCTTGGTGACCTGCTGTTGCGTACTGTTGTTAATCTCAGTCACCACACAGCTGCATTAGACCATGTTTAGTTATTTGTGCAGTACACCACTAACTATGTAAGTAACAGCTAGGCTTTGAGGCCTACTGCTTCTGCTGGCCAGCCTCTCCTCGTTCGCCATGCAATAGCACTAGGTCATGTTAAGCTGTGGTGCAGTACAGCTTTAGATATTTAGGAAACAGATGTTTGCAGCCTAATTGCACTGCTTGGCTGCTTTTTGTTGCCACTGGCCTGGCTCTTCACCTCAGTGGCCACGCAGCCACACCAGATCCTACTAAACTATTGTACATACACCATTGTAGGTAACATGCTAATGCCTTAGCGTTGACCCAAGCCACGCATAAACGCACTGCTCGGCAACATTCCTGTTCACCTCTACAGCGCAGGTGTATCTGACCATACTCTTCTCTCTACTTAAAATATACCGCAACGCTACTCTGTTTAGTTATTGCCAAAAGACTACATTTTGCTACAGTGTACCTATTTATCAAACAAACTAAATAAACAAGTCTGCCCAGCCTGCTGCAGGTCTGCTGCTACTAATACATATCCGTACCAAAGTACAAGTTATTCCTATCACTAGAAGTGGACGAAATTATATTTGCAATATTTTAAGACAACTTGCGAACATTGCAAGTAAAATAAAATCTTGTAAAAACAGAATCTTTTACTCGTATTATTCAGTGAATTCCAGTTAAATAAACTAGTTTAACAAATAAGCACCTCGCGCACTAGATGGCCTCAACCACGACTAGTGGCCACAACGAGCAGCATATTAACTAGAAACCAATGGGTTCTTAGAATTAATCTGGATCGTTGCGGTGTAATATTATGAGATGTTGTTCTGAGGGATAAGCGTGGATGCTCTTGCACGAGAGTGAAACTCCAGTTGTTAGTTGTATAAGAAGCCACGGATTGTCGATGACACAAGCAATATGCGTTTGCAGCAGTAAACTATTGTGTTACTGCTAAACACTAAAAGTGGCCAATTGCCATACTACAGTGGCAACTGGTCGGGGTCGTGGCCTTCTAGTACGCGAGTAAAATTAGATTTACTTTTTTTTCTGAACGTCTTGTCCATTATGTTAGGAGTGGTTCTCGGCATCGGCTGTGGACTGGTCCGAGAGGCCGCGGGGCTGGTCCTGGGCGCGTACTTCCGGCGGCGGCGGCAGTTCGTGGAGCTGGTGGCTCACGCTGGAGGCGGAGTCGGTATCGCGCTCTTCAGCGTCGCTTATAAGGAAGCCGTGGGGTAAGTAAAACCCATGTTTGGTAAAATGCAGTGTCACTTTGTTTTTTTTTTAACGTTGGCCTTAGCCTCTTCGTATATAAGACTACGCAAATCTTTAATATCCGAAGATTTTGGTCTTTAACCGACCACCGCAAAACAAATGCACAGAGTTTCGTCAAATTCGTACAAATGCACGCTTATCGGCTACTCATGCCCCATAGGTACTCTACTACTCATGTCACGAACCCCTATGAATTTTAGTCTTTTGTGCAAAGGGCCCTACACACTGTCTTGTGTCTTAACAGGCACATCTTAAAAATATACCTTGTTGAGTTTCTTGCCGGTTTCTTCTCAACAGGGTTTTTTCCGAACCGGTGGTAGATTTTTCGACGTTCATAGGAGCATCAATTGATGCCTAAATTGAATAAAGAATTTTGACTTTGACTTTGACTTTGGATATATCTTATAAAAGAATATATTTATTTGATTAGAGACACAATGTTTTTTCCACACGCCGCGGAAAAAAAAGCATTGCGAGTAATATCTGGTTTTATTACAACCTCCCATTGAAAAAACCAAAACTTGAAAATCAAATCTCTTATGCTATACACAGGATGTCCGAAAATGACACCAGACGAGAGGCCAAGTTATACCAGTTCTGGAAAAAATAAGATCAAAAATCCATGTCATTTAGTTAAACGATAATAGTCACATTACAATACTATTAAATACTTTCAAAATAACCGGCCAAGTGCGAGTCGGACTCGCGCACGAAGGGTTCCGTACCATTGCCAATAAAAACGGCAAAAAAATCACGTTTGTTGTATGGGAGCCCCTCTTAAATATTTGTTTCAATTTAATTTCATAATTTATTTTTAACGTGAATATATAATTAAATATTCTGTTAATATTTCAAGCGTCTACCTGTTGCCGTTATTAATATTGAGCAAAAACGAGCAAAACATCACGTTTGTTGTATCCTGGGAGACCCTTAAATATTAATTTTAGGTATTCTGTTTTTTTAGTATTTGTTGTTATAGTGGCAACTGAAATACATCATGTTTGAAAATTTCAACTTTCTAGCTATCACGGTTCATGAGATACAGCCTGGTGACAGACGGACGGACAGCGAAGTCTCAGTAATGGGTCCCGTTTTTACCCTTTGGGTACGGAACCCTAACAAGGTCTGTTGTCGGATAACTAAGCGACATGGATTTTTTTATTTTTTCCAGAACGGTTATTACTTGGCCTCTCGTCCGGTGCTAGGTTATCGTTAAGTTTTAGAACACCCTGTAGTATCACGAACAACTTTTCTTGAACTTTGAAGTGCATCAGAAACCTCGAGCTTTATACCTAACGAACAGAAAGAATAGTAAATTTCAAGATTGGATGAAACTGGAATCAAAACTTTCTGCATTATGGGTTACCCCAAAGGAAAAGTCGTAAAATTACCCAATGTTCTATCCACAAACACTAAAATGAAATCACTATACTTGAAGTCCCTGTACAGTCCTAATAGCTTGGTCAGGCGCCAAATTTTCAAGAGTGGATTATACTTAAAGTGGATTAACCTTTTTGTCGGACCACACGTGCAAACAATGGTCCGGAAAAAACGGCGACTGAAATTTCATCGCTTTGAATGGTGTTTGATATTGTTTTCCTTTGTACTCAGGAAACTTGGATGGCGGTTAGGACTACAAGCCATCACTGGTATTCTGGTTATGGCATTTTTTCTTAGTGCAGTTTATCGGAGCGCATCTTTGTATCACCCACAAAGGCGCGCTATCTTACACCTGAAAAACCAACGACGAAAGGTAACTAGCATTACATGCATCGCGACATTTGCCGCGATATTTTTGCTAATTGTGTTAAGTTAATAATTATATATTGTTTGCAGGTTAAAGAAAAGAAAGGGTTAAGAAGGTCAGCCCCGATAATAGATTTAAGCCCTCTTAACTCACGGCCGGCTAAAGTTTTGTTGTTGGCCGCTGGAGTGGCCGCTTTCGGACTTTACACTCCCGTCTTTTTTTTGGTAAGATAAACGTTGTTTACCAATGTTGTATTTTCTTACCAAGTTTATATAAAAACAGACTTTATTGCTGATAGTGCTACATTAACATAAACTGAAAACAAACAAGAAAAAAAGGAGTTCGATTCGAACAATGGATAAGCACACTTGTGAAAGAGCTTCGTCTATTTAGTATACTGATGGGCAACAAAATAGGTTACTTTGCATTCAGAGTCCCATTATTTTTGCTCGTGTATATAATGTCGTGTAATCGTCTTAGTTGTAGTCATAAGAAAATGAGTTGACTTCCATGTTGTACATTCTTAATGTTTTGAGGTTGGACTTTGCATTTCACTATTTCTTTCTGACAAATGGTATAATATGGTGACTGAAAGTGATGGGTGAAGAATTTGCCATACTGGTATAAATATGCGATCTGACCGCACGCAGATCGAAAATCTATACAAAATATATAGAAACTGACAATGTTCATACATTATGCGGGCTGCGTTCAATTTGACCTGAGCGCGACCGCAGAACGCATCCAGTGTGGCAAATCCTTGAAAGCGATCTCAAATGTTTAATAATAGGGCGTAAGACAATAGAGACAAGAGCCAAAATTCATAACATACGTCACCGGAAAGTACCCTATAGGTTTTGATTTCCACACTTTTATTATGAAAATACACTTTGAAAAGGTTGTATCTTTTGAGTCCTGTTCGCTCTAAGCTTGTTCTAGCTACCCACTACCCAGCGAAAAACAGAACAATGTATACGTATGAAACTTGTTCACAGGCTTTACAAGGCTTCCAAGAGGGTTTGGAAGAGAGTGCATTGGTGCTACTTCAGACGTTTCTGGGGTTCGCCGCGGTCCTCGGTTGCGCCGGCTTCGGGCTCGTGCTGGTTCGGCCGTCGGCTCAGTGCCTCGTCTCCAAACAATATTTGTGTCAGACAGCTATGCTGGGAATAGGTAAACATTTTTTTTTATTAAACTGCCTCTCCCTGCCGAGACAATAGGCGCCATTTTCATTTTAAAGCGTGCAATTTATTTATTTTTTTAAATCAGTAAATTTTTGGGTTTTATTAATCAAAATCACGAGCACTAGGTATTTATTAAAAAAATGTGTCCTTATTTTTGAGTCACTTTTGTGACTTTTTTAGGGTTCTGGAGCCAAAATGGCAAAGCGGAACCCTTATAGTTTCGTCAAGTCTGTCTGTCCGTCCGACTGTTTGTCCGCGGCTTAACGCAGTGGCTATTAGTGCTAGAAAGCTGTAATTTTGCATGAATGAAAAAAAAAAAAAGAATGAGGGGAAATATCTCAAATTAACGAGTAAAACTATAACGGCTAAGTTTGCTTGAAAATTATTACTTAGTATGTAGTTCAAAAGTAAATAGCAGCCTGACCTATAAAATATTGCTTATTTAATACGGAAAGTATAATTAATAGTAAAATTAATAAGATTTGAAAGATTTTTCGTAACAGCTGCGGGACCCAATACTTGGCGTGTCCCACACGCTCTTGGCCGGTTTTATTCACATAGCTTGTCAAACAAAAGGACATTTTTTTTATCATCAATATCAATACTTAGCCCTTTTAATTTTGAGTAAGAAAACCTATGCACAACAAGCGCCCCCTTCCTCGTGAAACTTGAATGTTCAGGAATACCTAACATCTTTCGTTTTTCTATTTTCTGTTTACCACATACTTTACCTATTGTGATAAGCGTAGTACTATATATTATTTATTATGCCATAGGTACAAAAACTGTCTCGGTAGGTGTAAACTTAAGAGTTACTCGAAGAATTAAATCTAACGACAGTTGACGTTAACCATTTATTTTTAGGTATTTCAATGCTAGCTCTAAGCAACGTCGAAGGCTATCACGGATACGTGCTGTTTGCCTGGATGTACGGATTGTGTCTGGGTGGATTTCTCTACTCTATAAAAATGCTAACGATGGAGCGCGTTCGAGGACGTCATTTCGCCAAAGTTTGGGGTGAGTAACTTTCTACTTAAATAGTCTGAAACTGCACTTCGTCTTGTCTGATTTTCATGTCTTGTTACTATTTTATTCTTGTCTCTGGATTTAGATAATGGGTAGAATTTTATTTATTTACGACGATGTCGTGGCGCCAGTTATCGAACGTCAGTTACTTGATAAAGTTGTACAGAAATTTTAAAATAGTCACTTTGTAGTTAAATTTGAAATAGTTATTGAGAGACTCAGACAAAAATTAATGAACGCATTCGCTGTCGGCTGTCAAACCTACACGTCATCGGGTAGAGCTTGTCTAGTTTGAAATGACGCGCCCCACCACCGCGTTTGCGCACGGGATTTGGAGCTTAATTTGAGGTTCGAATCCTGTGCGTGAGTGCGGTGGTGGGGCGCGTCATTTTAAACTAGACAAGCTATACCGCAAGCTCACATTATGTGAGTTCAAATTCCTGCAAAATTATGACGGCGGCCGGCACTGAGCGGATGTCATCATCATCATTTTTCATTAAATAACTAAACACAGTATTTTTTTTCTTTTTTCTCGAGTGGCGTCCGCGGGCCGGAAGACGCAGTGTAGGTAGGCCTCCAACAAGATGGAGCGACGACCTGGTGAAGGTAGCGGGAACGCATTTAATGCGGATGGCGCAGGGCCGATCTGTTTGGCGAGCCTTGGGGGAGGCCTATGTTCAGCAGTGGACGTCTTTCGGCTGAAATGATGATGATGATGAATAATTTTTAATTTTAAAGGTCTGGACATAATCTTGTAATTATCCTTTACTTTAAATTAACTATAATCATTTCCTTGTTCAGGTTTCGTCCAAGGTGCGGAAGCTCTGCCTGTGATAGTGGGCGTGCCGGTGACCGGCTACATCAACCAGCAGGCGCCGCGGGCGGGCTTCTACTTCTCGACGGCGGCGACGCTCACGGGTGCCTTACTGCTGTTCTTCGTGGGCTTCTCCAAGCGGGAGCCGGAGCCGCCTCCGCCGGCGCCCGCGCCCACGATCTCGGAGGCGTGCCCGTGCGTGACGCCGCCGCGCTGCGAGCCCGCCTGGTGCGCGTGCGGCGCGGGCGGCGCCACGGCCTACTGCGCCTGGCCCGGGCCCGCTTGCAGCGCCAGGCTGCCCAAGTCTCTGTCGTACGCGACCCCCCTGGACCGCGTGTGCTGCTCCGCGGCAGCGTACCCCGAGTGCTGCCGCCGCGCGCCGACGCTGCGCCCGTCCCGCAGCGTCCCCGAGGGCCTGGCGCGCCGGGGCAGCACTTGGAGCCGCGGGGGCTCCTGCCGCGCCTCGTGCCGCCGCCGCGAGCACCACCTCATAGAACAAATCACCACCTCCGTATGATATCCGCAGAACATTTGCACTTGCAGACGATTAAAGTGAAAAACTTGGATATTCGTTACTGTGCGCTAAGTGAAAACGTGTACATATTTAATCTTTGGTAGCTCGAGATCCAGCTGATAGTGATTAGGGTAAAAGCAATAACGGGATTGATAATATTGCTGAAAACAAAATAATAATGTGTTCAATTACTTTCGTATTTCACCGACGAGGCAATAAAATCAGAAATACTGTTAACATAGTTTTTTTCTTGTTTCCGTTTAATTCATTCATAATGTTTAAACGGAAAGATTGTATTGTTAATTTACAAATAAACAATACAAATTAACCCTATCAGGACTTATTAAATAATTAGGATTTTTGACTACTTACATATTTCTTGAAGTACTTGAGGGACCTCTATTGTTATAGCTAATACGGAAATATAATGAATGCTCACTTTTCATCATATTTAATCTTTAAACTATGATAAAGTAACATTACGAGTCATTTGGAAACCCTGTTACTTTTCCTGCCCACGGCTAGCATTGCGAGGATAGTTTTAGGAATAAGTAAAGAGATATCAATAGAAATTATTATGGGAAATGGAGAAAACAAAGTCAATTTTAGCAATTTGTTGATTACAGTTATTGTCTAAACGCGGCTTAGGATGTTTAGATAGTTAATTTTCGTTGTTGTTAATTCAATATTTTATTGTTTGTTAACTGTAGAGTGTATCGATTATCCACTTTATTTGTGCTGTTGCGAGGATTGTTATGTTTTTTGTACCAAAGCGTGTTTACAATTTTGGTGGTGAATAGAGAAGATATTAAAGAATTTAGCAAAACAGTTCTTGTGTTATTTTATTTGAACTGTACCTTTCGGGTGCAATAGAGTTTAAGTTATTCAAACATAAGTAAACTCAAGCTCAAAAGCAGCTGAACGGTTTAATGCCTTGTCACTTTCAGCAAATTTAGTCATTTTCCATTAATTTCAAAGTCTGAAAACTGGAATTTCGACTATTTTTTATGTTTTGCCAATGGTAAGTACCAAGTAGCACCAAGTAGTACCAAGTAATTTATTAATATCTATCACTCAACTTCATGTCACTTTAACAAAGAGAAACACCACTAACCCCAAACCACCCCCTATACATGTAATGGAGCCAACCTGCGTAGCGTATGAAATAACATGCTATGCTCATATTGAATTTGGTAAATAATGTCAAATATGTAAATAAATACACGTGCCCGGCATCTTTACACGCGCCGAATAAGTGTACCTACAGCAGTATAATAATAACGCCAACATAACAAGTATTCATCACAGGCACGTCCTTGTAAGGAAAATGCTGAGCTGAGATATATGGATGTTTCCGAGAATGAAAAAATGAGAAAGTAGCGTACGTATTATGCTGAATAATATGATTACGTCCCACTTGATGCCACAATGCGAGGAAGGACGTTGAAACAGCAGCAGTAAAAGTGAAGAGACGGGACGAGCGGAAGCGATATCGATCCCTCGCCTATTTTCAGACGGACTTAGACAATAGTACCATCGCCAAGGATCCGATTCCGAAGATCCGCCATTCGGAATATAGATGAAAACCCGAAAATAAACGGACCGATCACCCGTAGATACGCGCTCAATGACTTGAAAGGCATTCCGCGTTCCTATCATTTCAATGAAGCAATTTGATTTAAAATGTCAGACACCCAGTGATAATTTTCTCTTAATTAATGTTTTCAATCCAAACTTTTATACGGGTTGCGAACGACGTCTGGTGACTATTAAGCAGAATCACCCCCGTTTCATAACGATAATAGTCATTAAGATCCATCTAAAAAATTAACTCTACATTAATGTCGCATTTTATTAGCTGTTCGAAATATTCGTAGGTACGCAACGTAAAAACTAGAATAACATTTTAACGAGATTACATTCGCCCGTCCCGTCATTACGGCCGGCATAAACGTTTAGGCCCATCAATAGAATAAAGGATTCCTCATAATAATAAGATGCTCGAAACGTCAATCGCAGCCCTCACTCATCGCGTCCTGATCCCTCCGAAGCCCATAGGCAAATGGAAAGTGCGGGCGAGAGGAAATGAGGTGATTTCAATAGAGCTCACGCTCTCGACAATTCCGTCAGTCGGTTTACGAGCCGTGACGTCGCTCGTCTCCTAATAAACCTTTATGCCCCAGCGCCGTTCTAGAATACCAAGTAATACGACGTAATTATTTAGGGCAGACATCCTCGATACAAGCCAGATAGCATCGGTGATTTTCTACATACAACTAGACTAATAAGGTACGCTTGTAAAAGGAATTACATAAATATGGTTCGTACTAGTTAGCTGGGAATGCAATTTTTCATATACGGAAGATACGTCGGTCCCGATGTGGACGTGATCACTTGATATTCACCGGAGAACGCCGTCCGTCATAAGAGTGGTCGTAATTAAGACGCGGTGGGTAGACGCGTGCGCCGCATATATTTGTGAAGGATTATGGAAATACTCGACCGTGTAGCCACTATCCTCGGGAACTCTCCCAATTTGGCTACAGGTGCGATGGGTCACGACTTCTGCAATAGCTTTATTTCGTTTGGCTGAACTTCGTTTAGTCGGCTTACATTTATTTGGTACCCGTACCGGTGTTAGAGTAATGTGAGTAAAAATGTTTGGATCTTCAAGTTCGTTTGACGCTGTAAAAATTTTGATTCGTTTATTATTTATTTTTCCAATCGTTTAATCAACTTTACATTCATGTGTAAGTGGGTATAAATTAGTATAATAGAATCAAATCTTTCAAATCTGGTTACACTCACAACCAGTGGTGTGATTGACTTCTCATGACATTATTAAGAAATTATTTAGTTGTGTTAAATACTTTAAATGTATTTAATTTAAGGTCATTGTAGATCTGTTTGAAAAAAATATACCTTATTGAGATTCTTGCCAGATTCTTCTCAACAGGGTTTTTCTGTAGCTGTGGTAGATTGTTCAACTTTCATAAGTGCTTGTTAAAGCCTAAATTGAATAAAGAGATTTTGATTTTGATTTTGACTTTGACTTTAAATATATGTATAGATTCATGACAATGCAGAGTACCTACCCTCAGCAAAAAGCTTATGTCAAAAATGAAATAAACGAATACTTATCCAATGCGTAATTGACTTTAGAGTTAATCTTCATCCCTAGCATACAATTTTAAACAAATCGTAAATTAAAAGTGTCACCGTGTTTTTGGGTTAGGCTAAATTAACCGCGTCGCTCAGTGCCTCTTATTATTTATGCATGAAGTTAAGAATATACGACGTTTAAGACAACAGGGAACCACTCCACACATTTCATACTTAATTAAACGTGCGCTGCCAATTATTTATATGCGTGAGCTTTGCGCTGGTGGAAAATTAAACGGAGATTTACCTACAAAAAAACCACTAGCTAAACGCAGCATAATAATTATTATTAGGGGATATCCTTTCACTAAACGTTTTTCGTGATGTTTTAAAACAAAAGATTTTAACAAATCTGTCGGATCTTAAATTGCACATCTATCTTGTTTCGCAACGTGTTTACCCACTGCTGTTAGTTCCACTGCTGGTGATAGGCCTCCTCTCAGAATGAGCTGTTCCCACGGGGGCTGAGTGCGGATTGAATTGCTTCGCAAGTGTGTGCAGGCTTCCTCGCGATGTTCGCCTTCACAGTAAAGCTCGTGATAATATAATTTCGCACATGAATTCTAAAAAAACTCAGAGGTCCGAGTCCGGATAGGAACCCACAATCCTTTGCTTGACCTTTTTGCGAATTTTTATAGATGTTCATCGTAACTAATTAAAAAAATATTAAATTTTGATAAATTCTTTACTATGATTCAATAGACCAAATAAACTCAATGGCTTAGAGCAAATCCTTACTAATGTTATAAATGCGAAAGCAAACTCTGTCTGTCTATCTGTTAGGGTATGTATTACAATATCGAAGTACAAAAGACCGAATGTATTAAAACATCGAATGGGTCAAAAGACCGACACGATTTTTTTCTGAAACTGTAAACTTCTCAGAATTTATTAAAACGGCATCATACAGACATAGATACCCATTAGGTTAGGTTTGTTTTATAACAATCTTAAAAAGTTAACGGTTTCAGAAAAAAATCGTGTCAGTCTTTTGACCCATTCGATGTTTTAATACATTCGGTCTTTCGTACTTCGGTATTGTAATACATACCCATCTGTTACCTCTTCACGCATATACCGCCAAACCGATTTCAATGAAATTTGCTGTGAAGATAGGTTTAACACCAATGATAGCATACTTTTTATCCCAGAAAATTGCATAATTCCCGCGGGATAGCGATAAACAAAAATAAACGAAATCGCAGTCGTATGCTCGTCTTCTTTAAAACAAATTCGACGTTTATAGATAAGAACTACAATGTAGGTACTGGTATTAATGCCCAAACAAATGAGAAATGACAGAATAGATGAATACTATAATATGGTTTGCTTTTGTTTAGACTCACCCTATAATTTTGTATGGAATGTGACGAAACGGCTCACTGATACAACCGATTCTGAAATACATTATGCATATATGTAATCCATAAAGCAACTTACCTACCGTGTTCATATTGCATTACCATACCCATGCGAGGACGACCCCCGCTGATTTGTGTATTCAATTACGTGGTAATCACTTCAAACGCGTCTCCAAGATATTCGACAAGGACGTATAAATAACATAGGTAATAATCGATTAAGGAGCGTCAAGTATGATAATATTATAATATCGCTGATGTAATTTCAAGTTACAGTTGTAATAGGAAAAAATAACTGTTTGAGAATCAATTAATGGCCTTTGCATAAAAGTTGATTTTTGTTATAAAACATAACCATGCTCGCATAGACCGTCAGATCTGGAAGTCGCATTGAAATTCCGGGATTTTACTAAAGTCCCGAGGGAATTCCCAAATATTACATCGTTTGTTTCATTTACGTTATATGACGAACACCCGTGCAATATTTCATGCCTCTAGAAGCTAGACTTAGCAGTTAAGATTTTGGTATTTTATGGGATAAAAAAGCCAAATGTCCAACTATCAACATAATTACCAAATGTTATCCAACCAAATTCGCTCTGCCGTTTTAGCGTTAAGGAATTATATGTGAAAAACTTAAGAAGATGACCTGTTGTATGTAGTAGTACACAAAATTGATATGGAGCTTAAGTCATTTTCCTAATTTGGAACGTTAACATTTGTTTATACGGATACGTTACTACTACATACAACAGGTCATCTTCTTAAGTTTTTCACCTATAACAAACACATACTCACGCAAGCTCACAAGCTTTCAGACTTAGGATTGATATTTTCAAAGACATACTTTGATTGTGTTTTTTCGACTCCCTCAATTCTACTAATACTTGTTAGCCTTTAAGTTTTTCCAGTCGACATTCCGTTATCATAACACAAAAGTCGTACACCGCCATCTACCGGCGAATAAAGCGAAGATAAATTTACCCAATAACACTGGTTCGCAGTGTAGCACCTGTTCTCCTTCGACGAACAAGCGGCAGGCAGGCAATCGATTTTCACGAGGAACTAACAATGCGAGACACTTTGAAGTTTGAATAGTGCTGGCATTTTACTACTAATTAGTATACAGTTAAGCGTCTCGTACACGAATGTTTTAAGAGATAGCTTGGAAGCGGAAACTATGCAATTTTTCGGGATAAAAACTGAGTGTATCTGGTGGCATAAAATTTTTAGTCATAATTTAGGTAATGCAAATATTATGGTAATGATAATTTTTGTTAGTCATAATTTCTTATCGTAAATTTTTCAGAAAATTTTAATTGGTCATCCTGTAGAACTCTGTAGGTTAGGTTTTGTTTGTTTTATAACAATTCTGTACAATTAATGAATTCAGAGTAAAAAGAGTTATGAATAACAAAACATTATGATAAACATTACGTTATGACCTTCAGCAACTATGCAACCCGATATGGACCAATAAAAATTATTCTATGAACTTCCTAGGGTCTCAAAATGTATCATAACAATTTCATCAAAAGGCTTTAGCATAAAAAGGTAACAGACAGACAAACAGACACAATTTCGCATTTATAATATAGCATGGATAGTTTCCCGCAAATTTTACTTATAAAAAAAATAACTTTTTTTTAGGTTTTTTTTTAGTCTGGCCAGGTTTTTTTAGCCTACCCACGTGTGATTTTTTTTGCAATGTATTAAATTTGATATATCTAAAGTTATTTTCATCCATTAAACAGATGGGTGGTGGTCGCCTCTAGTTTGGATCTTAGACTATAAAGTAGGTTATACACGAGTTATTGCGGAGAAGCAATTTAAGGTACAAGGTTGTAATTTGGTTAGGGGTTGATGTAGTTTTAAAAAAAGGAAATTTAGAATAAAGTGTTGTAATAAAAAATCTGAGTAAAAAATTAGGATATAAGTTGCTGGTACCGATTTCAAAAACAGAATGTGCCTCGTAACGGTTTAACGGTTTGACAATAGGGATGACGACTGGGTTATAAATATATCATTGTGACAAATACAAGCATTGTTTCCCCCGTGATGTGAGAGCCCTCGCATTACCGCAAATGCGTGATAGTTGGAACTCTTGCTGGCAAGCTGCTCGAGTTTGTGTTGGCAAACATTATGGGAGTTTACAGCCAGATCTGCCCACTAAGCCATGGTTCTTCATCTCCAAATCGATTCCCAAAAATATCACGTCCACCATTATACGCTTACGATTAGGACACGTATGCTCTCCAGTATTTCTTGCCAAAATACGGGTCCGAGACCATTCCATATGCGAATGTGGCTTGAACGAAGGCACCTTGGAACACATGTTTTTTAATTGTCCCAAAATTATTACTCCCTTATACGACCTCCTCCCTTCCAAATTTCCCCGCCCTGTTAACTTAAACTTTTTTTTTTTTTTCTCTTTTTTTTTTTTTCGAGGCTTAAGTGCACCTGTGTGACTATGCCAGCCTCATTGGGAGACTCAATGGCCAAATTCATCAAACACTTCTCCCGCTATGTCCAGATTCTCTGGCTGCAAAGGAATGTTTGATGAACCTGTATACCCGTACTGCATCCTCCGACAGAGGACAACTCAAAACAATATTTACTGCCCCATTAAAAAGGTCCAATCAGTCAAACTTAAACTTCCTTCTTACACTAACTCATACCCGCCTTATAGATGTATTATGTAAGTTCATAAAAATTAACAAATTGTATTTGTAGGTAGATTAACTAACTTTATATTTGTAGGTAGATTAACAAAATTTATGTTTGTGTTGTCTATTTTAGGTTCTCATCCGATTACTGCACACCAAAGTCACCGAACAACGGCCAACCGATAGTGTCTTTCTCAACCTCGACATTGGCAGAATCATCGATAGTACCGATGGAGCTATATTTTTAAAAATTGAATTGAATTGAAATATATCATTCTATTTAGTCCGTCAGTAAGATTATGGAAAATATAGGACACTTATTTTTTGGTTTATCAAATTATTAAAAATCGACAAAGGCATAGATCATCAAAATTCCGGAGTGGGGGCTTGTGACGTCACTCTTAGGTAAAAATTGTACCATATAGTGACGTCACTCGAAATTTCTAAGCACTGTATCCTCGTCATTTTTTGTTTGTCAAACAAAATAAAAACTACGTGTACAATATTTTTTAATAATCTAACTGACGGACTAAACAGTTTTTTTTAGTCGTCTAGCCTATTCTTGACATTTTTGACGGTTTTGTCACTCGCGGCCGCCGTCCGATCCACAATCCAAGGTATCGTTCCAATATAATTCATTCATATGGAATGGACCTCCGCAAAGTAACGCCTGACGAGTCAATCATTATAGATTATCCCACCATTGTATTTAATTTAGTGTTTATTGCGTAAGGTAAGGTATCAACCTATGATTTAAAATTATTAGTTTAGTTCTTTTATTTTGCAACAACTCCAGTTATTGAGTACGGTAGTAATTAGACAATACAACATGGAATTCATGACTGTGGTTCCATGTGCGTTATTAACCGTAACCTACATTTTCTTAACGAACATGTCCACTTAACATAATTACTTAGCATCCAAATTATTGTTTTTGTTACCTATTCCACGAGCGAAGGTGACATACAAATGAAGTTTACTCGGAACAAACAAGCACCGGGGGCTAACACCCACCGGCCGCATCGTATGATAATGATGTTAATGGGATTACAGTAGGGCACTCTTTGATATTAAGGCATCATACAAATAATGTAACTTGAACAAACACTCAGCCTTCAATTTTCTGTTTTTATTCCATACAGCCTGACGTTCTTCTATTCTTACCCGACGACAGCAGAACCAAAAGCAAGGATTATGATTAAAAAGACTTCGTGCAAAAGGTCAAATGACGAATCCGGCTGGGCTGGGTACTGCTACCCAGTGGGTAGCGTTTGGGAAGCTCCGTAATATCTTGTCATCCAATATACCGCAGTATCTCAAGTCAAAAGTGAGACGTGGCCGCTAAAGATGGGCTCCATAAGAAAGCTCAAGGTCACTCAGATAGTGATGGAGAGGATGAGAAATGCTCGGAGTTTATCTGCGGGATCATTTTAGATTTGATGAAATCCTCGCAAGAACTATAGTCACACATAGCTCGAAGAAGTGGCGGTGGGCAGGGCTCATCGCTCGTAGGTAAAGAGTTCTTAAATGCCGTTCACGGTCCGGAAGACGGTCCGGATGGAGCAACGAAGTGTTTAAGGTTGCGGGTACGCGTTGGATACGGATGGTGCAGGCCGGGTCTGTTTGACAAACCTTGGGGAGGCCTAAATTCAACAGTGGACATTTTTCAGCTGAAATGTTAACTAGAAAGTCACCACATCGTCGATTTAAAAACGTTACATTACAGACGGGCTGTATTTGAAATGCTACGTAACTGCCGAATGCCTATTCATTTTTGGTTGCTGTTCCAATACAATCGGAAAACTGCACGCAAACTGCATGCCCGCTGCGATTGGAATGTATGCGTGGTCGGCACTTGCGGTTACGTTGCAGTTAGAATGCAGTCCGTCTGTCATCATCATCATCATTCCAGCCTGTATACGTCCCACTGCAGGGCACATGTGCCCTCTCAAAATGAGAGGGCTCGGACCGTAGTTCCTATGCGGGCCAAGTACGGATTGGAAACTTCACACACACCATTGAATTTCTTCTTTAGTGTTTCCTCATAATGTTTACGTTCATCGTAAAGCTCATAGTAAATTCCAAATATAATTTCCCACATAAATTCTGAAAAATATCCGAGTAGTGACCCCGGGCTTGAACACACTAGTACCCTCTGTTGCATTAACATCTAATATAAGAGAATGTAAAAAGGCCGTTGCGCCGCTTTATCGCGTAATTCCCAACGAATGTTTCTTATTTTCATTAAAAGATGTAATGATCCAAATTGAGCCTACATACGATAATGCGAGAAGCGTCGGGGGCTAAAAGCGTCGACCGGTTACGTTTATCTTACAATTATGTTAATGTTAGCGACGCAACGTGACTCTCCCGCACTTTTTGCACGCTCATGTGTAGCGGGACTAGGGTTGCCAACCGTCCCTCTATACGCGGGACGTCCCGTTTCTGGAGCCCTAGAGTATACATACACCCCGTAAAAGGTCCGAGCGGGACGCCGATTGTCGTGTTTTCAGGCTAGACTAGATTATAAGCTCCGATATTAACGTAAATTTGAATATACTGTGATTAACACGCGCGAACAACGTGCGCTCACTCGCTCGCTTGGCACTATCCTGTCCCTCCTCTTTCCCGATCTTTATTGAACTTAGATTTTTAATGTTTGCGTTAAAAATCTTTGGAGTATCTTTGAATCGTTCGTAATTGGCAAGACAAGGTCTTTATATGAAGAAAAAAAACTTCAGTGGGGGCGAAGCGGCGGTTATCAGCTAGTATGTAATAAAATTTGACCTGGTTTTATTTTTTCATGCCTTTCTATACGTTGACGGCCAATATAACCAAGTTAGGCCGGATGAAGGATCCCCGCATTTTATAAACGAGTCCCGCAAATCTGTGGACTAAGGTTGGCAACCCTAACTGGGACACACGTCACGCAAACAGAATTGTGATAGAAAATAAATTACAAGAATAAAGTAGCGTAGACTTCGGATTTCAGAAGACTGACGTAGATAGATACAACGGAAGACACTCACGATACAATTTGTTAAGAGCATACTTTCACGTCACTTATTTGTGGCCAGTAACATAACATAAGTACAGAAGATTATAAGAATTGCATTTGTACAATATAACAGAAGATTAGGTATGTACTTACTAGGTGCCAAACGCACGTGACCTGCCGCCAGCGAGGCAAGCCAGGGTAGAAATACACAGAGATTTTTGCAACCGCGTCGCTCGAGCGAAAGTACAATTAGATTATTATTAAGTGATAAAAAATTTGGTAAACAATTCTAGATACGCGTAATTTAAATTCAGTCCAATTTTTTACCACGTTCAAACGGTATTTCCGAGTCATGTGGCTTTAAAATAAGGTCCCCTGGGCCTTTAAACGTTCGTCCACGTTCGTGTAGATAATCCAGAAAGAAAATCACACAGATGGACGCACGACTTAACTTTTGACCCGCTATGAACCGGGAATCGTGACAGGGAAACCAGGAAATCAAGAGCCTTTTGATCTGTACGGGAAAATAAACAACCACAGCCTTATAAAAATGCAGGCAACCGTACGATCACACATTGTGCCAAAGCAGGTAAATTTTGAAAGACAATGAGAAGACAGTGAATTTCCAACTAAGTATAATCATCTATTTGTGCAATCTTACCCGTAACCTGTAAATATTGCGATAACTTTCTTGCTTAAACTTAAAATGTATGTGTGTATGTAAGCAGCGTGCAGCGTGTAGACAGTGACAAAAACTTCACTTTTGGCTAATAACCTGGATCAAAAGCATATCGATCGAACTTTCTCCCCTTGATTCACGAGTACTACTTCAAAACGAAAATATCCAAAATAAAAATATTTTCAAGGTTTTTTTAAGCTCTTATTTTATTAAGTACATTTCCATTTCATCAGTCCTCAGCCATCAGTTTCATCAGTCATTTTCCAGGGGCTAAATTCAGAAACGGGCCTTCACGGGTTTGGTAGCGGTAATTCAATCGTTTGGGTAGGGTTTGGTTTGAACTGCTATTCATCATCATCATTAATTTAAGAGCTTAGCTCTTGTCGGTGGAGTAATCGCCACTCTTTTCGGTTCTCTGCCAGCGTTTTCAGCTCCTGATACGACATGACATTGACTTTTTCCTTGGCTTGGTCTATAAATGACCGTCTCGGTCCTCCCCTGCCTCGCCTGCCTTCTATTTGCCCTTCCAAAATAGTTTTTATGTAACTGCTATTCAGGAACGCCAAAAATCACTGGTTTGCGAGAGGTTTGGGCTGAGTTTGGGATGAGCCTTATTTATTTATTTACAAAGCGAATTAACAGGAAAATAAGGCTCATCCCAAGCTCAACCCATTCCTATCCTCTCCCAAACGATTGAAATACCGCTCGCAAACCGTGTTGGGCCATTCCTGAATTTTCTGTCCATTGTTTTGTGTGATTAACTACGATTTAACGTGGGCTTACTTTTCGGTCTCCAGCCAAATATGAGCAAAATAACGTAACTCGTAGTGTATTTTATGTAAACAATGTACTTAATAAACGACTCACATTCTGGCTTAAAGGTCTTTATCATAAATTCCCAAACCAAAATACCTTAATTTATCTATAATGAACTTCACCTGATTCCTGAAATAATACGCAGCAGGTAGATACAATTATATCCCGAACGCTGGTTCCATTCATAACATTTGCCATCGCCTACGCCTCCGCAATTAACATGGATCACGTAATAATTCCAAAACGTTTGAATCAGATTTGAATAAGCGAAGTTTTAATCAGCGTTTACTTTGTAATTGTAAAAGTAATTAATAAACGGAATCGTTTAAGAGTGCGGAAAAATTAAAAAAAATTATCAAAATAATGTTAAATAGGAACTTACTTATTTACAACACACAAATAGAGTTAAGATTAATTAAATTATATGAGAACTTAAACTAAATTAATACTTTTTTTTAAAAATAGCCTATACAAGTGTCCCACTGCTGGGCAAAGGCCTCCCCTTTCTCCTTTCGCTCGTCTCTGGCTTCGGCAAAGTGTTGCCAGTCCGGCTGGAATCGCTCCACATCGTCCCGCCACCTTCTTTTAGGCCTACCTCTGCTCCAGTGCCCGTCGCTTGGAACCCAATCAGTTGTTGATGTGGGGACAAAGACCGCCAAACTCAAGTGGGACTGGGCAGGTCACCAAAATCACTACTAAAATTAAAACTATATTATAAAAATAAAAGAAAAGTAACTAATAAAGTAATAACTAAGCTAAAACTAGAAAATTACAAAGGTACCTATGGACCCAAAGATGCTGGCATTTGCTGTATAGGATTGCTGTGTAGTTTGACGGGAGGGAGTAGGTAGGCCTCCAACAAGATGGAGCGACGACCCGGTTAAGGTTGCGGGAACGCGTTGGATGCGGGTGACGCAGGACCGATCTGTTTGGCGAACCTTGGGGGATGCCTATGTTCAGCAGTGAACGTCTTTCGACCGAAATGATGATGATGATGATAGGAACCTATAAAACAAATGATTTTTGAAAACAGTACTATTTCCTAAAACCTGAATTTCAGTGTGAATTTTTCCCTTTATGTCTTATGGCCAGAAGGTAGATATATTATTACGTTTCAATGCATATCGGGAAAGCATCCAAGAGCGTCGCCGGATAATTTTAGACTCTGCTGAATGAGTTATCAATTCGGATTTTAGACTCAAGTATTAAACATGAGTTTAATAATAGACGCAGGAGGGGCCTGGTTTCGCCAAAATTTACGATGGCTATCATATTCCATCCATTGATCAATGTCAAATCCGGTACGCCAATGAAAACAAATGAAAGGTGACGTCCTCGGTCAACCTCGGACCATTATGTATCCTTCCCAATTAGTCCTCGGAAAAAACCACGAGAAAAAACAAATCTCATGTTTGGCTGTCATCGTATTTCAATCATTTTAAGAGTGCATTTCCAAATAAGAACGACGACGATACCGAGGGCAACGGCTAGGAACACAGTGACAACCAAAGACAGGAAGGAAGTGTGTTTTATATTGTTTACTAGCTGTTACCCGCGACTCCGTCCGCGAAGAATAGAATAGGTATAAAATAGAGCCTACGACCTATTTGCAGAACTACTGAATACAGACAAAAATCTTCATTAAAATCGATCAAGCCGTTTCGGAGGAGTTCGATAACAAACACCATGACACGAGATTTTTATATATTAGATTTGAAGAAAGATTACCATAAGTTGTGTTGTGGTAGCCTATAGTCGGCGCCATAATTCGAGAGACAACTTTGACAATTCATTTTGCTCAAATGTTGCCACATACAGGGTAGTGCTGTTCGTGTCGACAATAAAAAAAACATTACGGCTTTGGCTACCTGTGGTATTTATTCATTACATTACTTACGGTCATATGATTAAATTAATGTAATACTTTACATTTCAATGTAAGATATCATTAAAGGAAGTAAAAAACCCGTCTTATATCAAATCATTAGTCCAGTCGACACTGATTATCGATATCGGCCACATCACTATTTAATTTTGTCTAACCCTGGTAACCCCTTAATTGTCAAGCTTGTCTCTCGAATTATGGCGCCGACTATAGTCATTTGACCTACGGCCTTTCAAGCAGAGGGTTGCGGGTTTGACCCTGAGTCCGCATAAGAGTTTTTCGAATTTTATGTGGGAAAAAAGTTGGTGTTTGTGAAGTTTCCAATCCACACAGGGCCCGCGAGGGAACTACGACCCGAGCCCTCTCATTTTCAGAGGAGTCCTGTCACATGAATAAAAAACGAACAGAATAAAAGCTACCGAACAGAGCTCGAAATTCTTACCTATTATCATAGGGTTGTCACTCAGTAAAAAAAAATAATTAAAAATCAAAATATTTTATTTAAACAAGTACTTAAGTATCTAATATCTGTATATCTACAAACACTAGAGGTAACGCCACCAGAGTTGAGGCCACGCACACAACCACATCTCATGTAATGACAGCGGGATTTTGACGTTGTGTTGACGTTTAACGACAACACAACGTCAAAATCCCGCTGTCATTACATGAGATGTGGTTGTGTGCATGGCCTCAACTCTGGTGGCGTTACCTATACAACAGGTAGGCATCTTTAAAACAACCTAACACCCGAAGTATGTAGCTAAACGCTAAATGGTCGCGTCGTCGCTGGCGACACACCTGAACTTTGTCTACTCACTGAGCTAGTTCAAACCGGTTTGTCTCCGAGCGGGCGCCGGTGCACGCCCCCCCCCCCCCCCGTCCTGTCTTTGACAGGTCACACACACATATGTTGTGCGTGTAGTAGTGTAATGCGTGCGCGGCGTTGTTTGAAGCGTTTATTCTGTTCGTTTTTTATTCATGTGGTCCTGTACCCTGCAGTAGGTATGTCATAAATATTTAGGTGGGACGTATAGCTGGGATGATGATTGATTGTTTATTTACACCGTTCATGTGTTCTTAAGTTTTAATTAAGATGTATTTGGCACTATTTAGTATTCTGTACTGTCAAGCTGATCTAGAAAAAGTCTCTCCTTGCGATGACGTCATACCCCCAAATAAATCGTACCTATATGTATATGTAATTGGGGGAGTTAAGAATAACCGGGGTGATAGATACATTCACGTCCGCAGCTCGTATGGTCGAATAGACAAGTTATTCACCAACGTCGACCCTAAACATTGTTTTATTTTACCTCTAGTTTGATTCCCAAGAGCATAGATTGCTCACAGTGGTGTAAAAAATAGGTCATTGTGGATTCAGTTGATTTTGCACTCTTCTTCAACTATCAACATGTACAACTGTAGATTACAATGTAATTTAAGCAGAAGACAAATTATGTAACGTATGTAAAAGTGCTGAACTCAGGCTAGATTCGAACTCACAAATTCTATGGAAAGGTAAAAACACCTCTAGATATGGGTTTTAAATTAGTTGTAATCTACTAGGTAATAATTATTATAAATGCAAATGTTTGTAAGTATGTGCGTGCATGCGTGTGTGTGTGTGTGTGTGCGTACGTGTGTGTGTCTTTGTTACTACTTTACGCCAAAACGGCTGGACTGATTTGGATGCAATTTGGTATGTAGATAGATGTCCAGCACCGTCCGACGACGACCGTCTGTAATAACACATAGACTACTTTTTATTCCGATATTCCCTCGGGATTGGAAAAACAATCTCGAAATCTCAACCGCTTGATTTAAATTGATAGGGTTATTATAGCACCCTCTGGGTATAGACCCTAAAAATGGAAATTTACGAATTCAGTTTTCACTCACAAATAACACGGTGCGCGTATCTTATAAACCTGTTTTTGCGGAGCCGTCGTTTTAAAACCATTTTATTACTATCCTGTCAGTATTTGCGTAAAATTTATGATAAGCATCCTCATAAAACATTTACGTCAATATAGTTTGGAACTGTCGTATAAAACTGCCAAACGTGCGTGATAAAATTCAAACCAATCTTTAATGGTTTGAAATGGATGGTATCTCTACATAGACCACTGTTACTTTTTAAACCCACTTTAGGAATTTATAAAATTACCGCCTCTTAATATTTAGAAAAGTATACAAAAATTACCGGTACAATGTATAAAAAAATTAGGAACATTGATCGACGTAGACTAGACACTTATAAAAAAGTTGTGCTGAGGAAAATAGAGCAAGGAGGTACTTGCGCAAACATCGATTCTATCTCCTTTATCGAGAATGGAATAAATTTATCTGAGCTCTTTATAATACTTATAGAAAAACACTTACCTTAAACAATAACTAGGGGCCACTCGCAGCAGCAAACTTAAATCTGGTTTAAGTCGTTAAGCATGGCTTAAGGTTGACAGTTCCATATCATCATCATCATTTCAGCCCAAAGAACTGTTAAACATAGGCCTCCCCTAAGGCTCGCCAAACAGTTTCATATATTTTGACACAATTATTTTACTGAGCTTAAAAAATTCAAAAGTTGATTTATTTTTTCTACAATATATACTGCCTAATCCATACCGTGGAACTAAAACGACATCCCATACACATAAGCAGTTTGTACGAAGTGTAGTAACTGTTTGACCGGAGAGCCTACTGGTTATAGAACCTGACTATGAAGCTTGAAGTCCTGGGTTCGATTCCCGATCGAGGCAGCTATTTGTGTGAAAAATATGAATGTTTATTCTCGAGTGTTGGGTGTTTAATATGTAAGTATTAACCTACCTACTGAGTGAACCTAGTAATTTAAATTACCTACATAGTAGGTACTATCTATAGGGCTTCTACCACTCCTGCTGGTTCGTGCTGAGGCACCGACTTCAAACAGATTAGTAGAAAAATATTTTCATGCTTATTGTGGTCGGTTCAATTTTTATTTCCAAGTTTTTGTTGAGTGTTTTTGAAGGTGGTTTTATTTTTTATTTAAAATTATTTATTTTTTACTTTTTAGTTGTTTCTAATGGCCTGGACTGCCCTTTACTGACTGTACTTTTTGCCTCTGGTTACCAAAGTACTCATCAAGACGAATCAAACGAGACCAAACTTGATGGGGTTATGTCGTTTTACTACAGAGTTCTTATGATCACCATCCAACTTCATTTTCAGACCCTGGTTACCATCTTGGACCAAAGTAATCGTTGAGATGAGTCAAATGAGTCCGTACTCGATAGGGTAGTGCCGTTACATTATGGAGTACCTTTGGCCACCTGCCAGCTCCATCATCAGACCCTGTTTATCATTTGGAATCAAAGTACTCGCCAAGACGATTCAAATGAGCCCAAACTCGACGGGGTTGTGTCGTTTTATGACAGAGTTCCTATGGCCACCTTCCAACTCCATCATCAGATCAGCTCCATGTCACAATAATATTGCATTGTCACCTGATTTACACATGTATGTAAAATTTGAACTCAATCAGAAACCGGGAAGTGAGTCAAATTCAACTTGCAAGATTAGACCCGTTGAGGAGGTCCATTGGCCATCTGCGGTATTTTTCATCAGATCTAGTTTACCAAATGACACTTTCTGAATGCAAATGGTCGATTTGTCATCGAAAATACTAAAATCGCTTTACATTTCCCTTGAACTTTTGAAGAGTTCCTTCAATTCCTCATGGATCCCATCATCAGAACTGGATTCTAGTAACAACGGGACCAACCTTGAAGCATATGCTTTTAAACAACGAAATAATTTTCCAAATCGGTTCACAAATGACGGAGTTCTGAGGTAACACACATTAAAAAAAAAAAGAACATACAACCGAATTGAGAACCTCCTCCTTTTTTGAAGTCGGTTAAAAATACGTATCTATCTATACATATTAGTATTTTTATGCGTTGCCTAGTGTACCCACGGTAGTAAGCTTTGCTTAGTTTGGGGGTGCCCCTTGTTTTATAGACAAATATTTCATAGAATTTCGTTGCATAGAAATGTTCCACATAAATATTTGATAAGTACATATATTTTCATTTCTAATATTATTTTTTCAAGGACTATTTGTTTTAGTGAAACTTATTTCAAAGAAACATAATTAAATGAATTTTATGATCAAGATTGGTTTTTTGGAGTCTTTTTGTATTTTTTTGCTGACCAGTGGTGTTGTAGGGGTTTAGCACGCAGCACGGAATGCTGAGAACCTAGGTTCGATTCCCAGCGTTGGTCTCTTTTTCTGAGTTTTTCTGTGCATTCAAGTTTCAGTTTGTATTTCGTGTGAAATATATGAATTTTATGATCTCACATTTTCATTTTACAAAGTTATCAAACAGTAGAATTATTTTATAAAGAATATTATTTGTTTGATGTATTTTTTCATAGTATTCTATTTCGATGAAAAATTAAAAATAGACGTTAAGCTAATCGTAATTTTATAAAGGCTGCGTCTCACGAGATACAACTATAAAATATAAAATTTCGAAGATGAAATGTCATGTGTAGTTCGAGTTTTTTAATCAAATGTAAGCGAAAGGGGGGCTCGGGGGGCAAAGCTCCCCGCAGAAAAAGAACTACATGTTCCTTACTCCTGTAGTACCTAGTAGTAGGTTAAGTTAGGGTTATTTTCTGTCCCTTAGAGCGGAAATAGGCACCCGGCGAAGCGGGGTGACGTCGACACGCTGGCGATCAGGTTGGATTAGTTAAATAACATAATATGCCCCTTCAAATCAATATCAAACTATAGAATTATTTTATAAAGAATGTTTTTTTTAATAGGAGTGTAGGTATGCGTTTTGTTAAACATATGAAATGAAACGTTTAGAAACTGTCATTCGATAGAAAGTGTTTCTTGGTAAAAAGTTTTTTGTAAACTTTTTGTAAACTAAACAATATGAGGAAAGATAATTATTTGAATTAAAATTCTATGATGTGAAATTCTTAACATTAATTTTATTTGAAACAAAAATCAAGGAACTAAAATTTTACATACGCGAATCAAACGTGAGAT
Source organism: Archips xylosteana (assembly GCA_947563465.1). Taxonomy (NCBI): domain Eukaryota; kingdom Metazoa; phylum Arthropoda; class Insecta; order Lepidoptera; family Tortricidae; genus Archips; species Archips xylosteana. The sequence continues at coordinate 10,303,586 of OX387358.1, read as the reverse complement.
TTAAAAAACTCAAATTGTAAGACACCGAGTGTAATAACGCTCACAATCGATCGTATTCTTGTTTTTTATTTCAAGGAAACAGCCTAAGTTTTAATTTAAAAACGTCGCACAGTTGGTTTCATATATTTAAAAGAATTATAAAAGATACTTCTGATATTTAAAAGGCAAAATTTAGCAGGGTGACAAAACATGAAATAAATTCTTTCAGTAATCGCGGCGAGCGAGTTTAATCCCACGGGCGAGCGGGTAATCGACGGCTCTCGACCGGAGCGTTATCATCAACCTGTCTGCTACAAACACGTTTATTCGCATTACGACGAGGATTGTTATATCCATGTCAAATCAACTTGATTATGAAATACAAAGAGATAGCCAAATTCTACAAAAGGCGTCAAACCCTTTCACAATTAAGAAGTCAGTATTAACAAATACCTACACTTCGATTCGACCCCACTGTTTATTTTTTTCTGAATCTTAATTATGACAGCCTTTTATTCTCTGCTACATTGACTGGCCCGATTCCCCCTTCGCGACTTCCCAAATTGATTCTGCCTACGAAAGCTGCGCGACAGCGAAAGGAAATCAGGAAAAACCCACCATCAAAGTATATTTTATTGTCAAACAAATATTCGAGTAACGAAAAACTGCCTTATGTAGCCCTCCTTATAAAAGGCTTTACAGTGACAAGTTTCAATATTCTCGTCACGTTTGTGCCGAGTCTGTCCGCATACTTGGGCTCCGGATCGGATATGACAAGGATAAACCCAATTGTTGAAGTTCGATATCTAAATTGGCATAACCGTAAAGTCAGTCCACAAATAGGAAAAACTGAAATAGGAAAATGAATTAAAAACTGGATTGGTTCCGGACAATGTATTTTATTTGAAAGAAGGTTAAATCAATATTATCCGAGAGTTTGAGAAATAAGCACACGCGACGGCAGACTGCATCGCAAAGATTTGTACGTTCGAGAGCGATTGCATTTGAGAAAATGATGGCACCTCCACGTACAAACGTGCTTGAAAATACTTTACATTTAACTGAGTGTTCACTGCTGCAGAGTTTGCTTCGGAAATAAAATAAAAAATAGAACCGCCTTCAAAAACACCCAAAAAATATTATTTAAAAATTTAACCGAATATAATGAGCATTATAATATATTTCTACTAATCTGTTTGAAGTCGGGCCTCAGCACGAGCTAGCAGGAGTAGTAGACGCCCAATAGATAGTAGGTATCTATCTATGTAGGTAAGTTAAATTACTACTATAAAGCTTGAGGTCCCAGATTCGGTCCCCGCGTTGGGGCAGATATTTGTACGAAAAACACGAATGTTTGTCTTGGGTGTTTAATATGTATTTAAGTATGTATCTATCTATATAAGTATGTTTATCCGTTGCCTAGTACTCATAACACAAGCATTGCTTTCTTTGAGACTAAGTCGATTGGTGTGAATTGTCCCGGGATATTTATTTATTAATTTAATTACTAGGTCCACTCCTGCTGTCTCGAGCTGAGGCCCGACTTCAAACAGATTAGTAGAAAGATATTATAATGCTCATTATAGTCGGTTAAATTTTTAAATAATATTTTTTGGGTGTTTTTTTTATTATTTTTTTTTTATTTTTGGCTTTTTAGTCCTTTGGTATAAAAAAGATGCGTAGGCGTAGCCAGTAGACGAAGCCCGGCTTCTGTTTCCGATCTGAGGATCGCAAGGTAACTAACGAACCTAAGCAGGTTAAACGTGGGATGGTTTGAAGGTATTTTTTTATTGCAGGGGGGCTCCGCTCCCCGAGCCAACTCTCTGGTAGCAAGCCTACCACTTCCAATCTGAGGGATACGAGATACTAACGAACCTAAGCAGGTTAAGCAAGGAATGGTTTGAAGGTTTTTTTTTGGGGGGGGCTCTGCCCCCCGAGAACCCCGTTCCGGTATCAAAGCTTCTATTACCACTCTGAGGGACGCAAGATAACTGACGAATCTAACCAAATGAAACGGTAGATGGTTTAACAGATTTTTTACTGCGGGTTGTCTCGATGGGGTTATGTCGTTTTATTACGGAGTTCTTATGGTCACCTTCTAACTCCATCTTCAGATCCTAGTTACCATCTAGGATCAAAGTACTCGTCAAGACAAATCAAATGAGCCCAAACTCAATGCGGTCGTATCGCTTTATTACAGAGTTTCTATGGCCATCTTTCAGCTCCATCATCAGATCAGCTCCATGTCATAATAATATTGCATCGTCATCCAATTTACATATGCCTGCAAAAATTCAGCTCAATTGGAAACCGGTTCAAATTTAACTTGCAAGATTTGACCCGTTGAGGAGTTCCGTTGGCCATCTACAGTCTTCTTCAGCAGGTCCAGTTTACCAAATGATACTTTCTGAATGCAAATACTTCACTTGATGCTAAAAATGCTAAAATCACCATAAGTTTGCCTGTAAAATTTGAAGGTTGCCCTCGATTTCTCTAGGATTCCATGATCAGATCTTGACTTGGTGCCAATGGAACCACCTCAGGAGTATACTCTTTCAAACAAAAAAAGAATTTTGAAAATCGGTTCACAATTGAGGGAGTAATCGCGTAACAAACAGACGAATTGAGAACCTCCTCTTTTTTTTTGAAGTCGGTTAATAAAAATAATTGGAATGGATTTATATCCACTAAATTTTTATTTCAATACGCTGGTTCTGTTGATTATTCTTAACTTAAGTTATAAAAATTCAAAAACAATGGGCTTTAAATTAAATTCAAATTATAAATCGTTACACTCCCAACAATCAGCACTTGTAACTACTTATAAAAAGATTCCTTAGTGGTAGTGTTCCTATTTAATCTTGAAAATCTTGAATATCGCATAATCAATGTTCAACTATGATTATCAGTAGCGGTGTAACTATTTACTCGTAGCACGTGAACATGAAAATATCAAAACAAGTAAGTACGGAAAAACTTGACAGTCTCTTCTTCTATCTATATCTATACATATAATATATTTGTAACAAGTCGGTGTCTGTACATTGAAGATATTTGAGAAAAAACTAAAAAACACGCTTTAAAAAATAAAAAAAAAATTTTAATTAATTTCAATTCACTATTCTTATAGTGCAGTAAAAAATCTTAATAAGCAATTATTATATTGTTATATCCAGATCAAAATTTGTAAACAATTCTAAATATTGATAAAATAAATAATAATAGTTTAAAATATTTTATTGTAAAAAAAGCGTGGAGTGCATGGTGTCAATTGTCAAGGATTATCATTTTGATAACATCTTAAAAAGCATCCCACGCTTTTTTTACAATAAAATATTTTAAACTATTATTATTTATTTTATCAATATTTAGAATTGTTTACAAATTTTGATCTGGATATTACAATATAATAATTGCTTATTAAGATTTTTTACTACACTATAAGAATAGTGAATTGAAATTTATTAAAATTTATTTTTTATTTTTTAAAGCGTGTTTTTTAGTTTTTTTAAACTATTATTTATTTTATATTTTTTAGTTGCATTTTTGTCACAGTGAGAGTTTCCATGTGCTAAAAGGAGACAAAACGGTTTTTTGCTCGTCTTAAATAAAATCAGTCCATCTTATACTTGGTCTTTGGTGCGCGCGCACTGCTCTACACTACTAAACGTAAACCTCTTTCTTTCTAACTTTACCCCCCTCACCTACAACCCCCAACCCCCTAAACCCAATCCCCCAACATCCCCCACCCCATTTCCCCAAACCTCCCCCCAAAACCCCAACACCCACACCCTTACCCCCAATCCCCTAAACACCCCTTACTCATCTCCTCATTTTACAAACCCCTCAACCACCTAAACCCAACCCCACTAACACTGGACCCCCCAACCCCCACACCCTCCCCCCACAATCACCCCAACCCCCCAACCCCCACCACCCAACCCCCACCACCCAACCCCCACCACCCAAACCCCACCACCCAACCCCCACCACCCAACCCCCCCCCCACCCAACCCCTCCCTCCCCCCCACCACCTGCCCCCCCCAACTCCTCCCACGCCCCCCACCCCGCCACCCCCCCTTCCAGCTCCATCATCAAACCCTTGTTACCATCTAGGCCTCTTACCCCCTCCCCATTTCCCACAACCCCCCAAAATCACTTAACCCCGAACCCCCCAACACCCCCACCCTATTTCCCGTAACCCCCCCCCCCCCCCCCCCCAACCCCTAACCCCAACCGCCACACCCTTACCCCCAACCCTCTAAACCCCCGAACCCCTTACCCCATACCCCATTCCCCCCACCCCGCCACCTACCCCCCTTCCAGCTTCATCATCAGACCATTGTTACCATCTAAGACCAAAGTACTCGTCAAAACGAATCAAACGAGCACAAACTCTATGGGGTTGTTTCGTTTTATTGTGGAGTGCCTTTGGCCATCTTCCAGCTCCATCATCAGACCCTGGTTACCATATGAGATCAAAGTGCTCGTCAAGACGAATCAAACGAGCCCAACTCGATGGGGTTGTGTCGTTTTATTGTGGAGTGCCTTTGGCCGTCTTCCAGCTCCATCATCAGACCCTGGTTACCATATGGGATCAAAATGCACGTCAAGACGAATCAAACGAGCCCAAACTCGATGGGGTTGTGTCGTTTTATTGTGGAGTGCCTTTGGCCGTCTTCCAGCTCCATCATCAGACCCTGGTTACCATATGGGATCAAAATGCACGTCAAGACGAATCAAACGAGCCCAACTCGATGGGGTTGTGTCGTTTTATTGTGGAGTGCCTTTGGCCGTCTTCCAGCTCCATCATCAGACCCTGGTTACCATATGGGATCAAAATGCACGTCAAGACGAATCAAACGAGCCCAAACTCGATGGGGTTGTGTCGTTTTATTGTGGAGTGCCTTTGGCCATCTTCCAGCTCCATCATCAGACCCTGGTTACCATCTGGGATCAAAGTGCTCGTCAAGACGAATCAAACGAGCCAAAACTCGACGGGATTGTGTTGTTTTATTACATAGTTCCTTTGGCCACCATTCAGCTCCATCATCAGATCAGCTCCATGTTACAATAATATTGCATTGTCATCTAATTTACACATATGTGTAAAATTTCAGCTCAATCGGAAACCGGGAAGTGGGTCAAAATCGTGCCCTAAGGAGTCGGTTACAAACATACACACAAACATACAAATATACAAACATACAAACATACAGGTGAAGCTAATATAAAGCGTGTAAAAACTGTCACTAGGGCTATTTACTAGCGCAATAAAACCCAAAACAATGTTTTTTAGAATTATTGTCTGTTTGTCTGTTTATCTGTTTGTCTGTTTGTCTGTGCGTTTGTGCGCGCTAATCTCAGAAACGGCTTAACCTAGAAGGATGCGGCTTTCACTGATATGTTGGTATTTTCTTGGATTAACATTTAGTGTTTGTTTCATTTGAATCGGTTCACAAATAAGAAAGATACGTCTATTTTAAGAATTTATAGAATAGTTTTTAGAAGTAGTGACTTGGGAGTAGGTACGGTGGTGAATGTGAACGCGGGTGTGCGGGGGGGGTTCGGTGGGGGTTTGGTGAGGGGGGGGTTGCGGGGGGAGCGAGGGGGGGTAATTTTTTTATATCGAGGAACTAAGGAGAGCCATAATTGATGAAAAAGCAAATTGGATAAAAAAATAAGCTGCCCAAATTACTAATTCCACGTGGACGGAGTCGCGGGCAAAAGCTAGTCATAAATATTTTCGTATTAGAATTTTTCAATATTTTGCAATAAATTGAAGAGCCTATTGTGGCTTTTAATAAAGGCCAGCCGAGCATCCGTATCCTATCCTACATTTCCATTTGTTTTCAGTAATGCGTGTAATGGAAAGAATGACTAGACGGAATGAAAATATTTCCATCCGGTAAGTGAAATTGCAAATTTTCCTCAAGCATTATACTTTTCCCAGACGAAGGCTCTTTTCATAAAGGGAGCCATGTTTGTCACAGCTACTTAACTCGTCTTAAAATCACCGCCCCCGGTGTTCTCCCGTCTTCAGCCTTACCACGCTCAGAGCACGGTAAGAGTGAAACTTACTATTTGTCTATTTATAAGAGAGGTATCTAAAATTTAGATAGGATCCGACTGGGAACAAGGACTGAGAAGGAAAGGTTCCACTTCAAAGGAATGTTGATTTTAACGGTCCTTTTGGCTTATACATAAAAGAATAACTTGTTGGATGTATTAGAATAATGGAAGAGGAATGTAGTTGAAGCACTTAACGGGTCATGAAAATAGTGACGTCGTGGTGCTACCACACATCATTGGGCCGCCGCAGACAGGAACGAGGCCCGAGGCCCGGTGACCGCAGTAATCCGTCACGGCCGACACACGGAATGGCCAGCTTGACATGTCATATTATCATTTGTGCACCCTACGCTTCGCAGGGCAAATTGAGATTAATAATAACAATAAAATGGAAGCCAAATTAGTCCATTTGTCAGCTCGTGAGATTTCATATTACGTTACACATGTAAGTATACAGGTGTACCTACTACTTACTTAGGGCCTAAGCACACGGCGTTTTTTGAATGCGCCGTCGACGCGAGTTTTAGGAACGCGCGTTTACAGCGCGTTTTTCATTCCAATAGAGCAGCCTTAAGGCCCCTAGCATAAGGCGTTTTTTAAAAAACGCGCCGTCGACGCGCGTTTGTATCGATGAAAACGCGCGTCGACATCGCGTTAAAAATACGCCGACGAATTGACTACAACGTTTTACTTCGGTAGTTCGCAAATACTAGTGGTGGTGACTACGAAGTAGCGAAGTAAAAGGTTGTACGGTCAAGTCCAAAAATATACATCGATTTAATCTATATATATAAAATTCTAAACTGAGTGACTGACTGACTGAGTGACTGACTGTTGATATATCAACGCACAGCCCAAACCACTAGACCTAGAGACTTGAAATTTTGCACATAGATTCCTTATACAATGTAGGCATCCACTAAGGAAGGATTTTCGGGAATTCCCACGGGAACGGGAAAAAACGGGATTTATATATTCGATTCCGAGTGACCGTATCTCTGTAACTATAATGACTAGACTCTTCAAATTTGATACACAAGTAGGTATTACATTAGTTAAAACATCAATTTCAGGATTTTTCAAAATTCCTACGGGACAAGGAAAAAAACGGGATTTATATATTCAGTTCAACGGAATCCTATGAACTATAATTACTAGACTCTTCAAATTTAGCATAGAAGTAGGTAATTATAATAGTAAAAAACCGTTTTAAGGATTTTCGGAAATTCCCACGGGATAAGGAAAAAACGGGATTTTTCGTTTTACTGGTCGTAGAAAGCTGAAATTCGGCATGTAGGTTGCTTGGCAAGTGTAGAGGAGCATTGAAAGAGGACTTTCCAAAATTCCTACGGGAACGGGAAAAAACGGGAATTTTCGTTTTACTGGTCGTAGAAAGCTGAAATTCGGCATGTAGCTTGCTTGGGAAGTGTAGAGGAGCATTGAGAGAGAACTTTCCAAAATTCCCACGAGAACGGGAAAAAACGGGATTTTTCGTTTTACTTGTCGTAGAAAGCTGAAATTCGGCATGTAGGTTGCTTGGGGAGTGTAGAGGAGCATTGAGAGAGGTCTTTCCAAAATTCCCACGGGAACGGGAAAAAACAGGTTTTTTCGTTTTACTGGTCGTAGAAAGCTGAAATTCGGCATGTAGGTTGCTTGGGGAGTGTAGAAGAGCATTGAGCGAGGACTTTCCAAAATTCTCACGGGACGGGAAGAAACGGGTTTTTTCGTTTTACTGGTCGTAGAAAGCTGAAATTCCATGTAGGTTGCTGGGGAGTGTAAAGGAGGATTGACAGAGGACTTTCCAAAATTCCCACAGGAACGAGAAAAAACGGGATTTTTCGTTTTACTGATTGTAGAAAGCTGAAATTCGGCATGTAGGTTGCTAGGGTTTAAACGACCGCTTAGCCTAGTTGGTAGTGACCCTGCCTACGAAGCAAGAGGTCCTGGGTTCAAATCCCGGTAAGGGCATTTATTTGTGTGATGAGCACGAATATTTGTTCCTGAGTTATGGATGTTTTCTATGTATTTAAGTATTTATTTATCTATATAAGTATGGTTATCGTCGTCTAGTACCCATAGTACAAGCTTTGCTTAGTTTGGGACTAGATCGATTTGTGTAAGATTGTCCCCTAATATTTATTTTTTAATATTTATATTTAGAGAGTGTAGAGCCCAAACCACTGGACCTAGAGACTTGAAATTTTGCACATAGATTCCTTATACAATGTAGGCATCCACTAAGGAAGGATTTTTGGGAATTCCCACGGGAACGGGAAAAAACGGGATTTATATATTCGATTCCGAGTGACCGTATCTCTGTAACTATAATAACTAGACTCTTCAAATTTGATACACAAGTAGGTATTACGTTAGTTAAAACATCTATTTCAGGATTTTTCAAAATTCCTACGGGATAAGGAAAAAAACGGGATTTATATATTCAGTTCAACGGGATCCTATGAACAATAATTACTAGACTCTTCAAATTTAGCATAGAAGTAGATAATTATAATAGCAAAAAACAATTTGAAGGAT